>JAUBOD010000755.1:5364610-5417977 GCA_032353885.1 Nothura maculosa | reverse complement strand
GCGGGGCTATGGCGGCCGCGCGGCTGCTGCTGCTCCTGCGGCGGCGGCCCGGCCCGTTGGGGCCGCTGCTGGGCCCGGCGCCGCGCCGCTACCGACACAAGAAGAAATGGGTGAGCGGGGCGGGGGAAACCTCGCGGCAGGGCGACCATTTCGCGTGGAGGGTAATGGGGGGTCCTTGTGGTGGGGCCGCCATTTCGCGTGGAGGGTAATGGGGGGTCCTTGTGGTGGGGCCGCCATTTCGCGTGGGGGGTAATGGGGGGTCCTCGTGGCGGGGCCGCCATTTCGCACCCGGCTGGGACCCTGGCGTGGCTGGTGCCATTTCCCGCCCTGCCATCCCTGTACCCCGTTTCAGCTCTTTGACATCCCTCATGTCTCCCGTTCCTTTTTCCCTAGGCTGCCACCGCGCCCCACGTGCCGTCCACGGCGCTGGCGCTGCAGAACTTCAACATGAACTACAGCGTGCAGCTCGGGGAGGCCTGGCCCTCCGTGCGGGTCAGCCTGCTCTCGGAGCAGAAATACGGCGCCCTGGTCAACAGTTTCACCGACGTTGACCGCGTCACCGAGGAGCTGGAGCTGGTGAACGCTGCGGATTTCGTTTCCCAAGGCCTGCAGAAGGCGCAGTGTTTGCAGCAGGGCTCCGTGGTGGAACCAGCCATGGGGGAGCAAAGTGCGTCCCAAGAAGCGCCCAGCGAGCGCCAAGCTGCAGAACTGCCGCCACCTGCAGCCCTCGTCACCCCCAACATCAAGTGCTACACGTTCCCCAGGGGGGATATCACCCGCTTTCGTTCCGCACGGTAAGGTGGTCCCAGTGCTGGAGAGCTGAGGAATCCTGTGCTCCACACACTGGACCTTTTTCTGAATTCTACCTTGAAAAGGGACACTCATCTTACAAGTCTTTAAGTTTCCCAGAAGAGCCAATTTGGTAGCAATTTAATGACAGGAATATCAGGGATTGTGGGTACAGGAATAAAACTTGCTTTTCTCCTCCCAATGTTGTAAAATTTCAGCAAAACAGAAGCTTTGGCATAAGCAAGAGTTGTTAACCCTGTTTTCTTTACCTCAGTATTAAATATATGTCATACTGGCATGTTTATGCATGAATTGAGTAAAAAATTAAAACTGTATTTTCAGAAGGCATTATTACTTCATTACGAGAAGTGCTGCAGTACATCCAGCCAGACTTTTGCTGTTTTGTTGAACAGTCATAGTGGAACAGTCATTGTTATTGCCAGTCTCAGGGTTTGAGTGTGTGTTAACATCTGCTTCTTTTGTATGTACCCAGCTTAACTTTCACTTGCTTTGTTTCCTCACACAGTTGTTTGTTTGTTTTCCACAAACCAGGCCAGACATTCTTGGCATCCTCAACTATTACCTTCTGGATGCAGCGTCTCTTTTGCCTGTGTTGGCGCTTAACATTCAACCTGGTGACTCTGTCCTTGACCTCTGTGCAGCTCCAGGTGGCAAGACTCTGGCCATCCTGCAGACAGGACTCTGTAGTAAGTAAATTTCCCCACCTGGTAGTGCTGAAATGGGAGAGCTTGCTGTGATAGCTCCTTCTAGCCCAGGGTTAAGATGAGAGCTATGCTGAAGGCAATAAACAGTGATTCTCTGGGAGTTATTTCAATGCAGATCTTTCCAAATTTGGTATGTTTCATCCCAGCAGAATGGGATTGTGACTCTTGTGAGGATGTAGTTCATGGATGAGCTCTCGTCTAGAAACAAGGGAGCAAGGATGGGAAGAAAGGTGCTATTTTATGTTATTTTATTATTTTTGTTTTTATTTTCTTTCACATAGAGCTGGGAGCTCCTGTAATCTCAGCATTAGGAGGCAGACAGAGACAGAAGCTTTTGCCTTTTGCAGGAAGCTTTTTTCTGCTTTCATCTTTTGGAGAAAAGCAAATTATAACTTTGATGTAGCTTCTGTACCTGCAGCAGAAGTGTTTACAGCACCCTTCTGAGTTGGGTGACCTCTGGTCTGCAGTGTGTTAGTTCCCCAGGAAATGCCTATCCGATCCTTCTTCTTTTTTGTTTATAAGAGGAATCAGATTTAATATTTTCAGAGCAAATTTCTGAGTGTGCCTTTATGTGTCTCTTACTTAAGGTCATCTGGCAGCCAATGATGTCTCCATTTCTCGCATGAAAAGGCTGCAGCAGGTTCTCAATAGCTACGTCCCCAAGCAAGTCAAGGAAACGGTGTGTATCACTTCGTGGGATGGAAGGAACTGGGCGGAACTGGAAGCTGGAACTTTCCGTAAGGTTAGTGACCAAAACCATGAAGATAATCCCGTCAAATTCAGTTTCCTATTTCAGTACCTAAATATAGCAGTGTAACTTGGTAGGCCTAGTTCTCCGTAGTCTGACTTGTAAAGGGGTAAGACTAAGTCACATAAAGTGTTTCCTCTAGCTAAACTCGCCTTTTTTTTGCAGGATCTGGAGCAGGAACATCCTAAGTTACACTTGTATAGTAGCCCTTCAGAAAACCCTACCTTATTAATAATCTGCAAGGGGTTAAATCTGAAGCTTAGGTAGTTATGTCAACCACATCCTGGCTCTAGATCCTTGCTGCTGTCAGACAGGGGTGTGTTGGTGTGCCAGCTATGTTTGTACTTTGGGCAGTTTTTGTTTTGCTTGTGGGAGGTGGTTTTGCTGCTCCAGGAGGCGGTTAAGCCTTGGCAGTGCACAGCTGCATCCCCTGGGGTAACTGTCACAGTAGCAGGAACCAACAAGATGGCACCGAGTAGAAAAGTTTAAGTGACAATATATGTGAGAATGTGAAATTATCCAGGACTTTTGTGGCTTACTTGCTCATCCTGAAGACTCAGAAGGCACCAAGCAACTAAGTTCAGCACAGGTGTATACCTAGGCAAGGAACAAAGAGCTACATTAACCCAGCTGGAGTGAATGGCAAGGGCAGAAGAGCTGCGTAAAGAGAAGGTTGTGGAAGAAGATTCCACAGGCTTGAGCTGGGCTCAGAATCACTGCAGGATCTCTGCCGCTGCAGGTCCTTGTGGATGTGCCCTGCACGACCGACAGGCACTCCGTCATGGAGGAGGAGAACAACATCTTCCACAAAAGGAGATCCAAGGAGCGTCAGATGTTGCCAATGCTGCAGCTGCAGCTGCTGGTGTGAGTAAGCGCCAAGCTATGCTGTGTTGTCCAAGCTGTGTGTGTTTGTGATAGCAGCTCTCTCGAGCGCCCAGCAGTGAATCTCCCTCTCCTGTTACATGTGCCTCTATGAGAGCTCAGGCTCCTGCTGGCAGATGTGGAAAATGCCTGTAGTTTTTGGAATTCCAGTAGTTGAACGCACCAAACCACAAGCAGTGTGAGAAGGTAAAAGCAGGCTTGGTCAACTGAATATCCTTCCTATCTCCTGCAGTAACCAGAAGGAGGTAATAAGGAGAGTTTAAGAAAGGAAATAGATATAGCAATATCTGCTATATTAAGGATCTGCTATATTAAGGATGCTATATCTGTAGCAATAATCCTTTTGCATTTGCCTCAGTGCATGTTGCTGTGGTCTAAAATTAGAGTCTTGAATTTGTGCTGGTGCTGTGAGGCTGCGGAGTTTGCAGAGATCAAGGAGATGAGTCTCTCCTCATCTCTGAGGGGCTAAGTGCTGGCTCCCTAATTCCAGAAGGTAGAAATGCTGGTGTCCCACTACAGTCATTTCTCGTGATGATATGTGTGTTCCTTTTACCTGTAGGGCTGGGATCCTTGCTACCATGCCAGGAGGAGAAGTCGTGTATTCCACCTGCTCCCTCTCTCAGCTGCAGAATGAGTATGTGGTCGAGAGAGCCGTAGAAATTGCACAGACCGAGTACAACATTGACACCCAGGTTCAGGACTTGAGCCACTTCCGGACGCTCTTCCAGGATACATTTTCTTTCTCCTCAGACTGCAGGCTGGGGGAGCTTGTTCTCCCTCACCTCACAGCCAACTTTGGACCAATGTATTTCTGCAAGTTACGTCGAATGTAGAGGGAATGACAGATCCCTTAGCTCTGTGGCAGCTCCAGTTACCTCACTGTGCCATCCTGGGGCATCTTGAATGCAACTGAACTTGCTTTCCTACTGCTGGCTGTAATGAAATACCCCAAATCTCCAGGGAAAGCAAAACTGTTTTTGTATTTATTTATTTTTAAGGTGTCCTGGAGGAAATTTCTTCACTGCAGACATAGAGAATAAATGATAAAGACCTACCATGGAGTCTCCTACTCATTTATTTGTTTAAGGCTGAGGTGTTTTATTGTGGAAGGCAAGAGAGACCTGACCAGGGAGAGCAGTTTACCCTGTCTGTCCAGAACTGGCTAAATCTCCCTGTGCAGATGTTGATTTCTCCCTGCTGTTTTGATCCTAAATGAGCAGATTCACAAAGACCATCTGGGGATCCCAGGTTTTCTGGCCCATATCTCACTGCCTGTGAATACTGCTGGTAGTTTCTCTTTGCTTAACTCATTGCTTTGCATTTTTAGAAGGAGCAGCCTGAGGTCCTTGAAGAAGAGGTGCTTAAGGAAGCTGTTTCTGTGGAGGTGGAAATACTCTTGTAATGTTGAGATGTGCTGGTGGAAAAAGCATGTTGCTTGGAATGGCATGTGATTATTGTTGTCTCTCATGGGCAGGGTAACTTGGAGGAAGAGGCTGGGAACAGTCTGACACACTGGATGTCTGCTGGGTAGCTGGAAGATGTTCCTGTGGCTTTGAGCATGCAATAACTATAAACTCACATAATCAAACCCATCAGTGAGTAGTAGATGATAGATTATTGGAGCTTGTGATAAGGTTTGCTGAACAGCTACACTTTTGGGCTTTTTTTGTGATCAAGATGTGGTTGGGCAGACCTGTCTGTATTCATGCAAATACACTGTCCCTGCAATGCTCTTAGAATAGCCCACACTTAGGTCTCTATGAAGTTACTCCAGCGTGCCAGCAAGAAAATACGACTGAGCTTTATGGATCCTTTGCTCTGTCAGCATTGCCATGCTGCTGCAGGACATCACATGCATGAAAATGAAGGTGAACCTCCCATCCATGCCCATCCTTCCAGGAAGCTGGCAATTCACAGCCTGTGGCCACGCAAACCCAACGTAAGGCAGCACTGGTGCCTGCCTCGCATTTTGGGCCCATGTGAGTGTTCCTGTGGCTGCACAGTGTGCTGGGTCAGGGAACACTGCAGAGTCATTAATGCAGTAGAAGGAACTGGTTGTTTTCAAGCATATCAGTTTATGGGAACAAATGAGAATGAGCAGCAGGATGTGATTATCACAGTATGATCTCTGAAGCCCTGATGTCAGGCTGGAGCCTTTAGCCATTCTGAGTTTTTCTGTAAAGGAGGAAGGGGATGTGGCCAAGGCCGGGGCCCTTTCTAGCTAAAAGGCTTGATGGTGTGAAAAGTTTGCACGATAATGTGGAAAAATAACTTTGACACTTGCTTAGTCTCTGTCTCAGTGAGTGAGGTGTTTAGAGGTAAACGCAGTGGCATCCCAGCAGTGATGGAGGAAATCAGGCAGATTTATAATCCTTTTAATGGCTAACTAGGAAACCCACCGTGTCCCTTCCAGACTACATACATATTGACAAGGAGTGGGAGAGGCAACATGATCCTTTCTCCTTCCCTCCTTCTGAGAGTTAGGTCTTGTGGCTCAGAAGTGGGGAGAAGTCAGAGCCTCTCCCCTGTGTCCTGGTGCCTCCGGCCCTCGCGGGTGTGGGGCTGGAGAGGCTACACTGGTGTCTTCTCACGGCGAAGCGTCTCCACCTCCTTCATGAAGCGCAGGCAGAGCTCCTCCTGCCACGGCAGAGCCACGCACTGCACGGCCACGGGCAGCCCCACGGCTCCGCTCACGGCCTGCAGCAGGGACACAAGCCGTGAGGCAGCGCCCACAGCAGCCCAGAGCTCCCAGGGCTTCTGGAAACTCGACTGAGCCACGGGGCCAATCCTGACCCAAGGGCTTGTCATGGAGAGCAGGGAGGCTGAGCCCTGTTCACGTAGGTGCAGACTTCATCCCTGAAGCTTATTGGGACAGAGAGAAGTCTCTTGCTGTGCTCATGATGGAAATAGCTGCCGAGTCTTGGGCAGCAGGCGTGAGGTCAGCCCTAGACAGCTGTGCTTGGAGCCATCTCACTACCAAATCCCTTCAGTATCTTTGTGCCTGATCCATGCTCTGCCTGCTTGGGCCTGGCAGAATGGATCAGGGGACAGGGGGATATTGCAGTGCAGGGCTGCAGGCTGTGGATAGCAGAAGGTCCTGCTCACAAAAGCCTTGGTTGGCTTCATAGCTCTCTTCTGATTGCAGACTGATCTAGGCCTTGGGCACTTCCCTAGTCCCTCTCAGATTTTTACCTACCATTGGGACAGGAGAGAAAAGGTATTTATAAAGCGTAGAGAGAGTTTTACATGTTTGATTTGTGTTCTTCTCACATTGCTTATATTAATGAAGGCATTTACAAAATCCTGATTTTACCAAGACTATTACAGCGAGTACCCTGAACAGCTTCTGTTCCATCCACATAGAAGGACTGAAATTGGAAGGGACCTTTGGAGATCATCTAGCCCAACCTCCTTGCACAAGCAGTGTCACCTAAACCACATTGCACAGAATTGTGTCCAGGTGGATTTTGACTATCTCCAAGGAAGGAGATTCCACAGGCTCCCTGGGCAACCAGTTCCGGTGCTCTGTCACCCTCACAGTCAAGAGTTTTTTCCTCAAATTCAGGCAGAACTTCCTGTGCTTCAGTTTGTGGCTATTGCCTCTTGTGCTGTCACTGGCCACCACTGAAAAAGAGTCTGGCTCCCTTCTCTTGGCATCCTCCTTTAAGGTACTTTACCTTAAGGTAAGTAAGGTACTTAGACACATTGGTAACATCTCCTCTCAGACTCTCTTTTCTAGACCAAATGCTCTAGTGCTTACAATCGCTCCTCATAGGAGAGGTACTCCCATGCCCTAATCTCCTCTGTCCAGTAGTTCCCTTTCTGTGCAACAGACCTGCTTCAGTGTCCTGTCCCAGGGGTCGTCACAGTAGCCTCGATAAAGCTTCAGCTCTTCTTCATCAGCTTCCGTCACTCTGCTGACAGGCACGATGCCTGCAGGGAAGTTCAAGACGTTGTACAGCATCGTGGAGGAGATGGCAGCTGAGAGAAGCAAAAGAAAGATCTCAGGTAGCCACCTATATTCTTTCCAACTTCAAGTGTATTTCTTAAGCCTCCTGAGAAACCACAGGAATCTGGTTGTATGTGAGTCCGAGTCCCACTGGATAAAACCACTTTCATCAAATCACTTCCTTTACAAGTCTGTCCTCATTTTCCAGTAAAATGCTTAGGGAGCCAGGAAAGCTCCCCAGCAGTCCTTACAGCCGCATGTTCCTGTCTAGTCACAACCACAGTGGTCCCCTCCCCTCCTGGCAGGGCCTTACAGTCACTTACTGAGGATCTTCCCAGGGAACCCTGTGTTGAAAGCTGGGCCCAGGACAGGGCAAAGCAGGACGTCCAGCCTGAGATCCTTCCAGCTGGCGATGAACTCCGTGCGGTACGCCTGGGGGAGGAGAGCAGAGGGGACACCGAGGGCCTGTCAACACGTGGAGCGTCTCAGCTTCTCTGAGCTCTGCTCCAGGCTCTCGCATGCCAGGGGAGGCAGCAGCATCCCACAGGGCAGAGCACAAAGGAAAAGGGCCTGGCAAAGGCAGCAGTTGGTTGCAGCGTTTGTCTGCATGATGGAGAAGCTACTGCAGAATCACAGCACTACCAGGAAGGCCATCCTGGGTTGAACCAAAGACCCAGCATGCCCAGCCTTGTCTCTTCTTTGTGCCTTCCTATCCTCTCCCCTCCTCAGCACTCCACAACCCCTTAAGTAATGACCCCAGTCCCCAAGCCTCAACTCATAGCATGGTGTTGGAGAGAAAAGTCCTGAAAACATACCATTATTTGATGCTGATGATTCCACATCTTATTCACCGACCTGCAAATGGAACCACAGTAACTTTTAAGCCTTAAAATGAGAGGAAGACTGCCTAACTTATCCTCCAAATTGATATTCCTCACTGATTTTAGCAGTTATTAAAACAGTGCGTCTGTCCCAATTTCTCCAAAACTTATTTTGGAATTTTAGTAAATGTCTGGGAAAAGACGAAATGAAGTTTCTTCTTGTGGGTCTGGGTTTAAAACTCAATTCTGTTCAGGCTTGCTATATGACCTTATCTAAGCCACTTAATTCCTTGCAAATCCCAGATTTGGTTCAAGAGGAAAGGGCTTGAGGTAGTTGTTAAACAGATACATTTTTGGTATTTTGGAAGAAACTAGAGAACATATTTGTATTGGAGGGGGTCTGGATTCTTCATCAGGATTTTTATTGCTGGTCTGTCTTTATAGAGAATAACAAATATGGGATGTGATGGGTATGTCATTTAATCCTCCATTAAACAAAACTTTGCTTTAGCTTTGAAAGTGAATTTCTGAAGTGTTTTATAAGTCATCTCATGCCCAGAAGACTGCAGTCTGATGTGGTGGTTGCCCAGAAACAGGGCTGACAGAGCCCATGGGAGGTTGTTTTCCATTCCCACACCCAAGGCAGATCCAGCCGTTGCTGATGGGTGCATCTGGTTCCTGGGACACCCCAGTGTCTCCTGGGGTCTCTGTCCCAGAGGGAGCAACCTGCTTGTAATGTCAAACCTTTGACTTTGCGTCTTGGCCCTGGGAGATGCAGGATGTGGTCAATTACTTCTCACCTTGCAGCAACCTAGAGCAGGTTTGAAGCCCTGGGGGAAGGCATTATAATACATGGGATGTGGGGAAATGTCTTCCTTAAGGCTAAAGTGTAGTCAGGACAGAGGGGAAGCCCTTCCAGAGAGTGTCTTGAGCCCAGTGTCCCTCACCCAGCTATGGGCACCGCAGTGGGCAGATGAGGAGGTGCTGTCCTACCTCATTCCACACAAGGCCCTCAGGTAGTCAGCCAGGCGGGGAAACTGCAGAGGCAAGAGAGTCTGGTTAGGCCGAGAGTCCTGTTAGACTGTGATGTGGGACACGCAACCTGGGTCATCTTGGGAGACCTCCAGGCACAGCCCGGCTTTGCTTGGGCACACTTCTCTGATAGCGTCAATTGCTTAAAAATGTTCCTCAGAGACCTCATCTGTGTTTGTTTCCAACTTGGTTGTTGATTGCTGACTTCTTTCTTTTGGCCCTATGTTTGCATCTGACAAACACTCATGTGAAAGAAGTCACCTTTTATTGTTTTAGTAAATAAAACACTTTTATCGTGTTATCCCACAGAGACAAGATTTCTGTAGACACTTTGGTTGTCTGCCATTCACTGCTATCTTTTTGATCCTGTTAGTTGAGAACAACCCAAGTGAACAGAGAGCCAGAGAACACAGAATGGAGGAGAGAAATGCTACAAAATGATGCTCACTTGGTGAAGGGGCCACTGAGCATCAACCCTTATTAATCATGAGAAATTCCCATGAAAATTAGCATTTTGAGGAGATCCAAGCACAGGGATAGGGCTTCAAATTCCAGAGTGCCTGCTGCTGTGTTTCCCAGTTGCATGAACCAGAAGGAAAGTGGGCACAGTTGTACCCAGTGTTTGAAAAACTGCTTCCTGGGGTCTCTGCATCCTCTTACAACTCTTGGCTGGTTCTTTCCTCATTTCCTTAAATCCCAGCAAGAAAAGACCTTCCAAGCATTTACCTTCCAAGCATTTCCAGTTCAGGGAATCTCCCAGTACCACCACTCTTTTTAAGCACCACAGGTTTTATGGACACGGCTCTTCTTTGAGCCAGGGACTCACCAGAGGTTTAAGAATCAGAGCCAGCAGCTTCTTCCCCAGTGTTGGGATCCTGTAGCAGTTCACCTGTGGTTTCAAGCCTGGATCTACAGTATTTCCTGTACTGAGGAACAGAGAGGAAGAGGAGATCATGGCAGAGAGGCTATTTGCTTATCTCAGAAGTCTGAATATCTCTTGGGTGGGAAAGATGAGTCAGGGACCGAGATGTTTTATGGCACTTCTGCCAGAGGATTCCTACTTACAATAGATCCAAAAAAGCTTTGCCTCCATCAGCAAAAAATGTCTTCAAAAACAGTTCTGTCATGACATAGTGGATCCGAGGTGGAGCAAAGGGCACCAACTGCACCAAAGTACAAGATAATGTGGCAGCTTGGGCATGTGGATAATTTCCCGTGTCTGACTGTGCAAATACTTCCTATGCAGAACTGCCACTTCCCAGGAGAATGAGAGGGAACAACAACCCCAGAGATGCGTGTGACTGCCCTGTGGATATGGACGTGGCAACTTTCACCATGATCTCTATTATCACAGATTATTTTCCCCACACTGTTACCCTGGGCTAGCCCATTCTTAGATGGGCTTGGGGCTCCTATCTGCTTTTTGAGGAGGGAGTGCAGCCGAGAGAGGCAAAGCTTGAGACACGCTGGGAGAAGAGTTTGGCGAGGTCAGGCTCACCTCATGGCCAGCTGCCTGCAGAGCATCCCTGGTTTCGTGCACTGCCCGTCTCATGCAGGGAGGGAGTGGGAAGTAGCCATCAGTGTCATAGTACCCGATCCGGAGGGGAGCAGAGCTTAAATACACCTAAAGGGAAGGAGACACTAGTTAACAACTTCCAATTTTACTGTGACTAGAACTGTCCCCCTCCTCAAGCCACTGCAGAAGGGGATAGAAGGTCCAGGTGTTAGAGAGCTGCTGCTTATGTTTTCCTCAAGTTTCCCTTTCCGAATTTTCAGGACCCTCCTTTCTCTCCATTCTCTTCCCCACCCTTTGCTGGCGTTTCTAAATCCAAAAACCCAAACAACTAAGAGGCAAAAAATAATTACATTTTTTAAACCAATCTTTTTCTAACAGTTTGACTTCTGCTTTCAAAGAAAATTAACAATGTTGTTATGCTGTAATGATTTGTGGATCCTTGAAAAATATGCATGTTGAGCAGGTATTTTTTCCTTGGTGTGCTGTGGGATCCTTGGAGCTGGCTGGACACTGGACTCTCTCTCCCTCCATCAGTCCCATGCCCTGGTGTTCACTACTGGCTCTATAATTCCACAGTGGGAAATTCCACCGCAGATTTCCCGTGGCTCATCCCTAAGAACATGAAATAAATGGCAACCTCTTCACGTTCTGACATGAAAGTGCCCTCCAGAGGACCAGGGCTCCTTCCTTAAGGACTCACCTCCTCATTGAAGGGGATGGGGGGCACAGTGGGGTCCAGCTGGAACATCTCCTTGCAGAGCAGCGCTTTCATGCACAGGGCCAGGCTGTCCACGTCCCTCGCCATCGGCCCCAGTACCCAGGGAACTGGAGGAGGAGGAGAAGCAACATACACTTTAAGCAAGCAGATATACTGAACACTGGTTTCCTTCTCTATGCGGCTTCAAGGGATGGTCAGACAATGAAGTGGGATGATCCAGAGAGCCTTCTGCCAGCTCTTGGTCATTGCAGACCTTGTGTGTGTGCTGCGGGGACCACTGTTTGCCTCTATGCTGGCCAATCCATCTAGACTTCCTCTGCAAAAGCAAGGGTTGTTAGAGGCATCAACCCTTCAGTTGTTCTTAAGACAAGTCTAAGCTTCTCCACTAAAATAGGATGTTGTTATCCTCCACTTTATGTGCCCAGTCATATAAACAGCTGATCCTTGAACTGAAGACACATAGGTTATACAAAGCAGAGACAGGGAATAAAACCTTTATGCCTCTACAGCAGGCCTTAGAGATGACATAAGGACCTTGTAAGGGTCACTTAGGTGACCCTAAGGAGCTGTAGGGCATACTGAACCCAGTCTACAACTGGGCATACTGAACCCAGACGTATGCCCGCATATACTGTCCTATGAAGAGTGTAGACACTAGCAAACCTGGCCTCCCCTTCCACCCTTCCTGCTCTCCACAGCCTTTTTGATACATAGAAAAACAACTCTAAATTTACATACCTGACAGGATCCCGTTGACTGGACTACTTGCTCCAGATAAGCTGGGAAGGGACAGAGAAAAAGCAAACTG
This sequence comes from Nothura maculosa, assembly GCA_032353885.1. Lineage (NCBI taxonomy): Eukaryota > Metazoa > Chordata > Aves > Tinamiformes > Tinamidae > Nothura > Nothura maculosa. Next base: position 5,405,989 of record JAUBOD010000755.1, on the reverse strand, counting down.
TCATTTCACTATTAGTAAGATAATAACAAGAGACCTGAATGGCCAGGGTGGGTCTTCAGTCTGAGTTCCCAATCCCTTGACAGGGGCCTGCTGTTCTATCCTGCTGTTCTATGTGGCAGATCTGTCAGTTTGATGCAGCAGCCCCGGCTCATCCTTGACCACAACTGGTGCAGGACAAGGAACGTGTGGGCTTGGCGGGGCTGTGAGGAGCAGCGTGGGTTTGGAGGCTCCTTGCAGAGCCCAGCACCTACCTGATCCTGTCACCCGTGGGTTTAAGGCCACACAGTCCGCAGAAACTGGATGGCAGGCGGATGCTGCCACCAACGTCCGACCCAAAGCCCAGGATGGAGCCTCCCCCTGCGATCAGAGCTCCCTCCCCACCGGAGGAGCCTCCGGGGCTCTTCTTGTGATTGAGAGGATTCAATGTTTGGCCGAAGATGGCATTGCTGCAGTCGTAGCTGGGGAGAAGAAAATGAGCAAGCAGACTGTCAGGAACAGCCTAATGCCTTCCCTTATCTGACTGTCCCTTGCCCTGACCTGTGTGCCACAGCCAACCCCTTCCTCCACTGTAATCCCTTAGGGACATCGCTCTTTCCCATCAGAAGCAGTTGGGAACTGAGGCACAGGCGTAAGTCACAGATTGGCATGTATGAGCAGGGAATCAAACTAGGGCCTCCAAGTCCCAGTGCTGTATTCAAGCTGTCTACTGTGGGTTGTGGTGGAGGAAACACAGCCAAGTTCTCCCTCAAATACATGAGTTCACTTGATTTTTTTCTTTGTATTTTTTTTTCTGTTAAATCTTATATAAAAGCCATTTTCTGCTGAACTGAGATGTCTGGTAGCTGACGGGAGGGGGAACTTGGCCAGTCAGTATCTCAGGAACCATAAAGGAGCCTGTCCCCTGGCCCTTGCACTGGGTTTTACCTTCAAGAATGCAAACAGAGAAGAGGTTTCTAATAAGGCACTACCTGAACAGAGACTGCGGCACGTTGGTAAATGCAAATGGGATGGCCCCCTGTTTCTTCAAAACCTTGACTAGGACGCTGTCCTCTTGCACTGGGGCATTCAAGAACTGCACAAGGCCACAGGTTGACAGATGCCCCTGTGAAGAGGAGAAAAGACAGTGGAGAGGATCCTGCAGAGGGTCGGTGCAGATCCTCTGCACTTTGGGAAGGAAGACCTGGTGTCGGTGTTTGAGGCCCTAATCTGCTCTTTTTTGCATGTGCACTTGCAGGAAAAGCCAAAGACTCCTTGTCCCAGTGATAACTATGGTAGCAAAGAGCTGCCGAGCACTTGCAGGGTAAGGCTTCCCCTAAAGCTGTCCTTGTTCCTTTTCATACTCACCCATCCCAGATGCAAATCCATGAATATTCTTTGTTTGCCCAATGCCTCAAGATCAAACCCAGTGTCTTTCTCCCAGAATTAGCCATAATGGATGTTTTAACCCCAAGCCTAACTCCCTGTGGGATGTTTTGTGGGCACAAAGGGAAGCACCTTATGGCCAATGTGATCCTTGATGCTGACGGGAATGCCATAGAGCAGCCCTTTCTCCTTTCGTCGTTGTATTTCCTGGAGTTGCTCCTCACACTCCGGAATAAAATGTCGTAAGCAGTTCGTCTGCTGGGTCACTTCCAGAGCCTTTACCAGGACACATTGAGAAAAATATGCTGGTTAAGAACAGTCCAATTATCCCAGTACATTCTGTAGCTACCTGGATTTCTAAAGCAAGGACTAGCGGTTCGGTATGAAAGATAAGCCCACCCTAGAGTATGCCAGGTCAAACTGCTTCAAGGGCTACCCAGGAGGGGTCTGGTCGAGGAGACAGAGATCCCTCTTCTTTCACTCTCTTTCTTCTGATACCTGCTCTATCAAAGACTTGTCATGATCAACAGCTCCAGCAAGTCCCCTCAACCACCAACCACACACCATGGTGTGGGGAATGTAAGTGATTTGCCGTTCGTGCTGTGGATGGGTTCTCACCTTCTCTATGTAGGTGTAGAGGACCGTCTCAGGGGACAGAGACCCTTCCCGCAGTCTCCTGGCGAGCTCCACCAGGGGCAGGGACAAGATATCAGCGCTCTGGACATGGGAGACCTGCAAGGCAAAAAGGAAGGGGACACCAGGACAGCACCTCCAGGTACTTGAGGCTTCTGGGCTTTCCTCCATGCACTGTGACACTTACCCTTGATATAAAGGTAATCTCAGTGTGCAAACAACAGTGCTAATGAGCTGATAACGATTCTTTGCACACAAGTCTCTGCTTGGCCCTTCGTCCATCCATGTGGGTACAGGCACTGCTGTCAGCTCTGGAGTCAGCCCAGTCTGACAAGCTCCAAAGAGGCCAGTAGGGCCTACTCAAATGAATAAGCCTGGCAGTTCTCTACCACCAACTCTTTCTATGGTTTAATTTTATATTGAAAAAAAAAAGGCTCATAAAGGTGTACATCACTTGCAGTTGATGTGCTTTATGCATAGGTACAGTACCTACCTCTTCCCAGTGTGTAATTCACATTTCTCTGGCTACAGCCCCTCGCTGTATCTCATCCCATGTGAGGAGAGCAGTGATCTCCCTTCCTCCCAGTCTAGGCTGCTGGCCAATCTCCTCTGGGCTCCATGTTAAAAAAGCTATAGGAGAGTGAGCTAGAAGGAGATGGAGAGCCACATTGGCAGATCTCCTGGTGTGATCCAGGCCCTCAAGGGGCACCTTACCTGTTCTCTGAACCGCTGAACAGCCTTCTCCATCCTTTTCACACCCTGATCCCGGCTCTTCCGAGCCTCTTCCATTTTCTGTTGGATCTGCCGCTCGCCCAGCCACCTCCAGACAGCCAGGGCTGCGACTGAGCCGCAGAGCAGGGCGAGAGCAGTGGGAGGACCCACTTCCCACTCCGGCAGGAGCTGCCAGAGCTGGTGCTGCTCCATGGTACTGCTGCCCGCTGGTGCTGGGGATGGGCCGAAGGGACAAGCCAGTCTAGTTGCCTTTACGAACGTGTCCGTCTTCCCGCCACCACTATGTGAGCTCAGAAAGTGGTTTGAAAGTCCAACACCAATCACCATAGAGCTGCCTTCAGTGAGGCGTGTGGGGGACAATGATTGACTGGGAAACGGGGAAGGTGAAATCGGCATGGCCAGCGATCCTCTGGGGCATGACGGACCTTTGGTGGGATGACCTTTGGGAGAGAATGGCTGTGTGATGGCTGAAGAAAAGGCCCAAGGAAATAGCTGTTTTCCTATTTCCTGGGCAACCTAAAAGGACAATGGGAAAAGAGAAAAATCTAGCTGGAAATCACAAGATTTCCCCGCACAGTGATGGTGATGGTGTGTCAAGAGAACACATATGGGCTGGGTGCCTTGCTAACTCCTGAACTCCTTAGTTTGTCCCAAACTTCTTGGCCATGATACATGCACAACGGTGGGTCCCCATTCAGAGTCCGTGAGTCTCTGCTCAGAAAGTTCGTGACAGAATCCCACAACCCCGGCCCAGTCAAAGAGAATGTGGAATTGTATAAAGACAAAGAGACCTTCCCTCATGAAGGCTAGAGATTCCACTCGCACACTCTTTTTTCATCTATTGTCAGCTCCATTGTAAACTGTTAGATTAATTTGCTTTTGCTTCCCCTTAAATTTGGTGACAGTAGCGAATATGCTGTTTGTTTTTAACTGCTGAGATTCATGAGGGACTCTGGTCAAAACTCTCTTTGGCATCCTCTAAGAAACAGTCTGAAGATTACAACAATTACCTAGCTAAGCTGGCATTTTACTGTGTTCCTTCTGAGTGGCATCCGCAGCAAAACCACTGTTGGTTTTACAAGACTAGTCCCATTGGGACAGACCAGCTGCCAATCCAGCTCCAGCTCCTGCCCGTGACACCAGCTACACCAGATAGATACATTGGGAAGGTGCATATGAGTAGAGCATGCAATGACACCCAAATCCCCTCCTCAACTCCAGGGATCTGTGCAAGGGCTTCCTGAGCTAGGTGTGGGCTCTGGGTGTAATAGAGACCCCTGCTATTAACTCAGCAGATGAGGGAATTATTTACCCCTTCCTGGGAGGCAACTGGGGCACTGGCTTCCCACATCCGCTTGCACACTAGATCTTGCTCTCTGATCCTGCCCTTTAGACACCTGGTAAATGTTTAACGGAGACTGAGCCAGCTGTGTCCAAACAGACTCGGCCTTTCAAGGGGATTTTATCAGCAGCCACAGCTGCATTTGCAGGCAGCCAAGCCTTGCCAAGCCTTGGTGAGGGAGTCGCTTTTCCTGTTAATGGGCATCTCTGCCTTCTCCACGAGCCAGAGGCACAGCTTCTCCAGCCATGGCAAAGCACTGGAATGGCCACAGGCAGCCTCACGGTTCACTCCAGTCTGTGACAGGGGCACAGGAATGGAAATACCCGGAGGGGACTGAAAATTGAATCCTGCCAGCTACATAGCTAAGACAAACTCTGGACCATCTCAGGGCAAACGCTTGACAGGGTCCCCAGTGCACCTCCAATCCAAGTTCCGCATCCGTGAGAGTTCCCAGAAATGCATGAGACTTGGGCAAAGAAGTTTCCTGGGCTTGCTTCTGCCCCCCACACAAAATGACCCATCTTGCTTTCAGCTGACCTGGTTCAACTGCTTAGGCCAAGGTTTCTGTAGTTCCCTGTGGTGCTCCAATCCCACTTCACCAGTTTCCATCACTCTGGTAACACAGTTCAGTCTTGCTTGGTGGGAAAGGATTAACCAGGTGTCCAGTGAGCCAATAGATCAATAAATTACTTTACAATGTGAGTTTAAAAGGATATGGGAAAATACTTTTTTGCTCTAGATCTTTCTGATATGGCCCGACTTGCCAAGAGAAAGGTCTCTTTACTTTTGGTGGCTTCTGTCTCAGCCTGGAAAGCTGAGACCATGTAGCCATGTAAGCAAAGGCAAAGTTAAACACCAACCCCTCCTGGGCACACACCCCCAACGTTTCTATCCAGAAAGAGAAATTACCTTCAGCACAATATTCTGCTGCCACAGGTTCTTCACTGACCCGCAAAGTGCAAAGGCCACAGTAAACTTATGAAATATCACATAACTGTAATACTTTGCCATGACCAAAACATTTAACTGATAGGAACTAACCTTCACAACCTTCATGCAACATAGCTGAGCATGTTGCTTTCCCCATTTTTGTGAACTGGTGAAACTATTCACTAAACCCCATGGTGAAACTGAAGTGAGGAAGCAAAAGCATGTCCCAAATGACACCTCAGGTCCACAGATAAGGAGCAGGTCTATCTGACTCACAGTTCATTCCTCCATTTTTTTCTGAAGTTTTTGCCATACGGCTTTGGTTCAGGCCCAAGATTCCCATGTGGGAGTGGGGACCATACTCATGAGACACATAGTTAGTACTATCAGATGGTACCACATCTATTTCTAAGCACCTTCTTCGGACTTAACTGGAGTTTCAGGAACATCTATTTTCATTGGAACTGTATTTGGTACTCAAGCTTGGACTAGGAAACAAACATAAACACATCCTGGTCCTAGATACTGACTTTCCAAGGGCATCTTGCCTTTGAAAAACTGTCCTAATTCAGAGCTATCCTCACCTGCATTAGTTTAAAGCAGACAAAGTGGTTGCAGCCGCATCACACATCCTCTAGACATATTTACACAGTTTCTTGCAGCATCCATGACCCATTGTCACTGATACCTGGTTTTGGTGACACTGATGAGCAGGGCTGTGCCGTGGATCCTCATCCTGCTCTGGTAGGACTGAGAACCACGAGTCAGGCTCAGGAGCCAGGACTGGCATATATTAATCCAGGGCAGAAGGAAGACCAGGGTTAGGTCTCATCATGCCACATCCAGGCTTGCTGGGCAGTCAGAGGGGGTTCTTCAGGGTACATGATAGATGAGTTAGCAGAGCAATATTGTCCCTAAGCCTCTCTCTTCCTTCTGGGGAAATATTGCCTCTTTTCTGGTCTGTGTGGCTGGAGAAGCACACAGAGCTTGGAGAAGATCTGTATCATTGCTAACACTGATGCTTTGTTTCAAGACACTTATGTGATCAAAGCATTTCATCCTCCATCACCTCCACGTTCCCTTCCAGCCTGGAAGGACCAGCCAACAGGTGCAGAAAGCACAAGAGTGGGATTAGAAGCACCAAACAGCTCAAACAGTCCCAAAGCAGCCACAGTATTGCTTGAACTCAAGTGTTTCTTGGGTGCCAACCAGCAATTAAAAACAAACAAACAAAAAACCTTCTGCTCTCATTGTTCAACTGGAAGAAACATCAAGAAACAGAAGTGCACGAAGAAGGTCTAGAAACCGTTTCTCACATTATACACCTAAGAAAATGAAGCTTTTCTTCCTCTATTCACTGCTTGTTTAAACTGTGGAGCCCACTGCCCATGGGTGTTGTGGAGAGTAAGACAGTAAATTAGTTCTCAGTTCAGGATGGGACCCAGCAGGTTCATGAAGGAGAACTTTCTTGGAAGTTGTTAAACACGGTGGTCTGACTCCAGTTCTTCACCAGAAAGTCTCTTAACCAGCTAATGGCACAAGTAGAGAAGAAATTCTAAACTACTGGTTATATTCTCCCATATTTGCTACCCGCCACTTTTGGCAAAATATTGGGGTAAATGGTCCTTTGACCTTGTATCATTCAATAGATCTTACAACATTACGAGCTCCTTACTGGACTCCTTTGGTCCAACATTAACTCTCATTACTTTTGGTAGTAACCTTTGGCTCATATTTAACTCTAACAAACAACACTGAACCCAGATGAGATTTTGCTGACTGTTTTAAAACAACATTTATTGCCAGTTTAGGGAAACAGTAATTCGGAGTCTGCAGCTCATTACCTACAGCCTATAGCTTGCTTTGTGCATCAAGGAGGCGGGCTGGAGTGATGGGCAGGGGATGGAAAAGCATCTTCATGGTGAAGAAGCTCCAGAGATGGCCCGAAGATGTCACATGCTTCTCCTCGCGCTGTGGGTGAGGGTCTGCACCTCCTTCATGAAGCGCAAGCAGAGCTCCTCCTGCCACGGCAAGGCCACACACTGCACGGCCACGGGCAGCCCCACGGCTCCTTCCACAGCCTGCAGCAACAAAAACATAGCCAGTGTGGTGTGAGTGAGAGCACGGGGGAGCCGCGTGAGGCGATGGAGCTTCTGACATTAAAGAGACCAAGGAGGACGTATGAGAGGACAGACTTCCAGCTGTTGAAAGCCAACCTAGCTGCACCACAATCAGGGTCCTTACACAACGCACGCAAATTTGTTATTAAAGAAACTCCTCTTATCAGGAGATGACAACATGAGAAAAGCGTTTTGTGGTGCCAACAGGACAGTTAGAGCCTTCTGCTGTGAATTAAACGTGACTGAAACGTTTTCCTTGCTGACCTCTTTCAGCCTCTTATCCCAAGGGTCCCCGTAGTATCCTCTGTAATGCTTCAGTTCTTCCTCATCAGCTCTCGTGACCGTGCTCACTGGCACCACCCCAGCAGGGAAGTTTAAGACGTTGTATAAGTTGGTGTAGGAGGTAGCAGCTGGAAAAGATCACACAGAGCATACAACGTGGCATGGTTCAGTGTGCTGGGCCAGCAGGGATTTTCAGATGACAGTTTGGGCTGGATGAATTGCGGATTGGAAGTGCTGAAGCTGAGGAAACCATGAAAAAAGCACAAGTTTTAAAGGGGCTTCTGGTACCACAGGGCCACATATGTGCAGAAAACAGAGATAACCCCAAGCCTGTCATTATGAGGGAGGAGGAGGATTAATCTGCTCTGGGAGAGAGCTAAGTCCTTGATCTAGTTTAGACATATCCTGACTCCTTTTGTTCAATGCCCCAGGGAAAATCCTCGCTATGTTTTCAAGATAACCGAATTTTCCAGCTCAGTCCTGGGGACTTTGAATCTGAAAGGGTTGCTGCTAAAGAGATGAGGAATTCAGACTGTTTGCTAGCAGCTATCAAACTGCCTCTCTGCAAGTCACTACAAATAGCAGAACAGCTCTGTTGCCCGAGTCCTGGGCAGCTTGAGGAGGCCGCGTTTGGAAGAGCCTGGTCTGCCACCCCGCTGATCCTGGAGTAGCTTCCCCAGGGGAGGATGGACAGTCCAGGGACAGGTCACAGCGTAATGCCTGCAGTGGATGTGATAGGAATTGCTACTCCACAATAACCCCAAAACCTGCTGCTCACGTGAAGCAGAGACATGGGAAGACTCATCCAGAGGAGACCTCTGCTTCCCTCCTGCAGCTAGAGGGAAAGCAAGGCCCTGCATGTTGTCCAGGGAATGTCCAAGAGACCAAAATATCTTGCTCTAGCTCTGCCCGTGAATCCTACATGTGCATCCAGGGACATCTGACTATATATTACCAAACAGCTTCCCAGGATAGCCATGGTTAAAGGCTGGACCCAGCATAGGACAAAGAATCACATCCAGGCCCAACTTCTTCCATTTAGCAATGAATTCTGTGCGGTAAACCTGCAGGGAAAGAGAGAGGAGATGACAGTCTGGTGAACAGAAGATATCTCTAAGGCAAGCATTTCTGGTGGTTTTAGAGGAAGGAAAAAAATCCATAAAAAGAAACACCCAAGATCTTTGCATTCCAGACATTCCCATCAGTCCAGTGACTAGGCTGGTTTGTGAGATTCTTCTTTGTTCAACAGCATGTTGAACTTGCTGGAAATGAGTATATATTTCCATTGAGTGACTGACAGTGGCAGGGGTTGTATGGTGAGGCCATTCCATTCTTGGGAAGGGCTGTAAAGGTGTCCCAGGAACACAGATCCTGCCTTGTGGGAAGACGCTAAAACAGCTCAGCTACTGTAGCCTTGCAAAATACCAGGTGAAAGGGGAACACAATTGCTGTCTATAAATAGATTAAGGATAAGGGAGGCAGTGGAGAAACATAGAAGAGAAAAGGCCTGAGGACAAAAGTAAAATGGCGATAAAATGGAAGTGAATAAACAACACTGGAAATAAAGAGGTTTCTAACTATCAGATCATCAAGGAAAGGAGTTGAGTAGTAAAAGCAAGTGCAAACATACCATTCAGATTTAAAGAGGAACCTGATCAGTTTGTGAACTACACAGGACTCAGTTGCCCAAGTTAGTTCTTCCTCTGTTGCATTCCTCATTTCAAATGGCTTCATACAAAATCCACCCAAACCAAGGAATTCATGGCCACCATTTTTGACTCCTAGAGCCTCTGTTTGATAGTTAAGGCACAATCTTTGCAAGTGGTAATAGTACCTGATGTCCAAAGTAAAGATTTGCCTCAAGAGACAGAATTTTAAAAGAGAAGTATGTTTGTTGGCTTTTCTTAAGCTATTTCTGCCTAAAAATGCAAGGGAAAGTATAGTCTCTCTTCCCCATCCTTCAGTCAGTAGAGACCTTCACACGACTATCTACTGCCTTGAGATTTTATCACTTTTTGCAAGGTGTGACTCCCAAAGAAAAGCCCAACTGTTTTATTTTCACATGATCCATTATTTCCAGTATCAAAATTCAATGCAGAGCAGAAAGCAGCTGTTCAGAAATTCAATATAAGACTTGAGAAATTAGTAAAGGAAAAAAAAAAAAAAAATCACATTACCGCCACTGCTCCATGGTGATCCCAGAGGTTTTTGGCAGATCTGGAAATGTGATAGAATTAATCAACATTTGACAACAGAGAACTATAAATAAAATGGCCCATTTTTCTTGTAGGTTCTTCTGAGGCTGTAGTATCACATAGGTGATCACGAGTGACCACATGTGCCTATCGTACATTTAAAAAATCCTTCTCTAAAGTCATACTTTGATGTTTCCATTTGCTCTTACATCTAAGGAAAAATCATGGCAGTTTCACTCCTAGCTTTATTGGTCTCTGTTTCTCTCACGAGGATGAGATGCTTGCGAGAGGCAAGTGTGTGGAGACGTCTGTATTAACATATCACATACTGCACAGGGAGATAGTAGCCTGTTTCAACCCATGCTGAGCTCTGTGGAGACAACTTAGCTCTGCTATAACGAGGATCCTTGAGCTCTTAAAACAATTCCCAGATATAACCCTGGATAACACCCTGGGCTGAGCCTAGGAGGTGGTGAGGTAGTATATCTTCATGCAAGCTCAGCTTGTGCTGCACAGCCCCATGACTGGGCTTAGCACAGAGGACTGGCATCTACCTGCAAGAACCTGTGTGGGCACATCTGCTTTCTTAAGTCCTCTTCAGACCTAAGAACTACTACTGCTACTTACCCCACTCCACAGAGGGCATTGAGATCCCGAGCGATTCGTGGATACTGACAGAGGGAAGAGGAAAAACTTGGGGTTAGCCTATAACAGTGCAGCTGAAATAGAGGGCTTCATTAAGAGACCACAGTGTGGGCATGCTTCTTGTCCTAGTAGGAGTCCCTCTGAGCAATAGGCATGATTTCCAACACAGTGGGTTCATTCAGACATTGACTTACATGTATTATCACAGCCACGCATGCAAAGAAGGCCCTAGACCATGATATTAGGTCTGGGGAGCATCTTCTGGATGTGGTCATATCTATCACTTGCTATTGATCTCCATTCTCTGTGGAGCCCATTGCTGGATGAGCTGCATGGTTCATTAAAGGCTGTGGAGCCACTTAATGAGTAAAGCCAGGGCTTAGGGACATCTTTCACCTTGAATCCCATCAGGTACTTAGCATAAAGCGTCAAAACACTCTCAGGGTAGAGCAGGCTTGCTCCCTGCTTCTGGAAAATTACCCATCTTGCATATTTACTATGAGACAGATGAGATATCCACACACTTACTATGGGTTTCAAGATGACAGCCAAGATCTTTTTCACCAGAACAGGAAGCCTGTAAGTATTGAACTGGGATTTCAGGTTGGGATCCACAATATCTCCTTTGCTGGAAGATGACAGAATGAATAAGTCAGGACAAGCCCATCTGTTTTAATCCCACTATGACAGCAGTGCTGCTTGTAAGCAGACTTTATCTTAGGGTGAAGTTGCTGGAAGACAAAACCCATCTGCTTCAGTCCAAGCACTGAATGTGCTTCAGTCCAAGCACTCCTTCACATGGAGTTTAAATGCACACGCATAAATGATCTCTGTAAAAAGCTATAAAGAAATAAGTTCTTCAACTCCTATATCATCAGCACTCTGAAGTGCTTTGCAGAGGTGAGTCCTTACACAGAATAAGCAAGGTGGAAACATGTCCAGGTTTTCTTTAAATTCTGCTGAAATCACTTAAAACAGTGGTAAATGTAAACTAGCTTGAATTTTTGCTTAGCCTCCAAAGGAGGTTAAAATAATACATAATATTTCACATGTGCTGTGGACTAACCATGCATATAAAAGGAGTTGCTACAGTATTGCTTACTTGGTACTTCATTTCCCTTTAGTTTCTTATCTGTGTACATGAACTAGTCTTGTGAACTAACTGTTGTCCATACTAAATTCATCCCTCCAGAAATTGTTCTTCTGATGCCTGTTCTTCAGTATGCATCCATAGGAATAAAAACATTCTGGAGTATACATTTCCCTGGCCACAGGGTGCCAAGTCCCAGGTCTCACGTTCAAAGCAAATGGGATTTACTCACAAGCAATCCACCACGTGAGCAGCACCGTCTGAGAAAAGACCTCTAGTGAAGAGCTCATCTACCACGTAGTCAATCTTGGGTGGTGCAAATGGAACAAGCTGCAGGAAAAGCATCCACATTCAAGAGGCAAGAAAGGCAATGGATTTGTAGACCCTTCTGTAAATCTCGCTCAGGTGCCTCTGGTATGTAGGGGCACCCAGCTGGATGGATTGGGGGTCTCAAAGCAAGGCCTGTGCTGCCCTGCAAGACCTCATTTTCAAAGGGTCTCATTAAGCAGTGTCTCCATGGCATTAATACATACTCATGGTGTGATCTGCCTCCCCTTCCTAGAGAAGGGTCTTGAGACCTCGAAAATACCACCATGAAAGACATAAACTGGCTCCAGGGACTGAGGGATCGCAGAAAATGCTGAGAATTTGGTAGTTATTAGGACACCAGACATGACAGGAAACAAAATGGTTTCCCAGACTAAGCTTTAGAAAAGGGGTGATTTGCGTAGCAGCAGATGAGTAAAGAAAGGATGGTCCTCATTTTATGGGCAGCAGAAATGGATATAGGAAGTGACTTATCCAAACTTTACAGAGTGAAGGAGGATAACAGCTCCTGGCAACCACAGGCATGAAAACTCACTGTGTGTCCTGCGTCCTGGAGGAGTTTTCTGGTCTGCTGAACAGCGCGTCTCATGCTGGGTGATGGCATGAAGTAGCCATCTGCTTCGTAATACCCAATCCGAAGTGGCTTTGAACTGGAGTAAACCTGTGAAGAGAGGAGACAACACTTGGACACTCAAGATGTACAATATAAAACCATTCTCAGGGCACAGGGAGGGAACAACTGAGGACTCTCAGATAGGAAGGAAAACAAGGAGCAATAGGATGGTTGGAAAGCAGCAGAAGGGATATCTAGGACACAAGTCTGCAACAGTGGTCCTTAATAAGTTCTTTTCTGATACTACCTCTTGCCATGAGAACATGTGGCAGCTTTGAGATCGCCATGAAATAGCATCGTGCAGACAATATGTCTGGGATGCCTGTCTGTGGAGAGAGGTCAGGGGCTTCTGTAGGGTAAGCAGTGGGTCTGTATCATTTGAGTACTGGGGACACCTGGAAGATCAGGGTCCTACAACATGAACCAAAAATCAACGAGATGACAGTAGCAGAGAGCAAAGGCCAGGTGCACCAGCACCAACAAAGGTGCTTTTTCAGGCCAAACAAAGGCTCTTAGGCTAAACAAAGATCTCATGAAAGACATGAGCAGAGAAGCTCATATCCTCTAGCTCAGGAGGAATCAGCTCCTTTAGGGACTGAGCCATGACGGAGCCAACAAGCTTCCTTCAAGCATTGCCTAGAAGGAAAGGCAAGGGTCTGGCAGGTTGCATCAGGTCAAGCTGATAGGGACCTGCCAAATCTACTTGAGGCTGCTTCTTGCATTTGCTCATGCTGGAGGCCCTCTGTTCAGAAGAGATCCTTCACTATTTTTGCGGCATAAAACAGGTGAGAGTCTCCTAAAATTCTGCTTTCTTAATGGGGAAATGGAAGCATGGGATTGCTTCTGACTCAGCCTTACTTCATCATCAAAGGGGATGGGGGGCACAGTGGGGTCCAGGCGGAACATCTCCTTGCAGAGCAGCGCTTTCATGCACAGGGCCAGGCTGTCCACGTCCCTCGCCATCGGCCCCAGCATCCCGGTAACTGCAAGCACAGAGATCCCATCACTGCAGACAGATGGCCCCTACTTACTGGTGGTGATTCAGCCAAGCAGAACTTCAATCAAGCTAGGAACAGGGAACGATGTGATGTCCAAGAGGATGAACAAGGAGACCCAGAGAGCTGGTGTATATCTGAGGCTGACCCTCTGGGCCAAGTTTCTGCTGGCACAGCCCAAGCAGAAGCAAGGACTGCAGTCCACTGGCCAACATCAAATCGCTTGGTGGTAGCAAATCCAGCAGACTCCTTGAAGATTCTTCAGTGAAACATCCCAGGCTGATGGGCACATGCCTCAAGGTTGTCATTACTACTCATTGCATTGCTTAAGGGGATTTTGTTTCAACTCTGCTCTAAATCAAAGAATATCTACCACAGTCAACAGCAGAATAAGTAGTACAAAGAGGTAATGCCATGAGGCAGGATGCAGTCTATTAGATCATCTCTGCCTGGCTCACAAGACACAACTGAGCAAGGACTTTTGCTGGCATATCAGCAGTAGAACAAGTTATAAGAAGCAAAGGTTTGAAAATAGTAAAATATCATCTGGATAGACTTACCTGATTTCACTCCCACGACAGAAGAAACCACACCCAGCTTGCTAGGAACATAAGGGGAGAAATGAATTAGTAGCACCTCTTGTACAGTAAGTTACTATGCCAAGTTGCAGATTTGGCATTTACCCCGGGGCATCATCTAGGAGAATGAAGAATCCTGCACCTACTTGGCACTTTTTAGGCCAAGAACTGGAAGCAATTAGGAGCTACAGAAAGATTTTATCATCTCCTCACTTTGGTGAGTATAATTTCTCATTCAGGAATAAACCAGGCCTGATGAAGAGAGAACTCAAGTAAACCAAGGGCTGGGAACCATCTAAGGAGATGACCCTGTAGTAGTTGCTTTTAGCTCCATGGCCAGGGCTATGGATTGAATAGCTCTCTGCTGTATTAGCCATCAGAGGTGTCACTAATGGAGACCTAAGAGGTGTCATGTGTCATTAATAGAGTCCTAAGCCCTAGATATGATAAGGAAACAGGCAGGCTAGAGTAGTAACATAATCCCAGATGAAACCATGGATGTCTACTTTATAGTTTGATGATCTGTGAGGGACATTTTGCAGCCTCCACAGTGGGTGAAAGAGCAGACAGATGATGGGATGTACCTGATCCTTTCGCCTGTGGGTTTGAGTCCACACAGCCCACAGAAGCTGGATGGTAGGCGGATGCTCCCAGCTATATCTGAGCCAATTCCCAGGAGGGAGCCTCCCCCCGCAATTAGAGCTCCCTCCCCTCCAGAAGAACCTCCAGGGCTCTTCTTGTGGTTCAGAGGGTTCAGCGTCTGGCCAAAGATGAGGTTACTGCAGTCATAGCTGTGGAGAGAGAAATCAGCAGATGAGTGAAGTATTTCTGCCTCTGCAAACTATAAATACCAGGCATTGAGCATTCACAGAGGCATGAGTGTGGAATTAATCCTGGAGAATAGAATCAATACAAAATAGATTTGTTGGGACAGCTGAATTTAGGAAGAAAGGAGCATCAGATACAGGAGAAATAAATTCTTGTCTCTCTAGTTTTCTGTAGAAAAGACAATGAGGAAATGACTCAAATTGAAATAAGAAAGTAATTAATGTGCCTGATTTGTTTGCACAGGGGTGGGAGTTGGTGCATGCAGGTGCACTCTCAGATCACAGGAGTCGCATGGTGTAACAGCATTTGCATGAAGGAGAATACGTGTTTACTTTATCATTGTCTGTGGGTTGTTGGTTTTCACAAAGGGGATTGCCCCCTGGCTCTTTAAAACCTGGACGATCACACTGTCTTCCTCCTGCACCTGGCCCAGGAACTTCACCATCCCGCCAGAGGAGACGTGACCCTTAAGGATTGGAAAGAAAGCTCTTCAAGGACCAGGGAAGTTACATGTTTTCCAAGAAAAAAAAAAGTCTTCAGAAGAAAAGTGAATTTACTGAGTCCACAGATATTCATTTCAGAACATCCTTTTCCGAAGGAACGCCTGGCCATTCCCAAGGAATGGGCCCAGATCCATTTGGGATCCTTGTATCAGATGGAAAAGATTGAAGAGCTGTCCCTAGGCCCAGGCCAAGGACAGAGAAGGGGCAGGGAAACCAGGGATGTACCTTGCAGTTAATGTGGTCCTTGATACTGACAGGAATGCCATAGAGGAGCCCCTTCTCCTTCCGTTGCTTCACTTTCTGGAGCTGATCCTCACAGCCATGAATGAAATCTGTCACACAGTTCACTTCCTGCGTCACCTCCAAAGCCTCTCCAGAGGCACAGAGACACGGTGAACAACAGTGAAATGTGTGGATGGAAAGAAGACAACAGCATTTAAGTTTAAACTTGAAGCTGAACATTCAGTCCTCAAACCTCCACCATTCACTTGGTCAGACATTGCCTACAGACTTCAGGTGTTACCTGCTGAGATAATTTTCTGCCCTGGATCTCTGTCCAATTGATTTGTCCATAAGCCACCCTTCAACTGCAATGGTACTGCCAAACTGTGATCCCCAGCGTTGCTAGTGAACCCAGGGAACAGGCTCTTTTTTGGTTTGGAATCCCCTCTCACACTGTTTGTGCATCGGATATGCTGGAGACATCACTCACTTTGCCTATGTAGGAGTAGAGGACACTCTCCACGGACAGTGACCCCTCCTTCAGCTTCTCGGCCAGCTCCACCATCGGCAGTGAGAGGATGTGCTCAGTCTGGACACTTGGGTTCTGCAAAGGGTAGAAAAGTGGATGCACGGAGGAGAGAGCCATAGTTTTCAACAGGGAAGAGTCGATCTCACCCGAAAACCACTTGAGGGATATTCATTCCCATTACTGGATGGTTTATTGCTACTTCTCTTTAGCAGCATCATTGAAGAATATTGAAGAATATCAAAAGAATCATAATAAGGTTACTTCAATGTCACCGAAACACTGTTTTTTTCAGAAAAAAAATATCATGTATAGTATACAAAGGAAATACAAAGGAAATTTCCTTTATAGTATATAAAGGGGAAAAAAAAAGCTTCAAAATCTGCCACAAAACTACTTTCTTGTTTTTCGATCATTCGATCAGTTCTAACATCTACCCAGTGATGAGCTTCAACGCAGCATTTTAAGGAATGTTGGCTATGGAAATGCAGACCTGGCTCAGAGGAGTGTGCTGGAGGAGGGGAATTTCCCAAGTCTCAGTTGCTAAAGTAGAATCAAAACAGGCAGAAGAGAGAGAAAAAAAAGAAGAAAAAAAAAACAAAAAACTTCTTGACTGAAGAGTTGGGTGAATGTCTAAGAGCTTTGAGTGGCCAGTTTGTGTTTATTTTTTTCCAGGCCTTTGGCCCCTTGCAATTAATAGACAATGTGGTGAAGGACAGTTGAATCATCTGAAGGTTTTCAGAATTTATCATTAACTTGAGGGAAAAGGAATGTCTGAGACATTTGCAGCACCCTCTCCCCTCCCTCCATCCTACAAAAAAAAAAAAAACATAGCAAAAAGAGGTTATTTTGAGTTAAAGACAAGCTCCCCTGCACTTTGAGGATGAGGGGACAGCCAGTTTCCTGCAGAAGGAGAGAGGTGAGGGGACAGGAACAGAAAATGGCAGTGGGGAAAGATGAAGATGCAATGGTGCAGGGAGGACAGGGAATGCTTTCCGAGGTTGGTAGCCCTATGCAGGGAGTCCCAAGCTCTGGCCCACCTGCAGTCCACAGGGTTCCTACAACAGGTCTGTGTTAAGCAACACTGCCTTTATGTTGCCTTTACAGCGTTTTCCTGGCCAAGGAATGTGGTGACTCTCAAAAACAGTTGGTGCTGACCCAAGGCCCAAGCACATCACACGTATGCACTGTTGCACTATTCACCTCTCAAAAGGTGGCTGATTGGGACTCTCACCTTTGTTGGGATATCCAAAATATAATTCCTGCCTCCCAACTCTTTTGCCCAGATTTACCTCTTTCTCCTGTCTTTCTTGGGATACCCAAAACATAATTCCTTCTTCCCAACACATTTGCCCAGATTTACCTCTTTTTTGAACCTGGAGGCTGCTTTCTCCATCCGCTCCAGGCCCCGATCGCGTGTCCTCCTCGCCTCTTCCATTTTCTGCTGGATCCGTCTTTGGCCCAGCCATTTCAGCAACATAGTGGCTGCAGCTGAACCACAGAGCAGGGCTGAGAGCAGGCGAGGATCTGCCCATGAAGGATCTAGGAGCTGCCGCAGTCGCTCTTGGGTCATATCTCTCCCAGATCTTCCTGTTCTGGTCTACAGATACCTGGAGCTCCTGGTTTCTCCTCGGAGAGAGGTGGTGAATGCACAGACTATTCAGTTCTGTCCTGTGCAAGAGCAACTCTGAAGCAGAGTTGTGTTAACAAAGTCCAGGAGCAGAGATTTTAGAGAATGGACTTTGAAAGGGTCTGCCTGGCTGAGCAGCGTGGCAGATTGGGCTGCAAGCAGCGTGCTCAGATCACCCTGGGTTTGGAGATGTCCCCAGGTTGTCCTCCCCAGGCCGTTGCAGCTGCTGCTGCCTT
The DNA here is from genome assembly GCA_032353885.1 of Nothura maculosa. NCBI lineage: Eukaryota > Metazoa > Chordata > Aves > Tinamiformes > Tinamidae > Nothura > Nothura maculosa. The sequence continues at coordinate 5,388,200 of JAUBOD010000755.1, read as the reverse complement.
AGTTGGCTACAAGGAGGAGATAGAGCTGATTACCTGAGCTGGAGATCTGCAGAACCCACCTCTGGGCTGCTCCCACCACACCCACATCTCTAGCAATAATTAATTAGCAGCTAAGACCACTAACCAGAAGTGCTCAGCTGTCATCTCTCTCCCTGACAACAGCATGTGCAGCACTCTGAGCCTGGGGAGAGTGGTAACTGTTTGCCTCAAGGGCACAAGTTTAACAGTAGTAAATAAATAAGCATTTTTTTTTCTGCTGGAGGTTTGCTGCAACCTCTCTGTGACACTGTTACTTTTGGCAAGACCTACTTAGCTCAGAAGGGAAAGAAAAATCCATCCAGCCCCAGCCCCTGCCTGGCCATTTGCCATGAGAGCTTAAATGACCTGGGATCCATACTCTTCCCATGCACCTTGGGAATATGCCAACCCTCCACTGCCAGCTCCAGAGTCAGCTCTAGCCAGGGAATGGAAAACCCAGCTGGAAAACCTGGCCTGGCTCCCTCCAGGCTATGGAGCAGAGGGCATGCAGGGCCGAGTGTCCCACTGGATGCCAGACACCTGCACCCTGCTTCCACTCTGACGCAGCAGGCTGGTGTTGGGGAAGCAAGAGCAGGTGCTTGTTCAGCTACAGGAGCTAATAACCACGGAGGGCATCTCCCCTGTGAGCTCGAGTGCTGGTCTGGCTGTAGGTGGGTGCTGTGGGAAGCTGCCAGCTCCTCCTGGTTTGCTAGAGGCTGCAGTTCTGATCCCTGATTGCTGAGCTGCAGCAGCAAAAATACTGTATTTCTTCCCTATGGATCAGCTTCCCTGGAGCAGAATGTTTAGGGAGCAGCTCTCTTCCTATTGTGAGCCAGAGTCTAAACAACTGAGTGTCCGGGACAAAACTAGCACCCGTGCATCAGTTTCCCACTTGTAAATCATATTCTTCCACTTCCCTGGAGTGTGTTGAGAGGATTATTTAATTCCCATCCAAAACATGAAACAACAGACACCTTTCAATAATAAAAAAGATTGTATTAGGATAATCATTGCAAAAACTCCAACCAAGTGGATAGTGCCTCTGTTTCCCCTTGTACCCATCACAGCTACCAGTGCATCCTCATGGGTGAGAGAGTCCCGTGAGTTAATTAAGTGACGTGATGGCTTTTGCCATTGCGAGCACCGCTCAGATGCCGCTCCTGGTGAGCGCGGGGGCCTCAGACGATTCTGTTCTTCTCCTCGGCGAGCCTCTCCACTTCGCGCATGAAGCGCAGGCAGAGCTCCTCCTGCCAGGGCAGGGCCACGCACTGCACGGCCACGGGCAGCCGCACGCTGCCGCTAAAGCCCTGTTGCAGAAAGAGTGGGATGAGGGCAGGGAATAAGTCTGCAGGATGGGCTGGGGATGCCAGCGTTTCGCAGGGACATGGTGGGACTCACCTTCGCCAGGATCTGGTCCCAGTGGTCCCCGTAGTGCCCTTTGTAGTTCTCCATTTCGTCCTCATCATCATCTGTCACGGTAGTGACAGGGACGACTCCGGCAGGGAAGTCCAAGCAGTTATAGAGGATGGTGTAACTGGTTGCCACTGTGCGAGAGGGGTGAAATCCCTGCATGAACTGGGGGAAAAGCCCTCTGCATGGCTGTGGCATGCGAGTTACAGCAAATGCCCAAAGCCACTTCTGGTTAACAGACCATTTGTATCAAAAAGACAGGGCCTATGAGAAGTAAATCTTGCCCTTTGACTCCCTTGTGCACCAGGATGGCTTTTGGTGGCTTATCCAAGCTAATGGACCTTCAGCAGCCCCAAGAGCTGAGTTCTCCCCACATGAGCAGTGCCTTGGAGAAGCTAGGGGTGAAGGTCAGTGTTTCCCTTACAGACTGGTACAACAGAACACTGGAGGTAAAGGATTAAGGGTGATTACATCCACAGACAGTCCTACCTGCAAGCTTCCCAGGATAGCCCACAGGAAGAGCAGGACCCAGCACAGGGCAGAGCATGACATCCAAGTTCAGTTTTTTCCACTGGGCGATGAATTTGTGGCAAAACTCCTGAGGAGCAAAAGCACCACGGGTCAGCAGGGCACAGATGCTGCCACCCACCTGCCAGCTGGAAGTTCTCCGTGGGCTCCCACCCTGGCTTCCAACTCTTCCCCAGGAACAGCCACCAGTTCTGGGGCAAGGCATGTCAGGCTCAAGCCTGATAAAAAAGTCCATCAACCATTTGCTGCTTGTCTGGCAGCCCTCCCTGCAACCAAAGCACCCTTTCCCCTGCTACAATTGGAGGGCAAAGAGACAAATAAATTAAAAAAAACCCACCACTAATTCAAGAAAAGGCATGTGGTTTTTAAGTATGACTCCTGGCTATTGAATCCACCTCTTCCCCAAAAGACAAAGAATGAAAAAAATATCTAATACCCTAAATGATGCTCACTTACCTCAATCTCAGAGTGAAGACTCCAGAGGTCTTCCACTGTGCTGGACAAAGAAGTAAAACATCTCAGTCTTTGTATTCCATTTATCACCTCTCCCTTATCAGTCCCTTTCAGCCCTCCCACTGAACTTGCACGATTGGGACTCTTCTAAAAGGCCAGTCCTAGATGAGACAGGCCAATCCCTTGATGCAGGGACAGCTTGGAAGGCACAGCACAGAATACACCCTCTCTGCTATGGAATTCAAGTGCTTTCTCACCACTGGCAGCTCAATGCTGGCATCAGAGCAGGTGAGCAAGCCTCCATTTCCATGCCTTTACCTTTTATTCTGTCTTATGTGCCCCCTACTTCATACTATGATGGATTCATCAACCAGTACCAAAGCTAACAGCATATTTCATGCCTGCAAAGTTCATCTAATTCATAAGGAAGAGGCTGTGACCCCCTGTCCCACCACCACCCTCAGTCAAACTCCACAGAGCTGAGCTGGCACTGGCATAAATTGGCTCTGTTTGCTCCCATCATTGCCTTGTTTTCTCAGATGCACGTGACTGCAGTATTCCTAATCTAGAAAACACTGGTGTCTACTTTTAAATGCAAAAGAGAACCCCAAAACTTTACCCTTTGTCTTAGACTCAGATTTACTCACTTTACTCTTGAATTTCTTAACATACTTGAAAGACGGGGCCTCTGAGAAGGAGAAAGTCATAAAGAAAAGAACTTACATTAATTACAGTCTTATCCTCCTACATAGCAGTGGTACAAAACAAGTTGCTGACTCAGTGCTCATGCAGAATTTGTGGATTTTCTCCAAAATGGGTACAGGAGTAACAGTAATGGCATCAGTCTGGCTTAGAGGAGATTTGTCTAAACACAGCCAGGAAGCAGAGCCTGGAGCCCTGCCCATGGTAAAGCCTGATTCCAAGGGGAAACAAGTTATTCATCAAGTATTGCTTGATTGTATCTATGCTAGGAAGAAATAAATCTTACAAAGGGTTTGGTAATCCAGGACAGGACAGTTTTGAGCCAGTCTGGTGTCCTTGCCAGCCATAATAACAGTCCCACGTTGCCTTGGACCAGCTCCCCTTTGCTGAAAAGGAAAAGAGTGTTTAGTTGAGCAGCATTAGGAAGCAATTACAGTAGATTAGCTTTTGTTTGGCCAACCCACCTGAACAATGCAGTTAAGAGAGAGAAAGAAGTTTTCTTCATCCCTGTGGGTTTCCAGTTCCCATTTGGACATTGTGTTTGGACATTTATGAGCTATCTGAATCTGACTCCCTTTGATCTGCCACATGCTGGTAATGCTCCTAAACAGCCCCAAGGTTCAGCTGAATTGTTTGTAAGTCTCCCTATAAATTTCAGTGGGTGCAACCACTAGGTAGTTCCAGTGGATCTATTTCTCACATACCGAACCCAACTCTACCTCTTCCAGATCTAACACCCAATTAAATAGCAGATCTGTTTCCTTTTGATCAAACCAGGACTACACTAGACCTAAATGTAATTCACTGTTTGTTTGAGAAACCCGGCTTCCCTAAGGGAAGGCACTCATAGAAAGGTACTGATCACACCGAGCTGTTCCAGGCTAAACTTACAATTTCTTACGAAATGAGTTGCCTCCATCTGCAAACAGTCCTCGGACACATAAGTTAAACATGCAGTAGTTGATGTTATCAAGTTCAAAGGGCACCAGCTGAAAGGACAACAGAAGAGGAGTCAGTGCTACAGACACAACAAGGTGGGAGAAGCCATCAGGCCTTGTAGTGCCCTGAACTGGGTTTCTTTTGGCTAACACTGAGAATTTCTTGACATGATCCCTCAGGAGAGCCGATGGTGTCTGAAGCCGCCAGGTCCTCTCATTCCAACCATCTGTTCCACTAAAAAAGCAGCTTTCTGTTTGAGTGACAATTGTTGATTCAAAAGATGCAGGACAGGTTTGTTTGCCTGAAGCTGCAAGAGGCCCCTTTAAAATGCTGCAATGGGGGACAGAGAGCATGGATCTGCAGTCTCCACTCCTGAGCTCTGCACAAGGGGGTATTGCCATGTCCTACCGTGTGACCAGCATCCTCCAGAAGCTGCTTCATCTCCCGAACAGCACGTCTCATGGAAGGGCTTGGCATGGTGAAGAAATCGGTTTCATAGTAGCCTATACGGAGCGGCTTTGTGCTAGAATACACCTGTGGAACAAGAGCATGTGGCAGCTGGAGCAGGGCCAGCCCTGTCAGGAGCTGGCAGAACAGCCATGCCTGAGGGAAAGACTAGAAAACAATAAATTTCTCACCCACGTGCCCACCCACAACATGTAGCAGGCTGGAATGGGTCCCAGGTTGCTCCTGTGAGACACTGGCATTCTGAGACCAAGCAAAGACAGCTCTTCTCCGAGCTCATCCTCCCTGTCTGGAGTCCGTTACCTCTTCGTTGAAGGGAAGCGGGGGAACTGTGCTGTCCAGGTTGAACATGTCTTCACACAGCAGTGCCTTCATAGCCAGCGCTAGGGTCTCCACCTTTTTTGCCATCGGTCCCACTGCTGCAGCCACTGGAGGAGAGCAGAAAAGAGCATTCATGGTTGGAGAGGGAGGTGTGTTTGGAGGGGATGCGCAGCTTGCATATGGGACGTTCTCCAAAAGCAGGGTCCCTTGATATAATTTTGGTCCGATCTAATATTAGCAACAGTTTCTACTACCATTCTTCCTCTCCCACAAGTCCTCACAGCAACAACTGTGGATCCAGAGTCATTATAAGTACTCAGACATCTTGCTCAGAGATTTCTTGTTTCTGACCAGACAGGATCAGAGGAAAAATGGTCCTCCAGTTGGCCTGTAGTTTGAGCTAGTGCCATGTGTGCTCCAGGAAAACCAGAATGTTTGGGCCTTCTGGCCACAGCTACATAGTGCAGCCAAGTGCAGCCATAGCACAACTGTCTGTTCCTAGGACACGTCTCAGGCTCTATAAAACTGCCCTTATTGCCATGCAAGACACAGCAGGTCTCCCAGGTTGAGACCTGCTGCTCAACCATGGGTTGAGTTCCCATGCTCAACCTTGCTGTCTTGAGTTGGCTGTGTGATGCCACCTGGGGCTAGTTTTGGAAAGAGACCCTAGAATGGAACTTTACTCTCTGAATGTGTTGAGGAAGGTCCCCCATACCAGCTGAGGTTCCTTCCCATCCCTGTCCCACTCCCTTCCCTGGAGGACAATAATCAATTCCTACCTGACTTCTGCCCAGGGATTCCAGAAATGACGCCTCTCTTGCTGTGAAGTAAAGACACAACAAACAGCAGCTGAGCAGTTTTCAGAGAAGGGAAAGTCTTCGAGCATCAGCAAGTGCTGGTAAAGCACTGTCCTTCCTGAGCAAATGCAGATGTCAGGCAAGGAAAGATTGAGAGAAGGGCAAGGAGAGAAGCACCCAGTGTGGGCTGGAATAATTTACACCTTGCCTGTCAAGAATGACCCCCACCCTCCTTAACATGGGGACAGGAAAGTCTTCCCCATCTCTGTTCTGGGAGAACATTCCTTTTCGGAACAATTCTTCCCTTCATGCAGGCCCTGGGATATGTCTGGACAGCAGGGAGAAATGAGCCCTGCCTGTTCCCTTTAACAGGGGAAGCAGGAGCATCCTGGCACAGCAGTCAGTGGGGTGGCAGGGTGGGTCTCACCTGGGCAGCTGCACTACTTGCAGTACCTGAGTCTGTTCCCGGTGGGTTTGAGCGCACAGATCCCACAGAAGGCAGCAGGCAAACGCAGACTCCCTCCAACGTCTGTCCCAAAGCCCAGTATGGACCCACCTCCTCCTATGAGTGCCCCTTCTCCACCAGAGGAGCCTCCAGAAGTTCTGGTGTAGAGCGTAGGATTGAGCGTCTGGCCAAAGATTACATTATGGCAGTCATAGCTGGAGAGAGAAAGAGGGGATAGAGGGAAAGCACATGTGCAGATTAGACAATTGTAGTTATCTGCTGATGTGGAAGGGCACGTAGAAGGGTTCCAAGCCACAGGCTGGCTTTAAAAGCCTCTATAAATAGGCGATTCATTAGTTGTTACATTGACATCCCTTAGGCCTAGAGAGCTTCTCAGAGCTGCTGAGAAGACCGGCTTTTTCACAGTGGTCCTAGGACCAGAATTCACGACCAACTAATTTTAGTGCCAAGTCATCCTAACGGCAAAGAGAGAGACCCTCAAGCAGCTCAAATGCATCACACCTCTTGGGAAGACTCCTCATTTAGGTGCTACTGAGGGCTGCTGGCCATCGGAGCAGCCTGCCCAGTGCAGGTCTGGACCCTCCTATGGTGGGAGGATGGCAGAGCCAGAGCCCCTGCTTGGGAACGGGCTGGATGCAGTCTGCAGTGATACCTGAACACTGATCTTACCCAGGAACCAGCATAAAATGTGATAATCTCAGGGGGTGATCCTTCGTGTAGCTTCCCTCCCACACAACCTTTTTTTTTAGATTTAATTTTATTTATGTATTTTTAAAAGAATGTGGCCAGTCATTGCCACAAAATTAAGGCAGTTTGCAGGGGCTCAACAGTAGTTATCCACAGAGCAGCTTGGCCAGAGCTCATTTGATAGGACACATAGATGCTAGCAAGGGAGCTCTCTAGAGAAACACACCTTATTTCAGCCATACCAATGACATTAAGAGTGGTCTTGCAGCCACATCAGAGCTTTGATGGGCAGTATAATATCCAGGACATAAGGACAGATTTCTCCTTCTCTTCTTTTGTCTCTTTATTTCATTTGGAATCACAATTCATTTTCATTATGAGTAGCTTTTAGACTTAGAGAGACTGAGGAGGGGCAATAGGTATCATGATTTAAGAAAGGGGAAATGAGAATTAGCCTAAAATTGATAGAAATGCTCGTGTGAGACCAGGGACTGAGGAATACCATTGCTGTCAGGGAAAGGAGGGGAGGGCAGGCAGCTCTTCACCCACCTGATGAGGGACTGAGGGACGTTGGTTTTCACGAAGGGAATTGCACCCTGCCTCTTCAGCACCTGCACCAGCACGCTGTCCTCTGCTGCAGGCTTATTGATGTTACTCACAAACCCTATGGTGGAGTCGTAGCCCTGGGAATGGAGGATACAGAGGTTTCCAAATGGAAAAATGCAGTTTTCTTCAGCAGTGTGGTGTTTATGTAAAAGCAGAGGAACTTTTAAGAACCCAAGAGTGCTTGTCCACGTAATACATTGTGTTATTTGTAGAGATATGTGAGTCCACCTCCACTACCAGTCATCCTGGTTTGTGTAGGGATGTCACAAGGACAACAGACAGACTGCGGTCCCCAGGGGAGATGGTAAGTGCTGGAAAGCTGCTTTTCCAGTCTCCAGCTGGCCTCCTGTTTCCTCCCCTTTCCCTATTCAGGGAAAGAGGTCACAGGGCTCCAGCACAGCTGTGGTGGAAAGAATGGTGCTCAGGAACTGTGCTACCGGCCGAGATGCAGATGGGACTTGCCCTACAATACTCTGCCAGGCATTGACAGGATATTCTGGAGCAGAGGAAACACCTAAATAAATCAAGGAACAGCACTTCAATGAGAGCTCGTGGGGACACTCACATCCAGCACGCACATTTGCTGCCCTTATAGTAAATCCTACCAGTCTTCTTCATTTGCTCCTGTGGGAAGTGGGCAACAAATCCCATCACTTGGCAGGGCAAGGGCACCCGCGTCTACTACAGCAAGTGCTGTGGTGCAGCCAGGGAGGTTGAAACTCCCCTGCCACCGAACCTAAAATCGTGGGGACCTTGGCTCAGGCAACACTGGCAGTACCTGGCAGTTGATGGAGTCCTTGATGCTGACGGGCACCCCAAAGAGCAAACCCGGATTCTCTGGCCGTACTGCTTGCTGGAACTTGGTCTCACTCTCCCACATGTATTCCGTGATGCAGTTGGTCTCTCTGGTGATTTGGAGGGCCTGGGGGAAACCATCAAAGCCCACAGGTAAGATGCAGCCTGTGCAGTTAGACAACCACAATCTGGAAAAGGGCACCTAACTCTTCCCCTTTGCCCATAGCCCCATTTGGGCAGTTTTCTCTCAGGGCAGCCCTCTGTCTCTCTTTACCAGATGTTTCCATGCCAAATTCAAAAATGCTTTCTGGATGCAAGGGGACCACAGCATCAGCTGGTACAAATGGATGTGTCTCAATAGATACCCAGCATAGCAGGCTGCATGAGGCTGTTCCTCTGATTGCACTGCTGTTGCACAAAATAATACACTTTACCCACAATGTAAAGCAGGAGGGGTCAGGACGTTTTGGCAAAATTAGAAAACACTGTGTCTTTGAGGTTTTCTAACCCGCTTTGTCAGGGAGTGGAAGACATACAAGCATCTAGTTATGGAATAAATATATCTGACAAGGTATAGATTACACATGTCCCTAAATACATATGGACTTCCCAAATACTGTGTTTGCTTCCTACTTTTCTCCAAGCCGAGATGCGAGCCAGACACCCAAATCTCTTTAGCTTTCATCAATGTGCTGACAGAGCCAGGCCACCTGGCAGGTGGTGGCAGCTCAGCAGCATTTGAACCAGGCAGTATTTTCCCACTGGGCTTATCCAGCAGAACTGGTGCCAGCTCCAGTAAGATACCACCCATGCTCCTCACCTTGCCCACGTAGGCGCAGAAGACGTACTCCGGAGGGAGAGAGCCGCTGCGGAGTTTCCTGGTGAGCTCTGGCAAGGACAGGGAGAGGATGGAGACTGCGTCCACAGTGGGGTGCTACGGGAGAGATGGGACAGGGAATGGCCCCTTGTTTCAACAAATCAATTCTTCAGCTGATGGGCCAAGGGCTCTGCCTCTCCCCTTCGTACTCATGCTAAAAACATCTGCCATTCCCAATGCCAAATGTTCCTGATCCAAAGGCTGCCTCAAGGCAGCCCTGCTCCTGGTGTGTATGGGAGAACACCTGCTGAGTGGGTACAAATGGGCTCCCAAACAGCCTGGTCCTACCCCACACCTGCTGTTCAGGAGGAGATCTTCACAAGACTGGCTGAAGCTGAGCCAGGGGCTCTGCTCCGCGTTTTTCCCTACTGAACGGCAACATACCCTCACCCCGGGTGTGCAGATGCTGCTCCAGCCAGGAATGAGATCGTCCCTGGCGCCAGCTCTCCTCGCGTCACCGTAGCCTAGGGAGAGCCTTGTTTCCTAGTGCGGGGCTCACTTTTCAGCCAGCAGAAATTTCCCTGCTGTCTTCTAAATATTTTGAAAGCCTCCCTCCCCAAGCCGGGCTCCGAGCCTGGGAGAGTTTGCTCATACCGCGGGCTGGGCGGTTTGACGGGAGGGAAGAGGCACTCGTGAGCTGGAGCTGAGCAGCAGCCAGCTGGACACAAGCTCCGGCCTCTGCCTCGGCACCGTCCCTGTCCCCTGTCCCCTGCCAGCACCGTCCCCGGGCTGTGCAGCTGCACTTTGGCCTCCGCCCACAGCAGATGCCCTCTTGCCTCTTCCTACTGCCTCCTTATTAGTCACGCTGGGCATTTCACCGAGGCGGAAGAGGCCAAGGGGCACGAACGGCTCTTTCAAATTGAGAGAAGCGGCAGCTTCTCTCATTTCAAGCTACGTTTTGCTGACACCTGCTCTGCTGCCCATCACCCCCCCTCATGCTTGCAAAGAGCATGCAAACCCATGAAGCTTTTCCTCCCCTTCTCAGCTGCACTGCCCGAAGGGGTTTACCTTTAAAGGGGGTGCCAGCATTTCTAATGGGGTGCATGCACGCACAGGTTTTAGGAGGCAAATCCACCTGATTATGATTCCAGCCCATAGAAATAAGCCGGGACTCAGGCAAAGCTCCAACGCTGCCGCAAGCTTTGCAAAAACAGCCTGGCCTCCCACCTGCCCAACCTCCCACCAGTCCAGCAATTGCCCATTGCAAAGCCACAGCCCCTGTGCCTGCAAGAGGGGTCTGCACCCACCACCCCTGCCTGCCTTGGTAGCACTGGGTCAGGCAATGAGCCTAGTTGGGGTGGGCGCTTCACCCCCTTCATGGCCCCCCGCTATGAAGATCATTGCACCCACCTTCTTCCGAAAGCCCAGCCAAATCTTCTCCATCTGTGCCAAGTCGCGGTCATGCTTCAGCTGAACCTCCTTCACCTTCTTCCAGAGCCTCCTTCGCCACTGCCACCGCAGCAGCAGCAGGAGGCTGGCGGCCGAGCAGCAGAGCAGCGTGGGCAGCGAGGGCAGATGCAGCCGCGCCATGGGGGCCGTCACCGCCACCGCGGTGTCCCCTCTGCTCCAGCAGCTCCGCACACCTCCCGGGGACACTGCCCGCCTGCTCTTGGCAGCAGCGGATGGGGAGTGAGGGAAGGGGCAGGCAAAATCTGGGAGGGATCTGCGCACAGGAAAGGGCTGGCCTGACAAGGCAGTCGGCGCTCTGCAGCCTGGCGTGCGCAGCCGGCGCCAGCGCAGGCGGACGGGAGATGGCCTTGGAGCAGGAAGGCTCCTTCAGGGAAACCTGCCCTGCTCTCCATGCCACAGCGTGGTCCTGTGGCGAGAGTTTGCACGGCGGCTCCCAGAATGAGGCTTGGGCTCCGGAGCGCACGTCCTTACGCTCCTCCCTGTGTTCCTTGGCCATATCAAAGGAGCAGAGAAAGTTCCTGAAAATATCTGACTCCAGTTTATCCAGAACTCAGGCAGCAGTGGGGAAGCAATAAACAATCAATGCCCTTGGCCTGCGCTCGGTGACATCCACGCTGTCCCCGGCAGAGCCTGGGTGAGGCGGAGCGTGGGCGAGCGCGGCGCTTTACTCAACGTGGAGAGCTGGCCCCGCTTCCCAAGGAGGTGTTGCCTGGGCTTGCACTTTGGAAACACCACCATGATTTATCTCTTCACATGCTTGTCCTAAAAAAAACCCCTTGCTGCCTGAAAAAAAATCCTGCCTGTGTACTCCAAGCTGTCCTGTTTCGATGCTGTCCGTAAAGATGATGGAAAACCTGGCAGAAAGGATTTGAGATGTTTTCTTTATGCCTCAGCCACCCCTCGCAGATGTGATGGAGGGTGATGTGACCCCAGGCCTGACTTTCCAGGCTTTACTGTCAGGAAAGCACTAGGAAACCCCAGACCTGCCCCCAGGCCTCAGGACTGCCCTGGCAGGGCCTGGCGCTGTCAAGAGACCCTGGTGGGAGGGTGGATCTAGTGGTGCTCCGGTTCGCTCCATACTGGACACTGTTGAAGCTGGGCGAGTGCATGGGCAACGCCCATGTCATGAGAGGCCATTTGGGTGAGGATCCCCACTGGAGCTCATGGCTCCCACCTCCTCACTCTGTCTTTGAGGAGCAGCATCTGCCTTTTAATGCAGGTCCGCAGGCAACGTGTGGTAGCAGCTTTTATCTCATTAATGTGGCAGAGAGGATGTGCTAATGGGACGGTGGCAAGACCCACACCTTCACGGGCCTACAGGGAGCCCCAAGCACGTTGCCAGCAGGTTCCAGGCGGCAGTTGGAAGGGGGCAGTTGGGCACCGGCGGTGCCGCCGGCCGTGGCCCTGTGTTGGGGGCCACAGCGAGGGCCAGCGCAAGGCCTGGAGGCACCGATGAGCCGCAGAGGCACCAAGCCCCACGGCCTGGCCAGGAGGAAGTACCGGGGCTGCCCTTGGAGAGGTGAAGTGGGTCCGGCCTGACTCCCTGCAGGCTGGTGCTCCTGGGAGGTCCAAGCTTTGCTAGTGGCCTCTTTCCCTTTGTTTCATGTCTCCATGTAGGTTGCTGGCTCCTGGGAGGGCTTTGCCACCATGATCTGTGAGAAAGTGAAGCAGTTTCTCATGGAGTTTGGGGACAACCCCATTTGTGTCCCCATCCTGGTGTGCAGCTCCACCGCAGCCCTTGTGGCTCTCACCTGGGCTGTGAGAAAGCTCATGAAGAGGAAATTTGTGCGAGCTAAGTACCAAGAAGAGGCCCTGGAACAGATGGAGAGGACTGTCCAGCAGTTCAAGGAAGAGGTAATGTCACATTTGGCTCCTTAGGCCCCATCAATAAGATGGCATGTTTGTAGAGGAGGTTGTAGGCATATGGCAACTTCATATTCATCTTTGCCTACAAGAGATTCTTGTCCTCCTCACTCTACCTCCAGAGCTTGGCCAGAGGTTTCGCTGGTTGCTCCGTAATCTGCTTCAAGATGGAGTACCTGAGTTACCATAAGCAAGTTGAACTATAAGCAGGCTAAACCATAAGTGAGTTTTTAGCTCGGTAGACTCTTATCTAATAGATAATGCTCACGGAGCTAGGCTTGCACAACCTCCTTTACTCAGCCCATATCTCATGCTCCTTATCAGGGCACCCGCTTCTTGCTCAGTGGAGAGTGAATGGGGTTCAGAGCTCTCTAACTTCATGCATGCTGGAAGGAAGGCATTACTCAGCCTGTTGTTGTCTGGATCAGGTCCCGAACTAGTTGCAAATCATCCCTGCTTCCATGCAGGCTCTTCCCTGTTTTGCTCACAGCTCAGCCTTCAATCATTATGATTTTCAAAACACTATTGGCATTGGCACATACCAGCAGTGCCTAGCAGATCTGGTTTAGCAGCAGCCCAGCCTTTAAGAGGGCTGACTCCCACAATGAATTTGTTTTATTTGGGTTTTTTTTTACGAACAGGAGGTCATTTGGGTGAAGTTAAATTGTTCCCGAAACCTTTGCAGAACCCGGATGTCCAGACTAGCCACATCCTGTCGCTGCCGCTGGTGGAGCTGGTGGAGAAACTGAAAGAAGGTTCCCTGTCTCCGGAGAGTGTCCTCTATTCCTACATAGAGAAGGTGAGGGACCAGTTCTGTTAGGCAGGGCAGGCAGCAGATAAATCTCCAGTCTATAGAGTCTTATTTTCTGACTGTAGAATAAAGAAGTACATCTCCCTGATTTATTTATTATATGTCACCTATCCACCAGAAATGGCCCTAGTTCCCTTGTTTTGCCTGTTTAGAGGACTGATCCTCTGGTACAGGGGCAGATCCTTCCTTTCTCTATGCTGCAGGGCACCATACACACCTTCCACTTCAGCAGGACTGAAAAGGGCCAAGAAACACATCCAATCCAGGTCCCAAAGAGCATTAACCATCACAACTGACAAGCTTAATATATATAGGGATATATTTAAAATCTCTTTTGTGAGAAGAACAAAACAAACAAGCAAACAATGAAAACAAAACAAACCCTTCTTTCTTCTGAGACTGAATGAAGCTCAGATGTCACTTAGGAAGGTTGTCAGCTGACGGCTCATGGGCCACATGTAGTTCATAAGATGAAGGGCTCAACTCCTTCAAAGGGAAACCCTGGGATCAAAACTCAGGCCAAATAGGTGACAACAGAGAATCTCCCTGAAGATGGTGGTGGGTTTTCTCTTTTAACTGTTTCTTGCTTAGAGAGTAAGCTTGGGACGGTTAGCTGTGTGGACTAGAGAGGTGACTGGCCTTTCTCTTCTGTTGTGTGCTTCCATGCTCAGGCCCTGGAAGTCAACCAGGAGGTGAACTGTGTGACAGCATTTATTCCTAGCTGCCTGCAACACATTCAGGAAATGAGAAACAGGAAGAAAGGGTTGCTCTATGGTGTACCTATCAGCATTAAGGATCATGTGGTTTGCAAGGTGTTTTCTCTTTTCCTTGTATTTGGAAAGCTCAGGAACTAAGAGCTGGTGAGCCATTGGGGTTGGGTGCAAGGGCACATGAAGAAGACTGACTGTGATGGTCTTTTTCCTATGCCTGCTCACCATTTCATCCAGCTGATTGGAAATAGATGGCAAAGGGGGCCTAAAGTCAGACCTGCAGCAGGGAAAAAACCCAAAGGGTAAAGGAGAAAGGACTTGGAGAAGTGTGGGATGGGGAAAAGTATCATAGTGCTTAGTCACCTGAGCCTGGGATTGGGAGTAGGGACAAAAAGGCTTATTTGCAGGCTGACTGCAGCTACATGTTGGTGCTGAAAGTTTCCTGGAGTGTCAAATTCTTTTTTAGGGAACTGCCTTGAGATTTCTATGTCTTCATGGGCACGGCCCTCAAGTTGGGCCTGCAAACTTACTCATTAGCAGTGGGGCTGTAATCTCCGCTTTGTATCTCTAACGAGTTCTGTGTTTTCATTCTGGGCTCAAGGTCTGTGGATGCACCTGTGGTTCAGGAGAGAAGCTCAGTGTCCCAGAGCAAGAGGAGAGTGTACTGATGAGAGTACTGAGGAGCCAAGGAGCCATCCCATTCGTGAAAACCAACACGGCACAATGTGTGATCAAGTAATCAACAGGACCTCCTCCCCTAATGGTTGCCTTGTCTTGTCCCAGGCTTAGCCCTGTGGAGCTTGCCCTGGAGCATGGTCTTGAGAGTTGGTAGAAAATGACCCTTGACTCCCTGAGACACCGCTGAGACCTTTGCATCATCTTCCTAGAGAGAGGCAACAGAGAAGAGTGCAATTCAGCAGCTGCTCTGCAATAATCCAAACACTAAATTCTCTATAAGATTGCATAGACCAGGCACAGCTTAGATTCTGTCCCCTTCCGTGAACTTGAAGTCACCTCAGAGATGGTAGTTCGCATAACCATAAGTTGTGCTGGCCCTGTTCTGCCCCTTAAATTTCTCTGTTTGGCTCCATCATATGGATGCAGCTGAACTGAGGACAGTAGCAAATGGGCCAGCATTTTCCCTATTTTCTTATAAGCTCTGTGGCCCCTCATTGGTTTTGTTTTCCCGTGTGCTTGCACTCCTTTTGGAAGAGGAACCAAGTCTCAGCAGCAGCAGGCTGGCATTGGCCACGTTGTTCATGTTGTTCACTTCTGAATTATGCTAGTTGTTCTCACCCAGTTGAAGTTACCAACTGAGTGAATGCTTCCCCATCCTACACAGCAGGAACAATGAGCAGGTTTCCAATGACTGACTTGTTCCTTTTGATCTCTTCCAGTTATGACTGCAGCAATGACATTTATGGCCAGACGCTGAACCCTCTCAACCACAAGAAGAGCCCTGGAGGCTGTTCTGGAGGGGAGGGAGCTCTCATTGCAGGGGGAGGCTCCATCCTGGGATTTGGGTTGGACATTGGTGGCAGCATCCGCCTGCTCTCCAGCTTCTGCGGGCTGTGTGGGCTCAAACCCACAAGCGACAGGCTCAGGTAGGTGCTGGGCTCTGCCATGCCTACATTATCCAAGGTCTGTTTTTTCTGACCAAAACTTGTGGACTAGCACAACTGGCATGCTCAGTCTGCTCTTGCTGCCTCATAAAGTGATGACCTGAAGGTGCTTGGTCCCCTGAGCTGCAGATAGAGCAGATGCCATCTAGCCTTGCTCTCCTAAGACAGGCAAAGGGCTCAGCAAACCCAGAAATGCTGATTTAGTCTGAAATGCACCACCAAATGTCCAACCCATGGACACATGTCTGGTTATCTACAGAGAAACTTTACAAGCTTTAGGAGGCAAGCCACAAAGCAACCCAGTAATCAGAGAAGGGAGCAACTATGGGTGCTGCCAGTGTCTGAGGGACCTGCAACAACGAGCCCACTTAATGGCAGCCCCATCCACAGGACTTTCTTCCTGATCACAGGCCTTCAGCAACTTCTCTAGCAGTAGGCTTGCAGTCTGTGCCTCAGTTTCTGTCCATGAGTCTCAGATATTGCTGTCTTTTGTATTTAAAATGTGTTTCTTTCTCTCCCATAGTTATTGGGGAATTAGTGATCCAGTGCATTGCCTCCAAACAGGTGAGCCAGACTCTTGAGTGTGAAGAGATCAAAAGTAAGGAGGAAGCTTGTTATTTATGCTAATTAAAAGCTTCTTCAGAGAACAAGAGTGGCCAGATGGCCTCACAGCTTGCCTTGGTCAGAGGAAATTGCCACCTAGAACCACCAAGCTCTCTGGCTGCCTGC
Source organism: Nothura maculosa (assembly GCA_032353885.1). Taxonomy (NCBI): domain Eukaryota; kingdom Metazoa; phylum Chordata; class Aves; order Tinamiformes; family Tinamidae; genus Nothura; species Nothura maculosa. The sequence goes on along the minus strand of JAUBOD010000755.1, from coordinate 5,371,991 downwards.
TCTCATTTCAGTCATGAGCATGTCTGTCCATGGGCAATATCAATTTTGCCTCAGTGGGAATGGAAAGCCTCCTCAGCCCTGTCCACAAAATGTCTACCAGCTTAATCAGCAAAAGATAGACACATACACACACACACACAAATGTTAACATAGGCAATGTAAAGTGAACCTGGGGACTAAATGTCATGGACCTAAAATTTTCTGTCTCTGGTAGCTGCATAATAAAAGATCTTTTTTGATGGTCATGGGAGGTGGGAAGGAAAGAAAGTAATCAAGAAGATCTTGTATGGTAAAACACATTCACCCTTGACGTATCCTATGACCCTTAACAGTTTAGCTGAGGAACATGTATTTGGCGTAGAAGCTGTGTATATTTTTCTCTGTGGCAGCTACAGGTGTGGTGGGGCCGATAGCAAGAGATGTGGACAGTCTGGCCTTGTGCATGAGAGCCCTTCTGTGTGAAGACATGTTCTGCTTGGACCCCACCGTGCCACCCATCCCCTTCAACATGGAGGTAGTTATTACGGAGTGGTGGGTCGATAGATGGAACTAATGCTTGTTAGGTTCTAACTTAAGCCAAAATCCTGGCACCATGGGCTGAGATCTCTGCAGCTATCCTGGAAGTAAACTCCACAAAGACTGAGATGATAGACCACAAGTGATGAGGGCAAAAGATAGAGGGAAGAATGTGAGGAAAGATAATGTAGAGGAGGTTAAGCTCTGTGTGAAGTTTTCACCTTGGGCTTCTCCCACAGCCATTCTCTAGCTCCTTGTTCTCACAGGTGTTTAGCAGCCCCACTCCCCTTCGGATTGGCTTCTATTCCCTGGATGGCTACTTCTTGCTCCCACCCTGTGTGACTCGGGCTGTCTACGAGACTCGTCTGCTGCTCGAGGAGGCTGGACACACGGTAGGTTAGCTAGCTGGGCCCCTTGGGGGTCTGTGAATGGGTATGTGCATTTCTGTCTATGCTTTCCTCCTCTTATTGCACTCCTCAGCCAAATTTACCTCACTTTGACAGAGATACAGGGGTATCCAAGTTAAGAAGACCTCTAAAGTTTCATGAATATAGACTGCCAAGAGAGGGGAGAAGGGAGAATTTCCCATAATGATCCCCAAAGAGCAAAGAGTGACGGTCATATTGAAATGTTTATTAGACAACAGAAAACTCAGACATAGCAAATCAGCTCTTATGAATTCTGCTTACTGAGTTTCTGTCCTTTTCCTCTACCAGATGATTCCCTTTGTTCCACCCAGTGTTGACTATGCAATGAACAGCTTGTTTTTGAAGGGGCTCTTTGCTGACAGCAACTCTGCTTCTGCGTGCATGTGGTATGGCTGATGCATCCTATTCCTACCTTTCTACCCAGTACAAGTGAGGAAAGGGTGCTGGGTACCTGTGGGGAGGTGGGAGGGCTCTCGATATTGCAGGCTGCAGGACGTCTGATTCACTAAAACATCAACTGCAACAATATCTGCTCTTTCCCTTGCCCCTTTTGGCCAAATTCAGAAGTCTTAAGAGCAGCCCTTATCACATAAGAAGTCCCATTCCCTGACTAGATCATTTCTGCAGCCTGAGTGGGGACAGACAGTTAGTTTCTTTCCTGTTTAACTGCTTCCTCTGCTTAACCATAAGCTGTTCAGTGGGATTGAAATCTCAGAGCACGGCATCACAGAGGCCTTTTTTGGGTGGGAACAGAGTTCTGCCTCATTTTTTTTTGCTTTACAAAAGCATCTCCTCAGGAGATGATGGGACTCTCCCAGGTGGAGGCTTTGTTTGGGTGTAGGGTTTCTGCTTGTGCATTCGTGTCAATAAATCAGAGAGTGAGACCTGGTTTGCTGTCAGCAATGAGACTGACTCCTCATCCTTGTCTTTCCCTCCAAGCAAACTGGACTGTGTAGACTCAGGCTGTAGCCACTTCATCCGCTGTGATGGGCTCCCAGTTGTGCTGAGAAAGATCCTGGCTTGTCTCGTAAAGCCCCTGGTGAGTGGCCTGCCATTTACCACATCCTGCCCCTGGGTGCAGAGGGACACATCTCTCAGAAGATAGGGATGGTGCTGGGTCCTTCTCAGGGCTCCTGAGTTACTCCAAGGAGCAGAACAGTGTCAACAAAAGGAGAACCTGGAGCTCCCTAGTTTGATCTGGCTGTTTTGAGATGGCGGTAGTGGGTTTGGACTAAGGTGGCCACATACCCAAGAGAAAGGTTGATTCAAGGTGAAGCAATAGCCAAAGCTAAGGCAGAGTGGACCCAAAGGCCAGCGTGAATCCTGTGGTAGCCTGATGGTGTGGATTGTGCTTTCTAACCAGTGGCCCAAGGTCAGACAGGAACAGTGCAGTACAGCTTGAGCTCTCTGAAAGCCTGCTGACCCCCAGGCCATGGGATTTTGCCTCCTCTCTCCCGGGTCACTTCCAAATATTGATGCTCTTCTGACAACTCAGAATCACCAGCTCTGACCAAAAGGATTCGGCTACTCTGAGGGCAGTAGGAACCTGGGGGAGGAGTTGAATGATCAATATGGGACTCAGAAAGGCCAAAACAAATGTCTTTCTGGTTGTTGCTAGAAGCAGCCTTCAAAATGGGACAGGAATTTTGGGTAGTAGTCAGAGCTGGTGCCTGTGAACGAGGATTGCTGCATCCTTAGCCCAGCCACTCACTTTAGTAGGCCCTTTGGTCAAGGCAGATCACTGCTCTGTGCCTAGGAGCCCTTACTGCAAAGCACAAACCCATCTCAATGTGCAGAGTAGTAGCAAAGGCAGTGGAAGAGGGCAGCAGACCAGAGAGCCAGGGAGGCTGCAGAATGATGGATGAGATCTGGCATTGGTGTGCTGGTGGCTGCAACTGGGAAAGGTGCATAGGGGCTGAAGACACCTGGAGAAGGGCTTGGTATGTGGCATGGGCAGAGAGCCTGGGGATAAAACTCTTGTATTCCAGAGCCAAACCACAGCCCATTGCAGCCACAGCCATCCTCAGCTTGTCCACTGATGGCCACTGTTCATTCCTTTGCAGTTCCCCAATTTCGCCAACTGTTTGGACATGCCATGTGGAGCACAGTAAGAACCTTTTGGGGGTCAGACACTGGGGTGGGGGCAGGTTGCTGCAAAAAAGGGTTTTGCAGTATAACACGGAGAAGAAAGCTGAGCACAAGCTCTGGTCAGTCTCTCTGCTTTAGAACAACTGTTGTGGTGGGTGCATTAGCCAAATGGCAACTGCAAGTAGGAGGCATAAGAACGATCATGAGACAGTGGTTTCCTTTTCCTGCTGACAAGAAGAACAGCCCCCCAAATTGTTGTTGTAATCACTGTGTGGGGCTAGAGGCATAACTGCATTGCACACGTTCTGCCTCCTTTCTCAAGGAGGCTACGTGGCTGCTCAGTGACCATCACCTGTGTTTGGCTCATTGCAGGTCACCAAAGGAACTCGCGGACATCCGTGCTGCCATGATGGTAATGGGATTCCTTGACTGTGATAAATACCATCCCTGCTCCTCAGTGAGGTTGTCTCGCTGCTGGTGGGATGGTGATGGTTGTATGACATAGGTTCTCAGACTGGTATGTGAAATCCACAGATAAAATCCTGGACCCTGATTTTGCAGGAAGCAGTGTGCTGAATCCAGGGTGGCTTCATGCTTCTTGCAAAAAATGCAGAATTGAATTTTACTGCTCCACAGAGGACATTTTTGCTATTACAGCCATGGGAAGGAAAAGATTTCCCAGAAGTCAGTCTTGCAGTGTAGCTTGTGTCTTTGTCAGCATCAAAGATTTTATCCTTAATGAGAAAGAGCAAAACACTTTTAGAGAAGTGGGAATTACTGGTGACTGATCCAAATGTTCACTTTTTCCTGGTGCTTGCAGTCTACTCATGCTGTTCACCTACTTGCTGAAAACAAACACCCTAAAGCTTCAGTCACTACTCTGGTCTGTAAAACTCTAGTGTTGCTCCCAGACAGCTGAAAGTAACAGGTTACAAATGGGTGCAACGTACAGTGCTGTCAAGGGCATAAAATGTCAAGTCTGTATTGATTGCTAATGTGCTACAGAGGATGATAGGATTATATAGAGAGGGGACAAGCTCCTGAGCCCTCCCTGGACTCAGTGCTGTGGTGGGGCTGGTCTGCACTTCTGTGCTCCACTTTTGTCACTTGTGGATCTGGCAAAGCACCACAAGCTCCCAAGGGAGGAGGAGGCTGGTGCGTCCTGGAATCTGTAACCATCTCTTGACTTTCTGTGGCCAGGTTTATCGCTGGGAATTCATCACCCGATGGAAGAATCTTGACCTGGATGTTGTGCTGTGCCCTGTGCTGGGACCAGCCTTCACCTTGGACTATGTGGAGACAAATCTTGGTAAGCCTCAAAGAGCAGATGACAAATGGACAGACTCAGATGGAAATCCACCCATTTTACCTGAAAGTAGAGAAATCCAAGAAAATCCTTGTGGAAGTCCTAGCTCTGTTACCATGTGGCTCAAACTCTCCCTTCTCATCCTGTCTGTAGGATTAGAGGACATCTCAAGGGGTGATATTAAGGCAAAATGAAAGCTGGGATGATCAAAACCTAAGGATCCTGAATGCCAAAAATATATCAGCTACTAGGAAGGTAGCTAGTTTCAAGGTGGGGGACTGAAGTGATAAATTAGCTGGTTCAGCTGCTCTTATATATGCTGGCCAGCTAAGTCCTCTCTCAGGAACTGCTCCAGCTTCTAAAACGCTTTGCTTCTGCTTGCATGGTGTGGACACTTGTGTTTGAAGCAGCAGGATGCGAGCCCACCTCAGTGTTTTGGGCACATCACAGGCCTTACACATGCTCCCAGGATTTCTCACTCGCTCTCCCACTCGTTCCCAGATGCTCTGTCCTCCACTATGTTGTACAACATCCTCAACTTCCCCGTGGGAGTCGTGCCTGTCACCAAGGTCACAGAGGCGGATGAAGAGCAGCTGCAGCTTTACAGTGGGTACTCGGATGAGCCCTGGGACAAGGGGCTGAGGAAGGTGAGAAGGACAGGTCCTTTCCAGGGCTTGGGAAGTTCAGGGCAAACTTGTTGCTTCAGAGCTCACTTTGTCAGGTCACAGTAATCCCATCTGGACTGTGGCATTGTGTGGACTTCGTGCTTTGAGAAAACCTCAGCTGCTGTCATGCAGTCCCAAACCTGGCACAATTAAAGCATAGCTCTTCTGCTTGTCTTCCTTTGCTGAGGTGTTTGTGCTAAAGGCTTGGCTAGTCTGTCTTTGGCTTGTTATAGCCTGATCCCATTGAGCTGGTTTGGTGGCAAGGTCCACAAGTCCAAGTGCTTTCACAAGTGTTTGCTGTTGGTGACACCATAAATTGCTGGATATGGGACCACTTGGAGCCTAGCTTTGCTCCTGGAGAAGAGGATATTTCCACACCCTTCAAGAAGAGATATCCTGAATTTCTTATTCTCCAAGGACCTTGGGACAGGGCAGTGCTCCTGTATGTGGCTCCTGCTCTGTGGTATGTTTATTAAGGTCCTGGAGACCTTCCTTCCACTGAAACTTGGAGAAGTACTAGATCTTTAGCTTTGAGTATCCCCTGTCATGCTTCTCTGCTCTCCATCTGTTTTAGGCAGTGGAAGGAGCCGTAGGGCTGCCTGTGGCTGTCCAGTGTGTGGCTTTACCATGGCAGGAGGAGCTGTGCCTTCGGTTCATGAAAGAGGTTGAAAGACTGGTCTGTGAGAAGAAACAGAGAAGTGATGATTCTGGGTCTAGCCCAGCCCAGAGCCATGGACTAAATCAGACCTCACTGGGAGAAGACTCTGAGGCTTTGCAGCTCCTAAAGTTGAGTTGCACATTGCCAGAGGTGTCCAACACGATCAGCGAGGCAGAGGAGGGCCCAACTGTGCACAGAACAGCCTTGCAAATCATCATTGCTGATGACCAGCAGGATGATGTGCAAACAGCTGTTCTTCAACCAGAGATTGAGAGCGATGGGCAAACAGCATCATTCCAGCCTCTCACATCAACACCAATGAAGCAGAATGATGTAAAAATGTTGTCACCTGAGCCTGATGCGGCAACACTGGCGTCCTGGTCAGATGAGGAGAATGAAGGGCCTGTCCTGATTCGCCCACCCAATAATAAAGGGGACCTGCAGTCTCATGAGGCAAAGCCTGATGTGCAAACACAGGCATCCCAGAAGGATGGAGAGAGAGACACGCAGACTGGTGAGTCAGAGCTTGATATGCAGACACAGGCATCCCAGAGGGATGAGGAGAGGGACCCCCAGCCACCATGGTGAGTTAGAGTTTGATGTGCAAACACAGGTACCCCAGAGGGATGAAGAGAGGGACCGACAACCTGGTGTGTCGCAGCCTGATGCGCAAACACAAGCAGCTGAAGGTGACATGGCAAGCGAGGACCGAAGCCAACCCATCACCCAGGTTAAGCTCACTGCTCTGTGATATGCAAATCCCCACTTCCCCCTCTGTGGAAATAAAACTTGGAATGCAACTCAGCTGCTATGCTGACCCTCCTTGTCACTGCTCAGTTTCTGTGCCTGTGAAAAGTGTCAGGGGTCCCTTAGCGACACCAAGACCTCTCAAAATATCTTCGAGAGGATACATTCCCCTTCACTTGGCCTATTAAATTCTGTTAGCTGGAAGAGCTTTTGGGGACATGGGATTTTATAAGTGCTTTTTACCCTTAGCTGGCTGCTGCATATGTAACATGGAACAGGTATTGTGTGGTTGCTTGGTGGGACATCAGCAAAGTGATTAGCAGTGAGGTGTCCAGGTTGCTGGAACCCTTTGGGAGATCCCTAAGATTGCTTACACCATTTTAGGCTTAACATACAAACACGAGGGGCAGAGGGCAGGCTCTGAAAACCTCTTCCTCTCTGTGCAGGTTGGAGAGTGAGTAGGGACTGTCACAGCAATCTGAGACCAAACAGCTTTGAACTTTATGTGAACATTAAAAAATAAGAAAACAAAAGAGGGAGAAAGGAAATTTAAGTGGCTAAAATTACTCCCATAGTTGTTTTACACAGCTGAATGAAGATAATTGTATTGGCAATTGTGAGTGATTACAGTATTATCTGCCATCAAAAAAGTTATTTTTTTGAATGCTAAAGGAATTAATGATACATAAAACTGTGCTTAGATTGAGCGCATTCATCAGCAGAAATGCCTCATTTTGGCACTGCTACACTGTAATTACTCCAGCTGCTTGGAGAGAGAAAGAGAGCAGGAGATAGGGGACTATTGTAGATATTGCCAAAGATTTACATACATTTACATCCTGAGCAACTCTAGGGGAGCAGAGCCAAGGCAAGAAAGCTGGAGAGGGGCGACAAGTTTGACCACCTCTATTTCTTTAGTAGTGCATTTTGGAGAAGAGAAGAAAAGAGAGGAGAGGAGAGGAGAGGAGAGTTG
>JAUBOD010000755.1:5350286-5364510 GCA_032353885.1 Nothura maculosa | reverse complement strand
GAGAAGAGAAGAGAAGAGAAGAGAAGAGAAGAGAAGAGAAGAGAAGAGAAGAGAAGAGAAGAGAAGAGAAGAGGAGGTCATCTCTGTTTCTAAAACTTTATCTAGAGTGTAGTCAGCATGGAGAAGAGGGTGAAATGCTCCTGAGCATTGCACAGTATGAACCTGGTCTTTATAGGATGCTGCTCAGGGTCTGTTGACTTGATTAAATCCATTACTGGGTTCACAAGCACTGGTGGCCCTGTTCTTTGAGAGGAGAAGGCTGCTGGATGCAATACGGCCTTTCGGGTGAGAGCCACCAGAGAGCAGGATTGAGCTGCTGGTCTGGCCTAAATCTGAGCCTCCAGAGGCCTTTGCACTCTATAAACCCGCACTTGGCTTATGCAGTGAGCACTAATGGAGCAGCAGCCTCTTCTCTGTCTCTCTTCGGGTCATGGGACAGCTTGAACATTTGTAGGGGGCAACACTTTGATTTCAGGTGATTTTAAGTCCTCTTAAAGCAATAACGGGGGATTTGCTATCGGTCCACCCTGGCTTGTCTGCTTTTTCTAAGGAGGATGTCTCAGGAATTGGATCCTGGAAACTAAAGTGCTCATCCTGCTGCTGCTGGGGTTTGTGCTGGTGCCCAGGGTTGTGGATCGGCCCCTCGGGGTGCTGGTCTGCTCTGCCAGCTCTGGCCTTGCTGTGTGTGAAGCTCCCTGTGCTTTTGGATCTGCAAGGGCCTCTCTGAGGCTCTGATTGAACATAGAAGGAGTGGGGGAAATGGCAGGAATTATTTGGGTTTCAAGCCACCACAGGCTGAATTTTGAGTCTAACAGGAGCTGGGTTTAATCTCGACAATCTTCCTACAAAGAAACATTCTCTCATAGATTGGGGTCAAGATTTAAGCGGATCCTGAGCCCCTCTGTGTCTCTCAGCATGTCTAGGCTGAAATGAGATCTCTTTGGCCACCAGCACAACTTTTCCTTGCCTGGAACAACATTTACCTGGAGCAGGTTCATGGTTTTTTTCTGAGCCTCACTTTCTGAACAGGCCAGGAGAGGGAGACAACCAGCCAGGGACCGCACAGGCCGCATTTCCAGGCCGGGCAGCTCTCCTTGTTTGCCATGGGATGGGAGCATCCACTTACCCATACACCCGGACATTCCCAGTGCTCCCAGTGGGAAGATTTCATCTGTCAAACTCCAATTAACATTTAAAAGAGCAAGAGAAGTGTTGGATAGAGGAAGAAGCTGAGTCCAGGAGCAGACGTGCGCCTGGCTGGGAGCAGCTTGCAGGAGCTTCTCGATGGCAGGAGTAAGATTTTCCTTCCCGGGGACCTTCTGGGCCCTATGGCAGATTTGATCAGTCTCTGCATGGACTGACGTAAACCCTCCTGCACCTCAGTCTGGGGAGGGTCTGCAGGGTGGGCTAAAGGGGGGACCATTTTAGCATCATCACGTCAGCAGCTTGGAGAGAGCTCGGCCCAGGTCCCGGGAGGTCCAAGGGGTCTGAGTGTGTGGAAACAGCCACAGAAGGACCCTTGCTCCTCTCCTGTTGTTTCATTCTCCTGGTGCCATCAGAAACCCACCTCCTTGAGGTCCTTCTTTAAAACGAACCAGCCCATCCATGAATTGGTCCCTGCTGCCTCCCTGGCATCTCCCGCAGGCCGACAACACCGAGGAACTGGTGAGATCACCCCGGCATGGCGAAGAAATAAATAAATAACCAAATAAAAATGCTGACGTGGAGAAGTCAATCAGCTTTGTGTGGCCTTGTAATATCTCATTTTATCCGCGCCACGCTTTATTAAATTCTCATAAACCTGTCAATGAGGACAGATACCATTTCAGTTTACCCCATTAGTTCTACACAATGACATCGGGAGAGAGGAGGAGAGGGAGGTGGGAGGGAGGCACTTGGTGTGGAGAAAAGAGGAATGAATTAAAAAAAAAAAAGAGAGAGAAACCCAGAGCCAAACTCGGCTTCATGACAATAATGTAATAACATTGGCGCCCAGGGAAAGTAATTGAATTAAGTGGCTTTTGTTAATGGTTTTAAGATTTAGAAATGTAAATAATAGTTAGGGCTCTTTAATGGGACTGTGGTTTTAGGTAACTGCAGCCTTGAGAATAAGAAATGCTTGGCTGTTTAATATGATGTCAGATAGTTTTGTTACTCCTCCGGTTTCATGCCTGCAAAGCGTATTTTGCAGTTTTAAAGCCGGGTGTGTTTATCATCTTTCCTTTCTAACTTCAGATGGAGCTTAATTCGGGAGTATTTGCATGAACCCTTCTTAGCCAGCGCCTATCAGTTATTTGCACCACCAGGAATAAAGTATTATTTCTGCCGAGCTGCTTTGGAGAACCTCCTGACTGAGGGGCTGCTCTGCTCAGCAGCCTCCTGTCTATTTACAAGTTCATTAAAGGGCAGTGGGAGCTGGTGTTGGCCCCGGCTTGGCCGGACTCTGCTCCTGGAGTAACGGCCTCCGGAGCAGCGCCGTTCCGCTCAACTTAGGCGACTGGGGATGGAGAATCCAGCCGACAGGTAGGATGAGCCGGGCGCTTTAGAAATCACTTTCATGGGAACTCGTTCTGCTTAAAATATTATTGGATTTTCATTTAGGAACCTATCAAAGTGCAAGAATAAAGTCTGAGCCGCCTCACCCACATAGGTCTAAACAAGCAGCTCCCCCTGCTCAGGGATCTGCCGGCTTGCGGAGGGTCCCTCGAGCAGGCGCCAGCTCCAGGGTACCTGCCTCACCAGGCAGAATAGGGGCTTTACATTTATTGACACTGAAGATCTCCCTCTTTTCAGAGCAAGGCCCTTCCTGGGCTCTGCTTCCAACAACATTCCCTTAATTCCACCTGCTGCCTTAGCCTGCGGCTCCATGCTGCTGGTGAGGGAGGTGACAGTGGGGACAGGCAGCCCCATGGCTCTGGGTCCCGTCCAGCAGCAGTCGAAGCCCCCAGTGCCAGACTATCCTGCTCCAGCTCACCCTGGTGGAGGAGAAGGTCCTCAAATTGTAAATGCAAAATTAAAGGGTGCAAGTTGCACATTTCCCCCAAGGGTTTCTTAGGTCAGTTGGCAAGAAGGGACGGTCGGGAACACATCTTAATCAAGCAAGGCAGCAGTTGGAAAGAGATTTACACAACTATGTAGTTCAGAAGGGCTATTTATTGCTTAGAGAGCCATTCAATAATTGGCCGTGATCAGATGCAGGTGATGCTATATTCAGATGTTTTAAAAAAGAAAAAAAAATTGTAAAAGCAGATAAACAATTATTTCCTATTACTACAAAAACTTTTGTGCTGGTGACATTTGTCGCTCACTTCTGTAGTCTGAATTTCAGCAGGTGTCACCAATATCCTCAATTAAAATGACTGAAGTTACTAAAGCCTCAATTGAAGAGCTTGCAATTTGGTGCATCAGGTGAACTGAAGAACGGGATGAAATGACCCTGATTCGGGACACTATGTTGATGCACAGGGAGATACATAAATAGGCAGCTCCAAGGGGTCATCAGAGCATGCTGGAGCTGCTCCCAACCTGAAAAAACATGCACTTGTACAAGAGCAGGAGTTTGTTATGCACAACACAGGTGAGTGTGGCACTTGGGATGGTGCAGAATGGTCTGTGGATGGGTCTGTCCTGGGAAAACATCTTCACTGACAAAATCCCTGTACAACCTCTACCTCCTACAGATTAAACTACCAGCTCCAGAGCAGGAGGTACCTGCAGGGCTTCACTGCTGAAGAAGTTTTAAGCATTATATTTTTAGAGGACAAAAAAGGGAAGTAAAGAACTTGAAGAGGGGATACAGGAAGACTAATGTGGATAAATGAACCTGCTTAAACTGACTTTTTGATTCAAACAAGGCTAGTGTTGCACTCAAGCCAAGAAAATACAAAATAAATTATCTGCTCACATAAATATGGTAACTTGTGTTAGAGTTAGAATTTCTAAAGTTCTCCATTTCTGCAATATAAGCGCATAGGAAAGGAAAAGATGTTTGACAGAGAAGTCCTCAGAAGGGGCAGAGCCGCTTCTGGTGTTCAATCTGTGCTGGCATGGAAATGGTTAATAAGATAATCTCTGGACCCTCTAACACAAAGAGAAAGTGAGTTTTCTGATCCATAAAGGATCAGTCTGCAGGAAGCCCCATCAGACTCCTCAGCGTGAAATTACACCGCAGCAGGGGGGTACAGTCCTCCTACTGTACAACATTAAAGAGATGAATTAGAACTTGACATTCATGTGCTTAATATGCCTATTCCTGGCATTATCCCACAAGGACCAGTCACTGCCAAGGACTCACGGTCACCAAGCCTAGGAAGGTATTTGGGGTTGCTCATTTGCTTGTTTCCAAAGCTGGGCTATCTGCCTTCCCCATCTAATCTCTCAGCATTAGGAGCAGGGAGACAAGCAGCCCAACTCTCCTATCTCACAGCAATCTGGTCCAGCAAGCAAAGAGCGGCCACAGCATCGTTGGTCAGATAAACCATGGTGATCCTCTAGACTGATGTGTATAGAACAAGAGGAAAACATGACACATGTAAAATTAAGACCTGAAAGTCAAGAGGTTGAGAAAGAGGGAAAGATCCGACCTTAAAAGTATGCTTCTCGGATATGGCTAAAATATATATATGTATTTTTATATATATATGTAAAAGTATTTGCTGGAAAGCCCCAGCAAATCTATATTAGACACTTTTTTTTCCTCATTTTAAAACCGGATTATCTTCCCCAGTGTTAAATTGGTGGGAGGCGTGCCCTGGACAAATCTGGATACTTCGAGCTACTTTACCGAAGGGATGCCAAGAAGCCAGAGCAATTCCAAGGCTCAGGTCTGTGTGAAAATCCTGCCTGTTTGAACTCCAAGTCAGTGGAGAATGTTTTGGGTTTGTTTTTTTTAATCCATGAAATATTTTGATGAATGAAAAAAAAAATGGGGGGCAGGAGGAGAAGGGAAGAACCTACTTCAAATTCTGGAAGAAATTATAAGGGAAAATGTTGGCTGCAAAGTTGCATAGTTCTGTTTCAGAGCTGAGCATTTTCCAAGAGAAAATCCAAAGTTTTTTTTTCCAGAAAGTAGCTCTTCTGCAGGCAGGAAATGCCTGATTTCACAGATGTGCCATACTTCTAGCAAAAAGCATTTCTGATCAAACTAATTGAAAAGCCATTTAATTGGAACTGCTTTAAGAAGTGACTAAAATTTGGCAGAGCTGATGAGTGAAGCACGAACAGCCACAAGACTGAGAAGCAGAGTCCTTGCAGAAGCTAATTTTGCAATTGGGTGGTATGGAGAAATGCTGAAAGCTTCTCAGAAATGGCACGTGGGTGCTTTGCAGCACATACATTCTGCTCCTCTCAATGCATGGGTTGACCTGTTAGACCATCTGGAAAGCAAGGATCTGGGGAAAGGAGAGAGTGAATATGGTGTGACCCTGAGATGCTTTGACACAGACATAATCTAGCCAGGTCTGCATGGGCTGAGCATGAATGTGCAGGTTCAGTCCTGAGCCTGGCAATACAGGGCACATCTCATGTGCCACAATGCTGAGTCAAGCGCGGAGCTGCTGCTTGGACATACAGAGCAGTCCCTGTTAAATGTAGATGCCATTTGGTAGAAAAGAATGGAGCTAATGGTAGAGGTCTGAGGCCTGAACACCTTATTTTCATGGATAGGACATGTTGTCTAAAGTTGTTTTCTCTGTGTAGGGACATCAGCTTGGTAGGAAGCGTATGGTCATTGCCCCATTTTTGAAGTCTCTAGATGTGTTTCTTAATGAGGGACATCTCTGGAAACCAATGACCTAACTTCAGATGAATGCTGCCAAGATGAACACAGTAGGACTCAGTTGTCACTTGTCACAGCTGGATGAGCCTTCAGGGATAACTATGTGGGGTGGATTATTGCCTAGAATGCCACAATCTGAAAGATCCTTGTGACCTTGCCCTAAGGTGTGTTAATGTCCAAAGCAAAGCATCAAATCTCCTGGATCTTCACCAAACAAGCCCTCAAGACCAGATAAACATTTTCAGGATAAACCAAGAGAGAATTCTAGGATCCTAAAACTCTGGCTATTTTTTTTTCAGTTGTCCTATTGTCTTTTCAGGGCAGAGACAAAGTGCTCTTGTAGCAGTTTTGTGGAAATCCCAACAACAACAACAAAATTTCAATGAAAATAGTGATGAGTGGTGATAGAGCTCTCACACCTGAGTGATAAAACCTTATTCTCCAAAGTGACTTTTTTTTTTTTTTTTAGTGTTCTTGGCTTTTGTCTCCTGTGAAATTAGAAGTCTCCCACTGAGGGTTGGGTTTCATGTCTGGGTCACAGTTTCTACAGAAAGGAATTTTCATTATAGTCTTGGAAACACTTAAGCCTCCCTTTGCAACTGATCTGGCTGAGCTTTTCATAACCAGAGGGACTGTGGATGCCATCAGCAATCAGGGGTGAAATCTCAAGCAACCCGAGAAGCAGGTAGGAGCCATAGGATGAGACAGGATCTCATAGTGAGATTAACATGGACTGTGAGGGTAATTAACCAGTGTAGCAATTTGCAGAAGGTGAGGTGGGGCGTGTGCCCTTGTTGGCAGCCTTTTGACTGGAGAATGGATTCGCTATTTCAAGAGAGAATTAATTTATTCAAGTTCTTTGGCTTGCGATTTGCAAGGTGACAGAGTAGATTATGAAGTTGGAAAGGAAGTTTGGAGACCAGTCTAGCCACAGATAGACGGGTCATACAAAGTGTGAGAAGTAAATAGCTATTCCCAACATATCAAATGACGTAGTAGAAGAGAGTGTGTCCCAAAGAGATATGAGAGCTGAGATCTTCTCACAGGGCAAAAGCATGTTCATAAGAACCAAAATATTCTCTGATCAGCAAAATTTAAAGAATAAAACTCTTAACTTGGGGTTTCAAGCTTGAATTTAATTCCTGATCTGCCAGAGTTTCCTGAGTGACCTTGGGCAAGTCGCCTATAACTGGGATTCTCTGAAGCTGATTCCAAATGCTCAAAGGATATTCCATGTCCACTGAGCACTCTATATTTTCAGGAAGAAAATACAAAGCTCATTCTCATTCAGTGATCCCATCCTCACCTTGACCTTCTGTCTCTGAACAGTCACCAAACTGCTGGAAGGCATCCTGAAGCATGAATGATTATCTTACAGTTGTTCTTACCAGATGTGTGTTAACTTCTCTCTTATGAAGCTTCAGAGGAGGAAAGTATAACTCTCAAATAACCTGTTCTAGTGCTCTTGCCCTTCTCTCTTTAGGTTACAAAGCATCAATGTTCTCATTCATTCTTGCTGCTGCTTTCCAGTTGTCCTCATTATTTTCCTGTGGACTTTTCTCCATTCTCAAGAAAGAATATACTTCTTTCTTGAAGTGCTGCTGAAAGCTAGACATGCTTCTCCACCTCAGATCTAACTAGCGATGAGTAGAAATGATGTATTCCCATGCCCTGTAAGGACTCTCAGGACTGTCTGAGGTTGCAAGAGTACTTCATGGGCATCATATGGATTAAATCAAGCAGTTATGCTGGAAATCTGTCACAGTGGTTGTAGGTTGAAAAGTGGTAGATCTTTGTGATTGTTTTTTTCCTCCTAGAAATGTGCTGAAAATGTGGAATGTCTCCACACAGCTTTCTCTGGAGAGGTGAGATGCCAAAACCGCAAAATGTACTAAAAGGAAGCAAAATAACTGCTATAATGTGGCAATCTTCATATGTGTGCTATATTTAGAGAGTACTTCATTGACTAAAACAAGTTTTGATGCTTGTTTTTGCAAGAGAGAGGAGCTGGAATGATTTTGTCATGGTTTATGCATCAACAATAATACATTACAGTTCAGATTGACTAGAGGTCTGAGGTAAACATGGCTAGAGGTGAACCTACACCGTCAATGAGTATAAAATGATTTTGAGCCCCTTTGACAAAAAGGGAAACCGCAATCAACAATGTGAAGTCTTTCTCCAAATAATTAGTATTGGCTTAGCAGTAACAATGGAAATATAAAAATTTTTGGTTTGTTGAGGGTTGAAGTCTCTTCATATTTCTTAACCAAAAGTTAATCCTCTAGTGTGGGTGGTGGAAGTTCTACATCTCTGTATTCTTTTAGATATGATCAGATTTTTACCTTCTAGAAGCTACCACAGAGTCTCCTGACACTCTTCTTTCAACAGATTTTTTTGTTTGGTTGGGTTTTGTTTTGATTTTGTTGTTCTAGGTTTTTTTTTTTTTTTAATAAAACTGCCCATGGGACAATTTGGTTTGTGAGTAGCTGAGAAGCATCCCTGGGTTGTGCTGAGGCATCTCTGGGCTCTCCAGTCAACCTGCTACCTGAACCAATGCTGTCACCAGTGCCAGATGAGGCTGGACATGGCTTGAAAGCTACCACCAGGAAAGGTGCTCTCTGATGTTCCAGGGCTGTACAATTGTCTTAATAGGGATTTTTTTTTCTTAATGTTCAGTCTGAATTTCTCAAACTTCAAGTCGTGGAAATTGTCCAACTGTCACAGCATCTGCTTGTACAAGAACAATTGGGCTCCATCATCTCCGTATGCTTCCTTGAGTCGTTGTAGGCTGTGACTGCTAGAAAGGGCTATGAAGAACAGGCTGATAGACCTAGTGTGAATGACACTGTGAACTGGCCAGAGTGAAAGGGAGTTATACTGGGAGAGTGAAGGGGATGCTTTTGTGGTGCTGGGGTTAATCTCTCTGAATTATCTATACTCTTTCCAGTGACCCAAACTGCCTGTGCCTCCCTGGTAGCGCAGTTCCTTTTGAAGCACAATATTTAGACTAATAACTCTGCTTGGAAGGGTTCAGATGACCTCTGGTCCATACTTTGCCTTGGCCATGCCACACAGCATCTAAGATAAGGCTAACTGCTCATCTGTAGCAGTCCATCCCTCACCATCACTATACAGGGAGCAGAAAGGGGGTCCCTTGTTTCCAGAAGGCTGAATTGAGACAAGATGGAAAGACCTGCTTTGTCTACAGATTCCTGCCGTTTCCTCGGCCCAGGAGAGGCAGCACACACTGCCTTCATTGTTGTAATTACAGTTCAGAGGAAGTTGATGGTTGAGGAGACTGTGTGATAAATATGAAGGCTCAAATAAGGGCTCAAATAAGGGCTTCTACTGATAAGGAGGTGTTCAAGCCTTGCTGGGAAGCTCTACAGGGCAGACAACATGATTTTGTGTGTGTCTGCATTGAAGATTCCTGCTTCTGTTGGGAATTTCTGAGAGATTCCAAATTGCATTCATTCATTTACATCTGCCACATCTTGTGTGCTACTGGACAAGCCCTTTCCTGATTTCTGCTCCATATCAGGAATATGTTTTCTCCTTCTCCCATCTCCATCTTCTGCATGTGGGTGATGCACCTCTCCAAGGAAAGAGTTGTTTTGACCCATGATAATGATGCACAGCGCTTTGTACCACCAGGATCTCTTCCTCCTGAGGAAAAAGGACCTTGAACAGAATAAAAACAGCGTGGTGCTGTACAGGTTTATGGGGCCACTCTGCAGACAGATAGCAAGCCAGCCCTTAGGAACTCAGTCCAAAGGAGCATAAGGCCAGAGGAGAGACGGCCCTTTCTAGCAGCCCCCACCTGCCCCTCTTTCCCCTACTGTGTGAACCTACTGTAGATTTCTTGAATTCCCTTTGATGTTTATCTCCCCCAGTAATTCTATTTGGGGGATTTGCTAAAGCGACAGTTAGAAGAATACAGCCTGGAATAGGGAGGCCGAACGGCGAAAGAATGTTAGAAACAGGATTAAGATCATATTCTACAAGCGGTTGTCAGCTGCTGAATAGGGCTAAAGTTTCTTATCGGGCCGGGGTGCCAGAATTCCTTTGGATTCTTTTCCCCTCTTTCCCTCCCCTTTGCATAAGGCTTTCAACGTAATGGTGAGAGCATAATCATCACCCTGAATGGGGAGATGGGCTCTTGGAAACGTCCTCCCACGGCGCAGGAGCTGGGAGAGGGATCAGGGGGTTGTTGGTTGTTCGGGGTTGGGATCGGGGTGGGCAGGCAGCCCGGCTGCTCCGGGGGAAAAAAACATGATGATGGTTCATGTTGAAGAGGCCAGAGGATTTGAGGTGTAAACCTCCATATTAGTGAAAGAATACTCCCTTTTGAAATTCCTGTGTTCAGTTTCATGATTTTTCTTTTTGCACGTTATTTCATGAATTTCACTGGAAGTTTAGTTGTTTTTTTTTTGTTGTTTGTTTTTGGTTGGTTGGTTTTCTCTTCTTTTAGGTAGGTTTAGCATCCTGGTGAGAATTTATTTGGAGTATATTGGAGAGGGTAGTATTTTAGTCTTCCAAACTGTAGGACACAGAAGAAAAGAAGGAAACTTTGGAGAAAAGGAAAAAAAAAAGTATTTTGAAAGAAACAGAGGGGTAAATATTTCTGAAAGAATCAATTTTTGTAATATTTGAAACCACTTTAAAACAAAGTTACAAAGCACACTGAGATTGCCTGAGCTATAGAGTTAAATTAGATTAATTTGCCTTGAGAAACATTCATGTGCTCATTTCGGAAAGCTTAAGAACAGAGGCTGTTGATGCTTCCACTTGTAATTTTCTGATAACCTTGTTACAGACTAGGACCTCACAGCAAGAAAGACTTTGTCACAGTCACTATTTCCCCGTCATCTAAGGCACAAAAAAGGCAGTTGGTTGCCAGTAACTTGTGACCATATCAACAGTTGACCAGAGAACATTCAAAGAGTTTTCAGAGATGGAAGAAAAAAGAGAAGATGTTTCAGCAGAAAACTGTTAAAGAAGAAATGAAAGTGTCATTTACATTGTCATTTACAAGAATATGGGTACCATTTGACTAAAATACATAGGTGAGAAGAGCGTAGAGTGATTTTTGACATGTTCCATGCAAAGCAAAGAGGCAAAAAATTCTTGCTGCTGTTTCTGAAGGCTGTTTTCAGAGCCAGGGAAATCAGAGTGCCTCTAAAGTTGAATAATGGCCAAGTTCTGCAGCTGGGCCAACATGTAGGAACCATGTTAATGCTCCTCAGCAAATTGCTCCCCATGGAAGTGCCCAGGGTCAGAGACAAGGTCTGGATCAGAGCCAGGGGCTAAACCCAGTTTCCTGAAAGCGAGTCTGCTCCTTCTCCTTGTTTTGCATTTGGATGTGGTTGGGAACATCCACTGCCGAATGTATCTGGGAGATGTTGTGGGCAGCCCTCCAAGGGATTTTCCAGGAGAGCGACACTGCTTCTGGAAAGCAGCTGGGTTCAAAGCATGAATACTTTTGGTTCCTTGATACTCCAAGTCCCAGCAACACATCTACCTTGTGCGGCTTCATGTTCAGTCTTACGCCAAGACTTAGGCAGGCATGGAGCTATATGAATTCTATGTTTTCTTCTCCTTTCTTTTCTTAAACACAAATCAGAGTCCATAAGACAAGGGATGGTACTTTTGTAAAGGGAAAAATCTTTGCAGGAACCACTGGGAGATGGGCCATCACCCCAAATGCATAAAATAGCATCAGAGCACTGAGAATTTCTTCATTAATTTATGAGATGATAGAGCAAATTTCTTTGTGAAGATGCAGCGAAATGCTGTT
The DNA here is from genome assembly GCA_032353885.1 of Nothura maculosa. NCBI lineage: Eukaryota > Metazoa > Chordata > Aves > Tinamiformes > Tinamidae > Nothura > Nothura maculosa. The sequence continues at coordinate 5,352,934 of JAUBOD010000755.1, read as the reverse complement.
ATGCCAAATAGCCACCTCAAAACTTGTCCAAGCAGAAAGAGACCCAAATACAGTATTTCTTTCCATGTGAGTCCTGCTGTGGCCAAGGCTTGGCCAAGGCTTGGCCAAGGCCACCGAGCTCAGTGGTGGCTCCTGCAGCCATGAGCTGCTCAGGGTGACAGCCGGGAGCTGGCGAGCGGGACAGGCGCCTCTAAACACATGCTTAAACACGGCGCTATTTGCTCAATAATCAGTAACATCGAGAGGGCGACATTAAACAAAATAATAAATTGTCTGCTTGGCTTCAAATTGGATCCCTTTTTTATTTGATTTTGCTGGGATTTATTCCATTTGACAAACCATGCTGTTTAGAATACAATAGTGGCATAATCACAGCCCGAGGCCCTCATTCTTCAAGATAATGGGATACTTATTCATCTAAGGCAGGTACAAGTCTGTCCTTGGCTTTCGTTTTACAAGATTACTTGTATTTGTCTCATTTGCAATAGGTGATATCTGTCAGAAAGTAATTTTCACCCAATTTGGGGTTCTTAATATTTTGTCTTTAAACTCCTTTGTTGTTGATTTTTCTTCCCCCACTGTTTTGACACGTGTTTGGCAGGAAACCTGCAGACAAGCCGCTTTCCCCTTTAAATAAATAAATTAATAAATAAATAGCATCTTTGGCCCTGTTTACATAGCTCGACAATTTATTAGTTAAGCGTGACAGCACAGGAATTTTTCAATGTGCAAGACATCCTGGCTGGTGTGTGTTCCACTTCATCCTTAAGAAAAGAAAGCCACACTTGCTTTTGTTCAGCCTGACAGTCTCAAAGTTCACCAGAGAGGAGCCCCTGGTCCTGCGTGAGACATGCCAAGAAGCAGGGGGTTAAATGCCAAGTGGAGCTGCTGAACAGGCATCTTGCTCCAGCAAAGTCTTTCAAGAGGTGAACTTAAATATATATATATTTTTAAGTAAAGGCAAGCGAATCAGGAGTTATTTTTTTGGCAGGAATGAAGTGTTGTTCCGATATTACTGGAAAAGAAAAGACAAATTTGGTCCATGGGCAAGGTTCTACTTAATGCAGAAATGAAATGATTGGAGTTTTCGACTAAATATGAACTCAAATTTTGAAGATGTGTGCGAGAACGCTTGATCTATTCAAACCTAAAAAATACTTTGATAAGACTCTAGATATTTGAGAGTTCAGCCCTTCTGTGCTTCCTATGAAAAATTTTCTTGTTTTGACCCCACCTTCCATTCCCTGTGCATTGCATGGATGCAGGAAAAGCCTTGAGCACTTGTCTTCATGCAGGAATATGAGAAGTGAAGCCCATCCTGGGCTTAAGCCACCCAGAGGAGCTGGATGGGAAAAAGAACCACTCTAAAGCAGCTCAGGCACCTTTCTCTTCTCCGTGGGTGTCTCCAAAGGCAAAACTAATTGACTTCTTCTGCTCCACTGGGTCTGCTCTCCATTGTTCCCAATTAATGTAATTTTTTTTTGTCTTACTTCAGAAACATTCCTGCCCGAGCAATTGTCTCCAGCACAGAGAGCAGGGAGAGGAAATTAAGATGTGATTGAGGGTTCAGAGATATCTCATGTTTCAGAGCGGATCAGAAGGCTTTTTTTCTCATTTTTCCTTGAAGGTGCCTGTTAAGGAGAGTTTAGGTAAACACGTTAGCTGGGAGGAGAGGGATGGGGTGAAGCAGGGCTGATATTTGGGAAGCTGCAAAGCTTCTCTTAACAGTGCAATAAGTATACCCTTAATTCCACATGCAAACTTGTCTACAGCAGATAATCTCTCTTGGGGGAAGAGATTCATCCTTGGTGGTCTCTGCAGGGCAAACACCAGAAATTTGCACTAGGTAGTTAAAAGTTCCCAGTTTTATCTGAGAAGGGAGAAGCACCTACGAGAGGTGCCAGAATTTTTTATTTTTGGCAGCACAAAGCAAAACCAAAGCTGAAGCAAAACTGTTAGATTTTTCACCTTGAACAACCCACAAGCTGAAGAGTAAAGAGCCACCTCCATCAAACACAATCCACCTATCTCATTATAGGGAAATTCATTTTTTAACTATAGAATAACTCCATACATAAGAAAACCTGCTAGCAATGATTTTTATAAAATAGAAGAGTGTATTTTTTTCCCTCTCATTCCTACATAGAGACAACCTCAGGGAGGTTTTAAGTCAACTTCTAAACTGCTCGTTTTTATTCTGTTCCTCTTTGGGGAGTCCTTGGAGAAACGATCTCCTTCCCCTGACGGCTGCCCTGGCCACAGCCTGTGAATAGCTGAGATGAGTGGGAGATTTTCTCAGCTCGCTCAGACCTTATGGCCCTTCTGACCCTTGTGGCCTTTTAATTGACTTCATAGGAAGGAAATAATGGGGAAATTAGCATAAATATTGCACTTGCAATCAAATTGTGCTTGCAGCTGTCGTTGGGGTAAGGGATGGCCTTTCCTGTGCAAAAATGATAGCTCCAAAGCCAGTCTGGGAAGAACAGGTATTTCATCAGGACTTAGTGATGATAGAATAACCCCAGAGGCCACCACCTCTTTCACTGTCTCATTTTAGACTTGTTATTCTCTGGTTTATTTTATTTTATTTTATTTTATTTTATTTTATTTTATTTTATTTTATTTTATTTTATTTTATTTTATTTTAT
>JAUBOD010000755.1:5323424-5350186 GCA_032353885.1 Nothura maculosa | reverse complement strand
ATTTTATTTTATTTTATTTTATTTTATTTTATTTTATTTTATTTTATTTTATTTTATTTTATTTTATTTTATTTCAATTTATTTTATGCTATTGCTTGTGTCATTTGATGCACTGCTTTCCAGTGCAAACTGCTCTGGAAATAACAGGTTGCTTTTAATTCTACCATGCAAAAGACCTTGGAGGTTATAATGGAAAGCAGCACTTTAGCTCCTAATATCTTCCTAGTTCCTGGACTAGACTAGAAGAAGACAGAGTGGAAAGAGAGAGGGAACTGAACTTCCAAACAGAGCAGGCTAATGGGAACCAGCTCTGCTGAGGGCTGGTTCTGTGCCTGGCCTGTTGCTCAGTGCTGGAGAACTAAGCTGAGCATAGGATGAGCACATGCAAACTCCCTTAAATATTCCCGAGCCTCTAGTGATTTTATAATGTAGACTTTTGTCCTCCTGGTACCTTGCAGAAAGCAGTTTGCAGGTTCATGATGCACCCTGTGAAAAGGGATCCCTTTTCAGGTGGTTGATGATGATGATGAAGGTGAAGATGATGCCTCTGGCTTCATCTGATATTCCCTGTGGACTTTGCATGCTATGGGTGAACCTTCAGTGTAGGATGCAGCGGAAAACATATAAGTGATGCCACCGGTGAGGAGTGCTTCAGATAAATTTACCCTGTTGTATCCTGAGTTTTACAAACTTATCCAGTTTTCTCTGTTATATGTGGTCATTCTAAGATTTGTTTTTCCATTGTGATTCCTATGAAAGCTGTAAGGAGGAAGTTCAGTCTCCCAGGAGATGAAGCATCCAAGTAACGTCATCTTTTATGAGGCATTCAGCTGTGTTTACTGAAATAACCTGGCACCCCAGTTTATCAGCTCTCCTTTGTATTTTCTCGTGGGTACAGTGCAATCGAGCCCAGACATATTTCGCTTTACTAATACAGAGAGAATATGTTTGAAAGAAATTAAAACTGAAGGAAATCTGTGCCTTGCTAGTAGGCTGGATATGTTTTCTATCTTAGTCTTGACTTTGCTTTCAGTCCCTTCATTCACTGCTCGAGATTTGTCAGGAAGGTAATGTGTGAATCCCTGTGGGATTGGGGATTCATAAGAGCAGAGGGACACAATCATCTGCAGGTACAACCCCAATCTGGTTCTTTGGAACAGGCTCCTTGTGTCCCAGTGATGTCCAGGTCTGGCTGGGAGGTGACCAGCACTTGGGAAGGGTATTTGGGTGCAAACACATGGTGCAGACAGCCTGCTCCCACCCCTGCCAAATGAGTCCCATGAGCCTGGGAGTAATCACAGGCTCTGGCTGAACCTCCTGGAGCAAGCTTTGCTGAGCCAAGACTTACTGGAAACTCTTCTTCTGACTAACTGCACTGCTTCCTGCAGAAGTCAGCCAGCTAAATATCCTCCAGGCTCTGGGTCTAATCTGATAAATCCAGTGTAGGTCAGATGTAGTCCTACCACCTCCTTGCCTTGACACTCTCCTACAAGTGCAGGGATGAAAGCGTTTTCCTCTACTAGCTGCAGCAGGAGAAGGGTCTGCAGATGGAAAGTTGGAGGCTGGGAGTCCCCATTGGATCAAGGGTCTGGCCGGAGCTCTCGGTGGGAGCATCCAGGGGTGTGGAGCTGAGCAATTTCCCCCAAAAGAGCTGCCATCACTAAAGAACAGGAAGCAGATCCTGAAGGCATTGAGCAAAATGCATGCAGAGACCTTCGGTGATATATGGACAAATGCTGCAGGTATTTCAGTCACCTGGACATTTCTTATTTACTATGTCAAAGGTAGGGGAGGTTTTTCTGATGTGTGTCTGGCGGCGGTTTAAAATAAAAGACCAGTCTGGTCCCTTCTGGACTTGCAGCTCCTGAAAACAGAGACAGCCCCAGTGTGTAATAGGATCTGTGCCGCTTTTCCTAGGATTGAATAACATTATGGTGACTTTGCATAGATTTTTTTCCTTTCATGCAAATAGCGAAATGATTTTCTAATAACATATGATAAGGCTGAAACATGATAGATAGAGGTGCAGTTGTTAATAAGATACAAAAAAGTAGCCTGTAGCTCCTTGAACTCTTATTAAAAATAATGCTTCTGTTTTTTAAAATAAGTTACTTCTAGTAACAACAATGTGAGAGACTCTTGATGCAAATCTTTGTAATGAGTGCATTTTGATGAGCATTTGAAAAATATATATGTATTTATTTGCATTGATATGTTTATATGGCTTTACATATCAACTTAGTCAGGAAAAATTGAATAAAATGTCTCAGGTCTGGGAAATGAGAAGAGATTATGAAAAGCAGATTTAATACAGCACCATTTTTTGATGTTTGTGGCACATTTCATCATATTGCCAGAGACACCCAATTACACAGCTTGCAGAGTAATCAGCAAATGGGGGATCCAAAGGAGAATATTAACTGTGGTCTTTTTTTCCTCTTCCTCCTCCTCCTTCTTTAGCAAATATTATGTTATGCTTTATGGAAATGGATCAAAATGCCACATATGCAGTTAATACTGAGCTCTGGAGCTATTTCAAATCTTATTTTTCCTCTGACATTGTATTTTTCTGGAACAAACCTCCAGATAACTTTAGGTTAGGCCTTTTACGGCCAAACTATCACCTTTAACTTTCTTGAAGTTTGGACTGTAGCTTTAGTGGGTGACTGATTTTATATTATTGATCTTGTGTGGTGAGTAAGATCCTGATCTCACTTTATTCTGATCTTCTTTTTAATGACACATAACTGCAGGAGGGGACTTGTTCAAAACTCACATATTTGAGAGGCCGAAATGGACCATTTCTCTGAGAGCCATGGCCTCACCATGGAAGGGAAATGAGATCCAGGATATGTTCCAGCACTGAGCTCTGTTTGTGTCCTGTCTCCATGGGCCACGTTGGTGAGTGAGGGGCCTCTATCCAATGAGATGCCACCTATGGCCTGGGCAGATCACTGGCCACCATTGGAGCCCTGTGAGTATTTCTGTCCAAGACAGACCTCGACTGTTGTCCTCATGCTTGTCCCCAACTCCCTCGACATGGCTGCGGCCACGTCCCATAGGCAGCAGTTGGGTGTTTTAGGGAGTGAGGTGTTTGGTGGCCTGGAGGTCACGGAGAGGGCTTTATTTACCACATAGATTTTTAGTACTGGAAGGAAACCTGTAAATGAAGTGAGGAAGGGATTCAACTGGCCAACAGGGCCTTCTGTGGCCTGACGCATAGTTATGGAAACAAACAGCCATAGTCTCAATCTGATGGCTGTGACAGAAATGTTTGGTACATGTGATCAAATAGTCTTTGAAGGCATTGAGGGAATTATGTAAAAAAAAAAAAAATGGGACTAAAAATACTCCAGACAGGGCTGTATCCAATCCTACCTATCTTCCCACTGTTTCTGACTCTTACCTGATTTAAAAGAAAGTCACTTTTCTTTCTCCATGTGACAGATTCTCAAACTGTAGAATAAGGGTAAATGCATGAAACAACATCAGTTTCCCCAACTTCAGTGTCTTGCAGCTGAAATGTACCCACCACCACCCTGCTGGGATCAGCAACCTCCACAAGGTTATCAGCGAGAGCTGATAACTTTGTGCCCATGAAGATGGCTCCTTTGGGGGGTGTCCCAACCATCATATGACTCTGCAAGGCCAACATCTGGCCCAGATCCAAGCACCCAGGTTGTTGCTATTGAATGACTTGCAAAAAGAACCTTTCCACCTTTCCTTGCTTTTTTCTTTCTTTTTCTTATTTATTAGTGGAATATGAAAACAGGCAATAATTTTACAGAAAGCAGGACGGGCACAATTGGTACATAGCGTCATGCTGCAGTTTTTCAGAACTGAATATAAACTCTTTTTTTTTCTTCTTCTTTTACCTACCAGAATAAATAAATATGATACACATTTGAGTTCATCAATAGTGAAATCTAAAGCACAACTTCTTACACTACAGCTCAATTTTACAGCAATCTGTACAGTATATTACTTTAATTTCCTTTTTGTTTTCCTTTAAAAGCCTTTGTTTCTTTGCAAGATAGGTTTGACACACAAACACAGTTACACTTTGGAGCTAACTGGATGCCTTGGAGCAGCAGCTGGAAAAAAAGAAAAAACATTTGCCTCTTGGCATTAGAAAATAAACCAAAAAGTTATTTTCAATTGCACAGACACATATAAACTTCTCCAGCATGACAGTGCACTGCTCAACAGCAAGAGCATTAGAAAAGGCTTTGGCCATTTGTAGCAGACCAGACGCAATATTTAACTTAAGATATGACAATGTGATATTCTTTATGAGCAAATTTGGGGCCAGTATTGTTCTTAGTTATGACACTGGTCCTGCACCACTGACGGATGCACTGGCTCCACTTTGGCACCATGGTGGTGCAGAGCAGTGCCTAGGTCTTGCTTTAAGAGTCTCGGTGGGTTTCTTTGCAAAGAGCAAAACTGCATAATCTGGGGCAGATCCTAAAATCTCGGAATTGAGGTTAATGGTAGGTGTCCCCTGTAAGAACTGCATCGTTAGAAATCTTTTGTTGCTGCTTATTGCACCAACCTTTTCCTATACCTCTGCTCTTGATTTGGGTCGAGATTAGACCCCCTAAAGAGAAATAGGCCTTTGCCCTGGATAGGCAAAAAGGGAGATGCATTGTGCTGCTCTAGAACAGCTCATAAAGAAATCAGCAGGAGGTTCACAGGGAGAAGGAGGAGGGAATAGAAAAATCAACACATCTTGTTAAAAACAGCAGGAGTGTTGTGTAAATGGCTTGTTTTAAGCTTGATTGAGTTACGTTTCATAGCTACTGTAATTAACTAATAAAATATGGTAGTTGTGAATTTACATTTCCTTTTCTACAGAGGTTTGTTAAGTCCTTTACATATTAACTGTGCCCTGATGCTGCTAAAATGTGTAAATGGAAGTATCACAGGCCACACACAGGACCAGAAATAGTTCCATTTCCCTCCTGTGTGGACATGCACTTTGGGGTTGCTTCAGCAAAATGAGCATCTGGTTTTGGCTGTCTGCAGTGGCCCAGACCTGGTTAAAATTTCTCACATTATGAAGTACCCGAATTACAAATGGAAGGTGGGAGAATCTCTGTGTGTGTGTGGTTATTTTGATGCTTGGGAGCTGGGTTTATACTTCCTACACAGCAAAATCTTCATATTTGGTTGGGGAAATACAGGAAAACTTGTTCCCTTGTCCCTCTGCTCATTACCATAGTCAATATCATGGATAATTCTGGGGAAAAAAAAAAGAGGAAAAGAAGGAAGAGGCTTCTTTTCTGCTTCCGTTACTGAGTTTTGTCACTGGCATTAGTAAGTATTTGTAATTTCTTCTGCACTGTTTAAAAAGCTTTGATTTTATTAACACTCATGAGACTCTTCCTGCACACTAGAAGCAATTCAGCTGCAAACTCTTGCTTAGATATTTTGACCAGGTTTCCCATAGGCCCTGACCCTGCGAGGTCTACAGCTAAGATGTTCAAAAACTGTGAAAAGGCTTTTGAAAGATGGCTGGTTTACCAAGGCAGGGCAATGCAAGCAAAGCTGTACAAAGGGGAAAAGACCAGCAGAGGAAATCTCCAGATAGACAACCTGCTTCAAAATAGGAACCAAGGAGCATATTTTCCATTTTTCCACCTCTGTTTTTAAGGATCAGATATGCCGTTTCCTGGCCTCAGTGCTGTGCTATGCATTTATTTGGGGAACATTCCTTTCACGCATAAAGAATCGGCTTGTTATTCTGCATTACAAAATAAAAAAATGTTGCTTTCCTTTTTACATTTATCTCCTGTGGCTGAAACTGCACCAGTGCTGTTCTGCCCCGGCATCAGGTTGGCTGAACATCCTGAACATCCAGAGAAGATGGGAATTTTTCTTTCCAGAGCAGCTCCTCTATCTGATGGGCTGGAATCAAGAACACTCCAGGCTTTTCATGCCTGTGATGAGGAAACTGCACTATATCCAGCCTCAGTGCTTGCTGGAGTGCATCAAGTCTCAGCCTGAACAACAAGGGGAGAGAAATGTTGCTCAATTTTGTTTCTGAAACCCTATCAACAATTTGAATTTCTTAAATACCTCTGGCCTTGAATGGGGAATGAAAGGAGATCACCTTCTCCATTGCAAACCAGGGAAGATTTGTGTGATTTCTTCATACCTCCCAAAATGTTCAAGTGCTTAAAATCCAAAGAAGAATGACACAATATCACTCCTTTTGGTCTTCCCACTACCCACACAGGTTTGAATTAGTTTGGGAGCTTTTTTAAAATTATTAAGCCATGGTTTCTGCATTGGTTTGAAGCAAGAGAGAAGTGAGAGAAGCCACAGAGTGTGCACAGAAGAAAAAAAGAAACAAGGCATTTATATTGGCAGAAACTTTGCTTCTCAAAAAGGAAAAAGAAATCTCCTAGACTGATTATTGAAATGAAGGGCCATTACAATGGCCAAAACTATTAACTTAGTTCATTTTGAAATTGGTGAATTTGGGTTGCTTGCTAAACCCTGTGTTTTTTGGCAAGTTTATCTGTTCCTCCTCAGCTCCAGAGAATATGAAGCCCCTGCACATCACCTGCTTTGCCGGCAGCATTTCAGCATTTTTCACTTGTTATATTTTTACTTGCTAACCAGTTTTTGAAGCTGCAAGGCTTGAGGGTAAAAATTTGGTGTTAAGAGCATTTTTCTAAACACAGCTTGCATTAATCACAGTTTTGTCAAAGAACTTCTACTATGTGGTGTATGAACACACCAGGAGTTCATACAAAGTTTTTATTGCCTTTTGTTGTCGAAGATGGACCAAGTAGCTCTCCAGAAAGAAAACCCCATATTTTGTAAATAAAAGAGTTTACACTTTGCTGGGGATAAAAGACGAAATGATTTAGATAAAAAAATAGTCCTGCAAATTTGGCTTTCATTCTTCTTCACATAACCAGCAGCATTTGGCCAATGTCTTGTCCTCCATCTTTGAGCAAGTGCTTTTGAAAAAATCAATGAAAAATGCTTGCCCTATAGGAAGTGCTCAGACTAGAATTTTACCTTTGTGTTATTTCCTGCCCATTGTAAAACTTTCTTTAGCAGAGAAGAGAGAAGTGGAGCAGTGACCTCGCATTATCCTTTCTCTTCATCTCAGACACCTTTAGGACTCTGACCCAAGAGGAGCTGCAAGATGTGGTGGGGACAGTGGCCAACTTGTAACTTTGAGACTAGTTACTCAAACTGAGAAAGAAGGAGGAATAAAAGCAAAAGAGGTCATAGGTCTGTAACACTGACAGTAACACACAGGTGACAGATGCTTTCAACATTATCAACTATATACAGAATAAAGCAGGACTCTTTCTTTTCTCAAAGAAAGCGACAACAGCAAAAATGTGTATATAACACATTGGCATTTTGTCAGGGAACAGAGGAATGAGGGTTTTTTCTGAATCTCACAATCTCAGATGATGGCAGTCCAGTGGATAGTTCATCTCTCTAAATACACATCCTCTCCCCCTTCCTCATTCAATAAGTAGTGAAGACAAGGCTGATAGACCACAACAAGTGTGATGCAATTGCTGAGCTAAAGAGACCTTTATAAATGCAAAGTTTTCCCTGCATGGGAGCACCTTTCTCCAGGAAGAGATGAGGATGAGGGGGTTCAAGGCATGACACATCTAGTGCCAACCCTGGTACATCTTCTCGTGGCCGATGGCAGCCTGTCTTGCAGTCAGTTGGGTAGGGTGTCAAGCCCAAGGGAAGCCGCGTGCTGCTTTGCCCGGAGCCTGAGGTTCTCAATACTGGTTGTTTTACTGTTCAGGCTTGGAAGGGAACTGGAGGCCTGCAGGATGGGTGAGGACCAGACCTGCTGAGCGTGGGAGAGGGACTGGTAATAAGACTGACAGTGCAGAGAGCTCAGTGGTGCCATGTTGACGTTCATGCCCAAGTAGGGCATAGCAGAGGGTGTCCCCATTTCGAAGGAGGAGTAATGGACCAAGTTGTTGGTGGCTGCCATGTGCTGGCGAAATTGCTCCTGCAGGCGGAAGAGGCTCAGAGGTGAGGAGGAGTAGGAGTGGGTCTGAGCCAGGCCACTGCTGGATGAAGGCGTCACCGACGTGCTGATAGGAGACTCTGCAGCAGGAGACAGAGGGGATAGGGGTTATTCCTACAAGCTAGATGCCAGCACTGATCTTCATCCAGGTAGGGTTCAGACTATGGCAAAGTTTTCTCCTAAAAAAAATGCATTGGGAATGCCCCATGAGAGAGGGATTGCGTTAGCTCAGGAGGACTAAAGCACACCTGTGGGCCAGGCTTAGCATGCTAGTTCCTAGAAATGGGCTTGCCCTTTTTCTTAGTGCTTTCCTGCTGCCAATAGACACTGTTCCTCTACCAAGTTCTAACCTGAGCAGAATATTTTTTCCTTTCTCTGCTGCAATAGAAGTCAGGCCTTCCACAGGCTCCCCTTAGTCCTGACAGAAGAGAGACAAGTTTGGGAAGTCTACGTACAAGATGCCATGTTCTAGGAGGTAGGGGACTATATCCAACCACGGGCATCTCCCTTAGAAAAGCCACCAACAATCCATGAACGCGCTGCCCCTTACCTGCTTTCGGGCTTGCTCTCTTGCAGTTCAAAGCCTTGCTGTCCACACCAGGACTCTTGTCTGCTTTCACCTCTTCCAAGGTGCTCTTGAACTCCTCCTCTCTGTCTGCCTGGTCCTCGGGTGCTGACTCGCTGGCTGACTGCTCCGACAGGGTGAGGTTGAGGTCCGTGCTTACCTCACTCGGGAGGCTCTGGGTCTTTTCAGCCTCTGCGGTGGTGGCCTGGGTCTCCAACACAGGTGCCTCCGTCTTGCTCTCATTGTGGCTCCCTTCACAGTCCTTCTGCTTCTGCAGCTGCTCCTTCTGTAGGCTGCGTTGCTTCTTACGGAATTTGGCCCGCCGGTTCTTGAACCAAACCTTCAGTGTCACAGACAGCAAGGGGAGAAAATGGGTGAAAATTCTCCTTAACTCTCAACTCAGCATCATTCAGCCTGGAAGCTTCAAAGGAACTCCAAGGAATTGGGTTCTGCAAACTCGCAGTAGCCAAATGTCTATCCACTTGGTTGGAACTTAGAGGTCTACTTTCTTTCAGTGCTTTTACAAATAGTACAATAAATATGCTTTTTTGAATATGTCTACCTTTATATAGGATCTTTAATAAAAAACATTTTTCATTCTAAATTGGTCAGATGATCAGGGTGACTTATAGCTGAGTTTGAGGATATTACACTGGATGACTGTACAATGCTCTGCCAGGTTCTGAAAACCTTATTTAGCAGTGTACCAGAACTATAGAGGAAAGAGTCAAAATAAACCATTACAGGTATAAGACCATACATTAAAATTTGATCTACGATATGGAGGGCAATCCATATTTTTTTAATCAAACTCTGAAGACTGGAAGAAATATCTTTTCAATTCATAATGATGCTGTCTGGTTAGTTAGATCAGGAGACAAAAATTCTGAGGGTCAAAAATATCTTGATATCTGTTTAAAAGAATTGAACAATGTTTTCTCCTAAAGCCACTTTGCACTGAAAACCTTGGTATTTAATTTTTAAAAGCCACAACAATGTAAGAACCTCCTACTAGCAGGTTACTAAGCATATTGCATTGGCTGAACCCTAGCCTGAAACGTTAAAAATATTGGTAATGGTGGAAAAGAGCAGCTGGAATTACTTGTGTTTCTGCTCCTCTGAGAAAATCAGAAAATCACTATAAATATATAAATAAGTAAATTTCTGCTGAAGTTTCTAAAACCTCTCTTCTAGAAATGTGAAAGGACAAATGAAAACCAGTGTACAGTTCAGACAATCCTAAATTTAAAAAATATGCTTGTGGATTCACAATTTCTTTAGCAGATGTGTCACTTGGGTTGAAAGTGTTTTTTGTTTTGTTTTGTCTTCTTTAACAGTTTCATTTGCATAAAAATCTTTGGTTACACTCTAGGAATCTTGAAAGCCCTGCAGAACTAGTCAACCCTCTAGGAACTCCAAAAGACCTGTTAAAACATCCCCACTAAAAACCAAAGAATTGATACCTGTACTCTGGCTTCAGGCAGATTGGTGCACATAGCCAGCCGCTCTCTCATAACCACATCTGGGTAGTGAGTCTTCTGAAAGGTCTTCTCCAACGCCTCCAGCTGTTGGGCTGTGAAGGCCGTGCGGCTTCTCCTTTGTTTGCGATGTTGGGATCCATAACGTGCCTCCAAAATGATGTCTTGAAATGTACAGCCGTTGGAAGACAAGAAGAGTGGCCAATTTAATTATTGGAATTTGTATGTTGAAGTTGAACAAAATGCTTGTTAATAATATCTAGTGAACCTATACAACAAGTGTCTGCATGGGCTTTAGATCTAAAAAATCTTTTGTATGTGCTTTGCTAATAACTCATGTGTTTGAGAAGATAAAAGCTCTGACTAGGAAACTTCTGGAGTGGTAATCTCTCCCTATAATAGCAGTGGGAATTTTAAGACTCCTATGCTAAATTTGGTTGAAATGAACCAAGTTAAGAATGATCTACAGATGCACAGATCCCCTCCTGACATAAGCAACATTCATAGGGAACACAATTAAAAACAAGGTAAGGAGGTTTCCTGTCGTAAACAGGACAGGGGCCCACCACGAAGGTCATGTTCTCCTTGAAACCAAAGGCAGAGCTCGAGCAGGCTTCAACACTGCAACAAAACTCAGCGTTGACCATTGGGAAGAGCCCACGCAGGTCAAACCCAGCTGCCTCATGGCTGTTGTGTTGGCTAAGGTCACAGTAGACCACCTACATCTTCCCCGAAACCAGGCCGAGCTGCCTCTATTTTAGTGTCCTGTATGTTGCTTATTGCACTGTTCAAGACATGACATTGGAGAGCTGCTCTGGGCTCCAGTTCAGGAAAGCACTTAAGCTCATGTGCTTATGTCTGTTTGGCTTGAAAGCACGTGCTTTACCATGGACGGACACTCTCCAGCATCTGGGTTGGAAAAGCCAGCCAGGAACTGAACTCAACCCCACTGATTGCAAGCCCAGAGTTCATGCAATGTGTCCTTCACAGCAGAGGAGCTACTCAGAAGATCTGACACTGCAAACCAAGCTTGCAAAATTGAGAGCGGAGAAGAAATTCAGGCTGGGGAAAATCCAAGTCTCACTTCTTATTAGGGACATGGGCTTATTTTAGGGCTTATTATTTTACCACAAGCATTACAATTTCACAATAGCTAGTTGGAGTGGAAAGATCTCCTTAAATCAATGAAAATAAGTTATTTTAAAATGAATTCTAAAAACATAGTGCCTTTATTATGCAAGCTGGAACACATTGTGCTACAATGTTGGAATGAAATACCCAGTTTGGCAAGAAGTTTGTTCTCAAAGAAGAAATGAAAAAAGAATTCTAGTAGTGTCTGATATCATTTTAAATTTAGTTAAGACTAAGACTCTGAGTAGAAAAGCGGGATAAGCACATTAGAAAACAACCTAATAGGGGGAAAAGTCAGCACTATCAATGCCCAGAACCAGATGAAGGCTCTTGTTGCTGTTTGTTTGCGAGTTTGTCACGAGTATCATGGCTTGAAAGTAAACAATAAAACAAAACCTGCTGTCAGGCCAGGCCCAGAACTGCACAGCCAGGTTCCAAATATGTTCACTAATGAGCGTAGCAAATCAGCTTTGCACTGCTCAAACATTCCTCTCCCAAACTTCCAGCTGTTTCATTCTAGGTCAGCACTTGCAGTGCCTCTCTGGGCTGCTGCCAAAGGAGTGTGGTTTGGGCGACCTGGAGAAGACGTGATCAGGCTAAAGGTCTTTGCCCAAATACAACACAGCGCTGGCTGCATACAAGAGTCTTTTGTATTCACGGTATCACAGCTCCTCGGGGAATTAAAACGTTGGTAGTAGCTGCTGCCAGTCTTGGAGGCAAAGGTGGCATCCGTTATGCGTTCAGAAACAACGCATGATGCAGCCAGCCTAGAAGAAGCAGTGTTCTAGGACAAGAAATAGAAGCCACCCTGAAATATTTTACAAAGCCAACATTTGTGTTTCAGATGTAAGAAATCAGAAGAAAGGACATTGGTTTAACAGCCTACCTGCAGGCTGGAATATGCCTGAGTTTCTCGAGTAGAGGTTAGACCTACCAGATCCCTAGAGGCAGCAGTTCATGCATTAAGTTTGGCTACTCCAACAAAAGCTAAACAACCATTATTTTAATGCTTTAACTATGTTTTCAGGCTTTGTGCAAGAAGGAGAATATAAATTGCAGGTGAGGCATTGTGGTTAAATCCAGAAACCTCTGTTTTCTGACTTAAGGTCATTTGCTTTTGTGCTGCTTTATTCTGACTGTCCCCAGAAGGCAAATGAGATCTATAACCCTGCATTAAAAGATATTCAGAGGTAACAATGTGAAGTGACTGCAAAGGAACTGGCTTGTAGGTGTGTAATGCCTATCCCACCAAAGATAAGCACATCACAAGGGGACACTGGGATTTAATTTGGCGATTCTCTCACGGGTAGGTTATTAATTTTAAAGATAAGAGGTTGGAAAACCAATTGAATTTCTTGCTAGAGAATATGAGAATAGCTCTTTTACTCCTTTTTTGTTCATTTCTCTATTCTTTTTTTTTCTCCCTAGACATTATGTCTTCCATGTTCTAGAGTAAAATTACAAACGACCAAAAAAATCTTTCAAAAGATCCTTGCATCTAGGGAAGAGCCACCCAAGGGCCAAATTCTGCAAGGCACATTGCAGTTCTTGGGGATCCATTCCCATTCAACAATCCATGAGCTGAAAGTGTGAGGAAAGGGCTGAATAGATGACCAGGACAGAGAATTTTCCTACCTATCATCACTCTGCAGGCCGATGACAGAGCCAAAAGTAAAGTCTTCTGGATCCCACTTTCCATTGGAGTAGCCCTTAATGATCTCAGACAGATGTGGGTGCACTGTACTAGCTTAAATGCCGAGCAGATATTTCTTCCCTACCGTGCGACAGAACTTCTGATATCTGCAAACTATTTTTGAACAATTCCTCCTACTAAATCATAAAATACTACCTGGATTTGCAATTCCTTTTTGTGGCAGTGTCATTATAGTGCTGTTAAAATACATGGGAAATAGACCAGATCCAAGAAGCTCTAGACCAGGGATTCTTGTTCCAGTGTCCAGTCACCAACAGTTTTGTGCAAATAACACTCCCTAGGTAAAGATATGTGTGATTCTATTTGAGCCCCAAAAAGGTTCCTTTCAGGAAAGCAAAAGACAGGATAGGACCTTCCAGCTCATGCAAGACAAGGGCTAGGATTCTCTCAAAAAATAGGCCAAGGTGAGACTCAAGAGAAGATGCAAATGAAAAATTTTTACAAGAGAAAAGAGTAGTTGGTGAGATAAGATATGGAAAGTAATGTCAAGAAGGGGCGAAATGGAGTAGGAATTTGCTTATAGCCTGGAGTGGCAGGAGAGGATTTTTAAGGAAGGCAAGGTCTGGGACCTCAGTGGGGAATTCCAAATCACTGCATGCTCACATTCATTGGGTTGTTATTTACTAACAACAAAGCCGGTCTGTCTGGCATATGTTCTTCACCTATTAAAAGAGATGTCAGTGTCTTTTTGACCCTATAATTTTAATTCCTTGTAGTGGCACCATGTTTCTTATTGCACCCAGGCTCCCTAGGTACCATTCCAGAGCCAAGAGCAACGTTCAGTTTGCAGCCAATACCGCAGGGCATCTCTTGCCTGCACAGTGTGGCCTATATATCAAATATATGGGATTGTCACCACGTGTTTGTCACCAAGCAGTGAACAAGAGAAATGCTGCCACTGCTAGAGATGTAGTCGACACCTCCATGCTTTAAATATGCTCTGCTTTCCCTCCTCTCCTGCCCAGGGGCTTGGCGGCTTTCCAGTCAGGACTTGGCCTTATCCCATCCTGGTTGGGACATATCCCATGGGATGATGTCCCATAACATCATGGGATGTTATCCCATCCCAAACACTGGTTTGCTAAGTCACACACAGAGCTGCCGAGTTAACGTTTGGCTCGTGCCAGCAGGAAGGGCTTCCCCAGGGCCCTGCAAAAGCCATAAGGTGTTCTTACCAGCCAGTCTCTCTGCCAGGGTGAGCGCGTGCACCGAGGGCCGGTAGTCGGGCGCGTGCTGGGCCTGCTGAGCTGCCTGCTGGTGGAGGTTGTACATGGCGCTCAGGGAATTCATGGCGTGGAGGGAGTAGCCGTTCACTCCATAGTGCTGCATGGCGACATAAACCTGGAAAACAAGAGCCAGCAGGAGAGTGGTGCTTAGCTTTGTGCTGCTGCCGTGTCCTCGTGTTCCCACGGATCCTCTGAGATGCCAAGCTGGAACTTAAATGGAAGCACGCAAGGGTCACCTCCTGACTCCAGCAGGCTCTAGACTAGGGTTCAGACTAGTTGCTCCAGACCTAAAGCACTAGTGACACCAACCCAGCTTCCCCGCTGAGAGTCCAGCATCCGACTCACTGCTAGAAATGATACACTGGAAACCACAGGATTTTCAGGAGGCTTAAGTACCTGTCAGAATCATTTTTAATGAACTGATCAAGCTTTAACCCAGAGCCCGGTGGCATTTTGTCCTTGCCATCGCCTGCAGTGGGCTGTTTCATGATCCTGTTGCCATAATGTCAAATAATCTGTCTTATCTGAGCACACTCATGTGTAACTCATTTCCGTTCATTCTTCCTAAGGTTCTTTTTAACAAAACACAAATGGTAGTCAAAAGAAAAAAGAAAAAAGAGAGAGAAAAAAGCATGTGGTGTAAAGAAAAATAAATCTGTAACATAACAGGGCCAAAAATGTTATGGCTAAAGGGGAAATTAAAGTTTGCAGTAAATACCAGAGTCTTGTAGCTCAATAGCAAGGAAATTATTTGAAAAAAAAACACTAATGGCTTTTTTTCTACTGCTGACTTGGTATGAAACTTCAAACTGTTTTTCTTTATAGACTGTCTTTAAAACTGAGCCTAATTTAGTCTCAAAAGCTGAATGATGCTCCATTCATCCATGTTACAAATGACTGAGGGCCTCGAGGATGTTCTTTCTCTGCCTCATCAGACATCAGGCAAGAGGTGAAACATTGCTCAGAACACAAGATGCGAAACATTTACCACAAAAAAATCCCAAATACTGTTCCCACCAGCAAGTCATTGAACAGAAAGTCAATGCAATGAATGATCATGCAGAGACAGAAGAGATCCAGATGTGCTAACGTAAGGAAAGCAGACGGGTTATCTAGGCAGCCTCTTGGAAATTAGTTTTGATCATTTTGATCACCTCTACTTAGTCCATTCCCGTTTCCCCAGATCCCTTGCACTCTGCCTTTGCTTCATCTCCATGCAAATGGTGCTCATGGAGAACAACAGGTTCAACTATGGTTATACCAGGCATCATAGACCACAATGCAGCCTTCGTCTGCACTGGACTTCCCCATCCATCTGCTCTAGATTCACTCCTAAGTTAGTCCTAGTTTTAGACTCCAAAATAGGCTTGGTGGCTCCCCCATGTCCACCTTCCACCTTCTGTCCAAACTCCAGGCACAACCAAACAAAAAAGCAGGCTAAAAGCAAAAAGCTCTGCTCTAGTTTGAGCTAGAAATTGTTGGAAATACATTTTTTGCATGAATTTGTGAGTTATTGCAAAATATATCTATGTGGGGCAGGGTACCTAGGATGTATTCAATATTTGTTTCTGGAAAATCCAGGGATGGGGGATATTGAAATTCAATCTGTTTTGGTTTGATATATCCAAGCACTTGACTTTGATTTCAATTTCCAAGTACTTTATTTCAAAATTTTCTAAATTAATTTTTAAAAGATTCCCAAACTAAAATAATCTGCTCAACATTCATTTATACCTTATTGTGGTTTTATTCTTTCTAATGGAGAAGGAAGGACAAGCCAACATTAGTTTTGAATTGAGCCATGGGGATGGTGGGTATTTTTGGTACAGATGCTGTCCTAAAAAGCGAGAATAAGTCTGCTCTAATACAACTTAAGGAAGATTAGTTGCTCTGGCCGGGAGCTGGGAAATCAGCAGAGGGAAGAGGTACATGCATAAGCTAGGAGGGGACCAAGGTGCTGTCCTATTCCTACGCATGGGATGAAATCCATCTAGGACACAGAACACATTAGCTGCCCTGGGCTGCTGCCAGACCTCAATCCTTAATAGACACTGGAGAATCCACACTGGGCTAAACCTTGCCAGGAGATACATGGGAGGCCAAATGGCTTTGGCTCCCCTGCCACAGAAATGCCCGAGGGTTTCCTAATGCCTCTGCACGCTGCTGTTTGTGCAGCAGAGGGGCACGTTGGGCAAACACGGGGCAGAGGAGGGGAGTTCCTGGCATGCACAGTCCTCAGAGGGCACTGCCGATGGCTTGGGAATGGAAGCCCATTCCTCAGGAAAATCTCCATTTATTTGGTTAAAAGCTGCTTTTAGAGGCTTTTTTTAATGTGCGCATTCATACCAACTCTCCTGGCATTAATAAATATAAGAATAATAAATAAAATATAAATAAATAATAATAATAAAGGAACTTAAAAGACATTGACAGATACATGGAGGAAGCCAATATACAGCATAATTTCAGCAATAGCTGCCTGGCATGCTGCAGTGCAGGCAGCAAGCAGAACTCCCTGGTCAGCTGTGTGATAAATACATCATTCCAAATTCAGTACAAAAAAAAAAAAAAATCCAAGGAAAAAAAGAGATATCTTGCATTTATTGAGCCAGCCTGCTCAGCCCAACAGGCCAAGTTAACTGAGACTGCAAACAATTCCTATTTAACTGTCAGCTCTGAGAACTCTCCAGCCTCAATAAATTAAATATTTAAAATACATCATGCAGCATTTTTTTTTAATGGAGAAAGCCATTCATCAAGCCACTGCTGTGTTTCACAAGCTGTCGAATAGTGCTTACACTGGTTAAAATAATCTTTATATTTCATTAAGCAACCAAATAAGCTGATCCCTCCCCACTGGCTGTATAGATGGTTTTAATTTTCAAAATCTGCAAATGCATCTTTTATGTCTCTGCTGGCTGCAGGGCCTAGGGAAGGAGAGCAGCTGGGAGGAGGAGGAGGAGGAGGAAGAGGACAAAGTTGGAGCTGCTGCTTTGTGGTAGAGCCTCAAGTGGGCAGAGACACAGGGCAGTGCAGGGCCAATTGGGAAGGAAAAGGGATGTTTCACCCCATTTTCCCTCAATCCCATAGCACCAGAGTGATGCAAGCCCTTTATGTCACTCGACAATGTAGTATACGAGGGGAAAGTGGGTGCTGGACTTCAGGGCAGCATCATCAGCTCCAAGGGCTGATGCCAGTTGGCCTGGGCTTCTCAGCTTGTATCAATGGCTCTAAGTTTCTCTATTTAATTAGTATCTAATTACATATCCAGGAGCACCATCCTGTCCTGAGAGAGAAAACTAAAAGGAAATAGCTGCTGGCTTCCTCACTGTGTGGAAAATTCTCTTCCTAGCAGATGGTATCCTTACATGCATCTGAAAAAGGTATGAGAATATCTTTAAAAACCATGAGTAGGGAAGTCTTGTGAAAGACTTAAATGAAAGAAAGAAAGAAAGAAAGAAAGAAAGAAAGAAAGAAAGAAAGAAAGAAAGAAAGAAAGAAAGAAAGAAAGAAAGAGAAAGAAAGAAAGAAAAAGAAAATGAAGTACAGATTTATTTATTTATTGCACCTAAGAATTTGAGATCGGGGGCATTTTCTTCTTGCTGCCTTCTTCACTTCATCCCCTTCTTCCCCGTCAAAACATCATCAGTTTGTATTTGGCTTCACCTGCCATAAACACGAGACGTTTAACAAAGCACAGAAGTGACAAAGTCTATTGGGGGAGAAACGTCTCAATTCCTGCAGCCTGCAAGTGTCCCTTGTGCTCTGCAGAGCGGGCAGGCTCGACCCGCGGCTGGGACAGAGCCGCAGCTTGTGCAGACACCGCTCGGGAGCACCGCGGTCTTAAACCCAGGCGGTAGTTTTGCTCAATTGGGTTATTCTGGAGGAAACCCTTTTCCTTACTAGAGAGACTGTCTAGATGAATGAAGCTGAAGACCTTAAGGATGTTCTTCAATAGTTCTGACTAATTTACCCAGGTAGAGGTAGGAAATGCTTAGGATTTGAGAGTATCTCTGCTCAAACAAAACCTTTGTTGGGCACCATGAGTTTGGGGCTGGGGCTGAAAGCTTTGCAGGGGCTTTGAACCATTTCCTCTTTTCCCTTTAAAAGGGGAGTCATCCCAAACTTAAAACAAACAAACAAAAGCACTATGAGGTTAAGCTTAAAAAGATGAGGTTAAACTTAAAAAGAGGACTAATTTTTCTCAAAGGAGTCAAGACTGGGATACCAGCACTTGCTCGAGACTGGTCAGCATCAGCAGGATGTTGCTTCATTATTTCCTCAGCGCTTTTCAGAAACTAGGGAGGCTCGTGGGGGAAGAGGGGCATGTATGGGATGTTCATAATGTAGAAAACAAACTTGAGTGAAATTCTGTCTGGATTTTGATAACATTGGCAGAAAGGAAATTCAGCGCCAAAGGAATCTCCCACAAATTCTATCGTGATGAAAATAAATTGCCCAAAGGCGCCTTTTAATGTTGCAAGAGCCCTGCACAGCCTCGAGCCCATACCCTGAAGCAAAGCACTGCGTGTGGAATGGGAGCAGCAGCAAGAACTGCAGAAGGGTCTGATGTTCACCTGTGACCTGCAGCGTGTGGTTGGTGCAGGTGACAGGAAAATAGGAGCAGTCCTGCCACATAAAGAGCAAAATTCCAATGTGCCAGGCTGCATGGAGCACAGGAATCCATCTGTTATTAACTGGGAATAGCATACATTGCTTTGTGTCTTCCTTATTACTACTGACATTAAACATCCTCAAAAATAAAATCCTAACAAAATATTCCCCCAGTCCCGGAGCCCTTCGGCTTAATGTTTTCATGCTTCGAGTGCCTGTTCAGACACTTCAAATCAGCAAGATAAATAACAAATCTCTGCCCCTACTTATCAGACAGTCTTGGAAAAGAGGCTCAATCTATCCACTGATATAGGTTTTATATATATATTCGGTGCTAAATGAATTACATACCTAGGGGCTTCTGAATAAATGAACCTTGCAAGAGGTTTTCTTCAGTCTTTTCTTTTTAATAGCCCTAAATCTTTAAGATATAAAAGGGGTCCAAAATCATGTAAGATAATAAGTAGCTTGTCATAAATCAGTTTTGTTCCTCATGTGAGATTCTTTCCTTGGACATTTAACAATCTCACTTTTGTCATGGTTGAAATATAAATAACCTGAAATACTGCAACCCGCTGTATTTTCTCATTCAAACACCAGAGTCTCAGAGCAACTCGTATCATAAAAGTGGGGTTGCAAAGGATTTTTCTTACAACTGGAATAAGGAATTGAGAAGAGCTCTGAAAATTGAGATTCCTCATTTCTAATCTACCTGCAATATTTTTATGCCTGTGTAAATCCCTGGATCTAAATACAGTTAATTTCCTGAGGCAGAGCAAGTTGAAAATTAGATCTAGTTGGAGTTAATCTCAACTCACCCAAAGCAAAAATTGGCTTATTCTATAAATTTTTGCAGGGACTGGTGTTCAGTTACTGCTGCTGACCTTATTAATACCGCTCGATTCCTCGCCTGCAACAGGCAGGAAAATCTTTCTCTAGCCCTTAAAACGAAGGTCATTTCCTAAGAACACAGCATCCAAAACCTGGAAATACTTCCATTTAGGGAGAGTGGCACAATTTTGGGGTGGACTTTGTCAAATATTTGCTCTGTTAGAGCTCTGGTGCTGGAGAAGACTAGAGCTTTATGTGTTAGTAGCGCTCGCTTGTTCATGTTGGAAGCATGAGAGGATCCCAAGGGTTTCATAACGGTTACAGAAGAAACCTTTGAGCTGCAACAGGGAAATTTTATCAGCCAGTTCTGCAAACTCAAGCACCAAGTTCAAGCAGACAAGTCAACGAGCCCCGGCAGATAGAGATAATTAAAAATCACAGCAATAGATGAGTTAAGATTTTGTGAAATCCTCATCCCCCCCCCCACCGCAAGCCCCAGAAAACAGAGCTGAGTGACTACAGAAGCTCCCGTTTAAATAATTTCTAGCGCCTCTGACTGCAGAGGGTGGTCTTTAAAGGTTCAAAATAAAATCAAGACACCCTTGGAGCCTCTGACACGCACAGTTTTTAAGGCCTGGAGAATCATCATCTGCAGCACAGAGCTGATGGGGACTGTTGAGCATCACTGCAGTGCTGAGTCTCTTGTGGTCCTTTAGAGTTCATTGGTCATAATTTACACTCTGGTCATAATTTACATTGGTCATAATTTACAAATCTTGCAGTTTGGGTCAGTGTAAACGCAGCTCCCACTTCCCCTTTGGGGTCGTGCTCAGCCCTCAGAATCAGCTCTTGTGGTTGAGACCAAAGCAGAAACGTTTTCCTGAGCAAATAAGGAAACCTCCTAAAAAATGAGCATCCCTTTGGCTCCAGGTCCTGCTTTGCTTCCAGTTTGGGCAAAAGCAAAGAGAGAAAGGGTTCGATGCAGGTTGTGATTCCTGTTGGAGCAGGCTGCTCTCCGATGCCGACGGCAGCATCCAGCCCGACCTCACCACGGCTCTGACCCCGGATCTGGGGCTTGGAGTAACCTCCAAGGGCTGTTCAACCCAACAACCAAATTCACAAACAGCTTAGAATGTTTAACTTGGCTGCTTGCATGCAAAAATAGAGAAAAAGGATGAAAATAATAGATTGTCTCTCTCATGCCTTCCAAAACAAGCATGTTTCTGACTTAGCTGTATTTAGATGTGGTTTGCCTGGCTCAGTAAAAGGGGCTGTGCATGAGAAGCAGCGCTCCTCTTGCCTTGGCGCTGGCAGGGGGATTCTCCGGTGCTGGAATGGAAGGATCTGGCTCTGCCTTTGCCAACAGCCTCTCACCAGCTTTGCCTGCAGCCATCCTGGCCGCCCAGCTCCACACGGTCACATCGCCCTGAGAAATTAAGCAAAACTCCAGAGGTTTCCACCCTTAACACGATTGCATCCAATTGCCAGAAACTCTATGGTTTTGTGCCAAAATAATGAGGCGCTGGGGAGAATCACAGCACGCAGCAAAGGCAGCGGAAAGGCTTTGCAGAGGCAGCTGGGTTGTTTCCAGCTCCTCTCCTGCTGCTGCCACCACTCCAGGCACAGGGCTGGTAAAGGCACCGTGTGCTTGGTGGTGCCAGCCCTGCCAGGATCCCAGGAGGATGTGAGCGGCACCAGGGCAATCCCCTCTGTCCTGCTTGGGGGATAGACTTGGATAGAGGGAGTAACTTGGTAACTTGGATAGAGGGAGGGGTAACTTCTTGCCCCACTACTGTTATTCACCCATCAAGTCAGCACAGTAAGTGATGGGTGCCAAACTGAACGGTTAGATATACCCTAGGAAGGGAGAGGAGCATCCTTGGGAGATGCGGTGGTTACTGCTGCTTGCCCTGCTTGGCGTGGGATGACTTTCCTGGTTACTCTTTCACCTGTCCAGCCGAAATGAGGCAAAGCCACAGCACTGCCTCCAAATTCTTGCATTGGGTATCATGCAGACCTGAAGAACCAGCTACATTTTGAAGATGATGAGACGGAGAAGTCGAGATACGGAGCCTGGGATGTTTCTGCAGGGACAACAGCGCTCTGGGTCTGCCCCTGCAGATGGTATTTGCAGCCCCAGGATGTGTGGGGACGGCTGCAAGGATCACCTTAGCAGAAAAGGCAGCATCAAACAAAACCTCCAAAATACCTCTTCAGCAGGCTGTACAGCTGTGGGATGCTTAATACGTTAAAGGAACAAGCATCTGCCTTGCAAAAGTTTTCAGTTTTCTTCTTTCCCAGCAGACGAAGCTGGTTTGCTTGTTTTCCTCACATCACTGAAAGCCAGTTATCCTCAGCTGCTTGTACAGGGAGAGGAGGGTGAAAAAAAGAAAGGAGCTATGCACACGCAGGGCCACAAAGCAGGGTTCCTACAGAAACCAGTGGCTGGGGAGAGCTGGGGTGTTTGTGATGCTTCCCATAGGTGTTCGGACTCGTGCATGGGACTGGGGCAGCTCCAAGCAGGCAGCGCCTTTTGGGAAGCAGCAGCAGGTGCCCGCAATGCAGGGCCATGGAGCAGAGTGCCCAGCCTGCTGGGCAGGAGCTGCTGTGCACCAGCATTCCTATCCCATTGCCATGCACCAGCATTCCCATCCCGCTGCCGTGCACCAGCATTCCCATCCCGCTGCCGTGCACCAGCAGTGCTGCTGCTCTCTGCCTGCTCCTGCTGCCGCCCTGCTCCCTGCCGCTCCGCATTCCCATCCCTGCTGGTTCCCCTCTACCGCAGCGGGATAGAGAACTTCCCAAGCGCCCCTCTCAGCACTTCCAGTTCTATCATCCAGGCATTTTAAAGTTGCATTTTGTCAAGTCAGTGTTTGCTCTGGCCACGCAGAGGCTGCAGTTGCTCCCAAGAATGCGGTGCCAGCAGCTACCAGGAAGAAATCCCATTCCCACAGCAGCCCACCCACAGCTCCTGGCTAACAAGAGCCGCTGCGGCCACTCTGGTAGTCACTGGCCTCAGGCACCCCCTGTGTCCTGGTGCTGCTCCCGGCATCCCAGCCCCGCTCTCATCCCGCTCCGGAGCCTCTGTCCTTGCCCGCAGCTGCGGCTGCACCAGACTCACTTCAGAGATCGTACAGGGCACAATCCAAACCCCACCGCAGTCAGCAACCAGAACAAGTAATTTCGGTAGCTTTGGAATAGGCTGGAGGGAAAAAAATAGGGTTTTGACTAAATTTGAAACATCACAAATTCCTTCCTACATGTTGCAGTGTTTAAGAAAAGAATAACCCCCTCTCTATCAACAGCATGTTCTGGCGGACATTCCCCCAAAGTGGGTTATTCGTATCAGTAGCTGTGTAGAGACTGGAATATTTGGGCTTCTTTGAATCCTTGTTGCTCAGCAATTTCCCCTAAGGTTCCCCCTGCCCGCTGAAAAAGAGAAGAAAACCAAACAAAACTAAAAAAAAATCCAAGCAGCTCTGAACGTCTCCAGTGACAGCAGAAGTCACCATTGGAGGCTTTAAAGGGGTCCCAGCCTAACTGGTGTGTGTCAGCGCCTCAGCAGAAGCGTTTCCAGCCCAAGGAGATGGATTTCGGCAACCTCGGGGTGATCCCTGGGGGATGATGCAGCCGCATCCTTGGGAGCAGCTTCTGGCCAAGCAGGTGCCTATGGCTTGAGCAGCAAAAGCAGGAGCAGCCACGTCGGAAGAGATCGGCCCCTGTTACCTTTCCTGCTGTTCGTTGTCTCATAGGTCGTGAGGGTGGCAGAGAGGAGGAAAATCTATTTTCCTGGGATTCGTTTGCATCAGATTCCTCACTTCCTTAATGAATTTTTTAAGGATAAATGCCATTTTTAAGGATAAATGGGAACAAACCCCACCACAATCACTCCCTCTATCCTGCCCTCACCTCGGGCTGGGGTGTCCAGCTCAGGTTCTGTCTCCTTGCCACAAACAGCAGCCCGCTTGCCCAGGGGAAGCAGCCTCTGCACCAGCACCCCAAAACAGAGCTGCACCCCGAGACGGGAACCGGAGCCCCATGCAGCCCCCCAGCCCCCGCGAGTGCCAGGGGAATGTCCGGCTTGCAATCAGGATCGGTTTAAATCGGAATTAACACGGAAAGATGGAAACCCTCTCTGGCTTGCTCTGATAGTACAATTTTGGATGTATTATTTTATATCGACTACATCAGGGTAATTTAATACAATCTCTCATCTGTCACGGGGTAGCTTAGAGAGCTGAAGTCACTCTCACCCATTCAGGGATTTTCTGCCCTTACAATTCTTAGTTATTTACGTACCCACATGGAAAAACTGATTTTAGAAACATGATCTGAAAGGCAAAGTGATGCAATGCAGCTCTCTCCTGCTGGGGCAAATTGGGGCAATTGGGACTTGCGTGAGCCCTTACTCATTGGTGTAAGAAAAATAGCATGGAAGGAGAAATAAAAAAAAACAGACAGTTAAAGTGCCAATTCTGATGTCCAAGTATTGAAAGGAAAATATACCCTGAATCCCCAGCACCTCCAGGGAATTGGGGTCCTACTCTGCCTGCCTTAGTTTCCATCCCTGGAAAGATGGAGAGGGGGAAGCCAAGGGCTGATCCCAACCGTGGTGGACGCAAGAGCGGGACAAGGAGGTGCCCAGCGCATCCCGGCTCCATGGGCCCTTCTCCTGGGATTCCCGCAGCCGCGGCCGGGGTTTTATATATACATATATATATATATATATATATATGGCCAGGTCCCACATAGCGGCTATGAGCGCGTTCCGTCCTCCCCTGCTTTGTGCTCCCGGCAGGGGAGGCAGGAGCCCCCCCTGCAGCCCTGCCTTGGGGGAGGCTCCTTCAGACAAAACTGTTATCCATTAACATCCAATTATCACTTGGTCCAAGCCATTAATTATAAATCAGCCTCCTAATTGGGATAATTAGCTCTCTGCTACTTAATGTAGTATGACTGATGCGTTTGGAAAGAAGGTAATCACTCCATTTGTTTAGCGTTAGGAGAACAAATCCAACTCTCACGGTTTAATTTCAGCCTTAGCCTTCCCCCCTTCCTCCTCCTCCCTAAAGAGCATGAAAAGCTCTTTTCTAGCCCCAGGAATTATTTGGGAATCGCGGTGCTGAGGGACACACGGCAGCGCCGGGTTAGGGCTTCACCCCGGCCCTCGCCCGCGCCCCCCGTGTCCGTCCCCCCGGGGAGCAGGGGGGAAATCGCGGGATTTGGGGAAAACGGGGTTAATTAGAGGGGACGGGGCTGAGCCCGGGCTGCCCACAGGTGCCCCGGGCCGTGGGTCTCGGCGCCCTTCCACGTCCCCGACGGGTCTCAAGGGCCCGTCTGCAAAAGCTGGGTAGGGGAGCGGGAAAACTTCCCTGCTTCCTTTATAATTGCTCTTCCTTTTTTGTCTTTTTCTTTTTTCCTTTTCTTTTTTTCTCCTGTCTCATTTTCCCCCCTTTTCTGCTCCTTCCCCTTCTTCCCCCCACTTCTCCGGGATGTCTCATTAATGCCGGCTGCTCGCCCAGCCGCCGATGGCTGCGGGACATGATTAGATATTTATTACTGTCATTTACATGGAAAACTTGAGCTAACCAAGTGGAACTGGAGGGGGGCCGCCCGAGGGGACGGATGGAGTTGGGAGGTGGAGCGGGAGAGGAAATTTCTTTTTCCCGGCGCTGAAAACCGAGCTGGAGCCCGGGACGCAGCCGAGGGACGGGGAGCTGCAGCGGGGGGATACGGGGGGAGCCTCCAGGAGGTCTCCCGGTGGGACTGGAATTTCGACGGGACCCCCCTCTGTCCCGGGCCGCGTTTGCTCCTCGCACTGCCCGCATTTCGTTGCGTTTCTTTTCCGCGGGGAAACGCGCGTTTGGTGCGCGGCTCTCGCCGGGAAAACGGCCTGGACGGCCCAATCCTGCGGGGGGGCTCGGCGGCGCCCGCAGCTCCCGGGCCCTCCCCAGCGCTCCAGCCCCCGCGCCCGTCGGGGGGCAGCAGCCGCGGGGCTCCGGGCGGCGCCGGCCCCAGCGCATCCAGCCAGAGGATGTGGCAGGAGCGGCCAAATTCCTCCTCCTGCCCTCTTGAAAATACGAAGCGGCCACATCGGGTGCCCGAACATTAAGTGGAGGGAGAAACTTCCCGGAGCGCCTTGACGGGCGAAGGGAACCTGTGTCCCCCCAGCGCCTGTCCCAGCCCTTCTCCGGGACACCCTTCCCGGGGATCGGAGCACCTCTCCCTCGGCCCCCAAGGGCGCCTTGTCCCCGCTATCGGCACCGAGGGGCTCGGGCCCTTTCCCCCCGCCGCCTCCCCCTGCCCCGGCCTCGCTCTGCCCGCACGGCCCCAGGGCAGCTCTGGCGGAGATGTATGGGATGCAGCAGATCCCTCGCGGTGCAAATATTCACGCGGCTCCGCGTTTGCCTGGCCGCTAATGGAAGGGGAAATGGGTTTCGACTGCGAAGCCCTTAATTCATCACGCAGCCTGACAGTGCGGGCTGGGGCTTGGGAACATCTTGCGGTGATCGCGGGCAGGGGACCCGGCTCCGCCGTCGCTGCGTCCCCGACCTTCCCAGAACGCGGTGCCGTCGGATTTTCCCCGCAAAAAAAAAAAAAACAAAAAAACGTTTCCTGGCGTTACTGCAGCCTGGCCCTTCCGCACAAACTTCCCCTTGGCCCCAAAGCCCCTTGCCCCCCCCCGTGGGTCATTAGTAGCCCGGGGCGCAAGTTGTGCTTCCCGCCCGCAGTCCGGTCTGCCCCCGGGCCGGCCGTGATATTTTTTCCCCCCTTCTTCCTTTTCCTTGGGAGAAAGCGGACAATATTCCAAAATAAAGTTCAAAGGGGCTCGGGAGGGGATACAAAGCAGCTACCGGGATTTGCGCCGGGCTTCCCCGCTCCGCGCATCCTCCCCCCGCCAGCCTCGCCAAGAAGCCTCCAAACTTGCCTTAAACCCCCCCGAGGCGCGCGCCGGGAGCCGGGAATGTCCTACCTGGGGCAGCCTCTGGGCCCGCCGTGGGGGCCGGCCCGCGGCCACGCGTGGCAGCGCGAGCGGCCGCCTCGCCCCGCGCGCCCCGAGCCGCGCGCTGCCTCCGCGCCCGGCCGAGCTGCCATCTACCGGGAGGCAGCTTTGAAGAAGGATTTTTAAAAGGAGCTTCCAAGCGACCCGGGAGCTTCCCAGCGCCGTTTTCAATGG
>JAUBOD010000755.1:5241260-5323349 GCA_032353885.1 Nothura maculosa | reverse complement strand
ACCAGTCATTTACTCTAAGGCGAGGTGTAAACGGCTAATTAAATCCCCGGGAGCCTCCGCCTCGGCCGGGGGGCGAAGGGGTCCCTGGGACACTGCGGAGGGAAGCTGGGCCCCCCACTCCCCCAGCGCCACCCCGAGCCCATCCTGAACTTCTCTTCTCCCCCGATAGCTCTATGTATTTTTTTTCCCCTTTCTCCACTGTTAACTACAGACGCGGTCCCATCCCATCCCGGTCTCCCCGCTCCTGTCCCCTGCTACCCGCTCTCCTGCTGGGTTTTAACAGAGACGGGACAGGCGGGTAAATTCCCGGCTGGCTGCAGCGCAGGGACAGACGGACGGAGGAACCGGGGGCAGCGGCCGCTGCCAGGACAAGGAACGGGGAAAAGGGGACAGAAAGAAGCCAAGAAGGGAGATTTCAACACAGAATAAAGACTCATTCAATGTCCCCTATCCCTCCATTTCTTAAAATTTGTTTTACGATATTTTGGGCGAATATAACAATTCGAAAACTTTTTTCCCACATTTCTTCCATTTTCTTTCTTTTTTTTTTCTTTCTTCTTTTTTTCCACGGGATTTTCGCAGGTACCTTCCCGGGCTGGTTATCTGGCAGGGCTAACTAAGTGGTTGTATTTGCTTTTCAGCTTTGCCATGCCTCCGCAGCAGAAAGAGCAGTTTAAAGCCTTTAGAGAGATCGCTAATAGATGCCAGCTCCTTGCCTTTAGATTCTCTCCCAGCCCAGAAGGATTTAGGATGGGATTGGGACACAAGACGCCATTTCAGGCTCCAAAACACCCTGTTTTAAAATGACTGCGGGTAAGAGGATTAAAACAATAATACCCTTCTCTTCTTGAAGGGTTTTTTTTTCCCTCTCTCCCTCCTATAGAAAAGATTTCTTCTCCCAGAGCAAAACCGTTTAGACAGGAATTAAGGGAACAAGAAAGAATAAGAGGGGGAGAGAGGACCTTTTAATTTGAGCTTGATATTTTGTACAAATTCTGTCAAAAATAAAAAGAAAAAAGGGAGGAGGGAGTCGGTCTGGCTCGAGACACCAGACGTCTCCAAGTGCCTGTTTCTTGATTTTATTTTTATTGTATTTTTTTTTCAGAGGAATAAGGGAACCAAGCAATTGTCCCGCGAAAAAGAGCAAGGGGCGACTCTATTTAAATATATTCCAATCCATTCCGAACCTCGCTCCATAAAAATCCTACTTGCTCCCACGAAGACAGGGAGCCCCTCTGCAGCCCTTGCCCCTTCCAGTGCGTGTCTTCCCGCTCCTATAATTAATAATCACCGAATTATTTATTTAATTGTTTTCCTGCCGTGCAACCGATTGGGCGAAACTCGTCACTTTTATTGCATTTTTTTTTCCTTCCTTCCTTTCCCCGCTCCCTACAACGAGTTGAGCAGCGGCGAGGACAGCGGCGCGGTGGAAAGGAGGAGGCAGATGGTGCTTCCCAATATTGAATAACCCGCCGGGCTCCCAAACCCCCGTTTCGGACCTGTAGCTCGCGGAAACCGGGGCAAAAAGAAACGCCAAAATTGTACAAGGGTCGGGCAAAACTTTGGGGGTTCCTTGGTTGGATTTAGCGGGTGCCGGGGGCTGCAGCACCTCTCGGCTGCCTTTGCTGCACTGTCACTCGCAGCGCGGCCACCAAATGTCCCCCCTGCGACCGCGGCAGCACCAGGGCTCGGCTTGCTGCTCGCCTGCAGATTTTGTGACTCCTTCGATGAAAAACCTTGAGTTTTAATTCCCCTCGCTGGGTGAAGAATTTCCTCTATCTTTAGAAAAAGTCTCCGACGCCTCTACTTCTGCTATATAGGGGCTAAGCGGCCCCTATAAATAAATAAACGCCTGTGTTTTCGAGGTTTAATTCAGCGCGACTCGGCAGAAACGAGTAAATCGCGCGCTTAGCTCGGAGGAGCAGCCTTGGGTTGCCCCTTGCAGGGATTTACTGGACCCGCTCCCGCCCCAGCGTGTCCATGCGGTCCAAGTGGGAATGGGGACGAGGCGCGCGGATCCCGCGCGTGTTCCGCGCCCGCGGGGCGGGGGGGCTGCGGGGCAGGGGGGGGGGGGGGGGGGGGGGGGGGGGGGGGGGGGCCGGGGCCGGGGGCGCTTCGGTCCCTACTGCCCCCGGCCGCCCCCGCTGCCCCAACGCGGGGCTGCCCCCGGCCCGGCACCGAGCCCCGCGCTGCTAGGCGGGATTTCCGCCCCGCGAATAATATAAAATAATGTTAATAATTATATATATATAAGAAAACGGGAACTGAGAGTGAAGGGAGTCAGAAATGGGGCTTTTTTTGGGGTTCTTTTCTCTTTTTTTTTTCCTTTTCTTTTGTTGTGGAAGTTTTGCGTTGCTGGAAAAAATATGTGAAAATGCAGAAATCTTCGCTCGAGCTCGAGTGGGGAGAATCGTCAGTTTATTAATTCCTCAAGCAAATAAGTGCATTTGACATTCTCCTGATATTAACGATGGCATTTTGACTAACCTCTTAAGTCCATATACGTACAAAACCAACCAAACAAAACCAAAAAAGCTTTTAAGAGCATTTCTTGTGTCTTTCCTAAACGAATGGGAAACTTCAGCGTTCTCCCTATGTAGCACTAAGCATTCACACCTGAACAATGGGAAGAACGGCCGATACTTTTTTGGGGGGAAAAAATCAATTAGACGATCAGGGAATCACACTGGAGAAAACCTCTGCTTTCTTCCTTTTATTTAGAAATACATCTTGGAGTCTTCCTCTAGCAGGTATTTTTGAAGTCTTCCTTTCATGTATGTGAGTATGTGCTGCAATGGGAAATAATTGTATGATTTCTTTTGCATATAAATTGTGGCTGTTTCCTTCCACCCAAATAAAAGCCCAGCTGGTTATGATTTAAACAGTTAATGCATTAACTTTCCCTCACTCTGCCCTTGTTTTTTGTGAATTTGCTCCCTCATACCAGGACAGTAGCCTGGGCTGGAGATGCAGACATTGAATTTTGGGTTGAATGATGAGAAGTTAAAACTCCAGCTCTGAAAGATGGACGAGGAAACTGCAAACCTCCTTCCTCCTGCATCTAAGGCAGATACAGTGCAAATGATTTATCCTTGCCTCAAATTATTAAGGCTACAAGGTCTTAAAATAGCTACTTAACCAAATCAAGGCCACTTGGCTTTGTTGTGTTTTGTTTTTTTTGGTATGGGGCATCTTTGGGGGGTTTGAAATGTTCCAGACATTGTCCAGGACTTTGTCCCCGACGCCAACCGCATTCGTGTGAGACCGAAAGGGGATTAACTTGTGAACTTTTAAAAATCAGAACTTAAATGAGAGGCAAATCTAGGCCACAGCTCATTGTGGGAACCGTTTCTTAAGCAATTAAAGCGAGAAGAAATTCCTCGCAGCCTTTTTCCTTAAAGCAGCTTTCTGAAGGATTTAAGGAGGACTAGTGTCCGGTCCATCAAGAAAGATTTAAACTGCACAGTGATATAGAAAATCTCCACTTGCTCTTATTTAAAGGGGCACTATCACCATTTCCATAAGACCCTTGACATTGTTTCTTTAATCTTGTTTATAAACTTAAACAGATTTAAAAAGTTTTTTTCTCTCCCTTGCCTCTTTTTTTTCCCCCTCCACGAATTCATTGAAAATATATTTGATGCAGTATTTGAAAAGAGACCAAAATAGGCTCACTTTTAAGGATTTTCTCTTACTAAAAACTCTCAAGCCGCAGATCGCTACATTTCTCCTTTCGCTCTGGAGGTTTGGAGGAAAGTGAGATTAATGGGAAGAGGAATTTATATATTTTTCCTCCAGGGTTAACAATGCCATAAGAGTTCTTTTCTCCTCAAATTAGGAGCCCACAAAGCCCCCTTTCCCTGCACACCAACTCAACCCTCATACAGCATTTGTGCTTTAGGATATTTTCCCTTTTCTGAGAGCAGAATTATGTCCTAAGAAACCTTACACAACGTTAGATCTCTTGTTTTTTACCCTCTTTCTTCCCTTTCCTTTCCTTGCCCCACTATTTGTGCACTGTTTCCTTCTTTTTATTCCCTCATGCATCCAGGTTGGTGGGACTGGCTTCTGCCTTGCTCAGAGGACAGCCAGAATTTATCACATTATTTCCAAATTTGAACTATTTTGCAAGGTTTTCTGCACAGCATAAATCCTAATAATGTTCTTCCAGCAGAAATGGATGTTCTCCCTTAATTCTTAAAAAATAGTAAAAAAAATAAAAAGAAGAAAAAAGGAAAAAAGTAAAGGAGAAAAAAAAGTCAACACCTTGGAGTCACCAAAGCTTTTGGTGCTCATAGCTAATTAATAGCCCTAATGATATTTTTCCAAGTCCATGAATACATTATGTTTGCAATCCAAAAAGGCGCTAGCCCCATTCAAGGGTACTTCAACATCTGCTCATTTAAGGGCAATTAATCATTTTGATATATGGTTTAAAATTGACTGCTTCCAAGGGACCTTTTTTTTTTTTTTTTTTTTTTTTTGACAAGAATAACAAAGCAATTTGCCAGGAGCCATCTCCTGGACGTGTTATTAGCAGAGCCTTCATCTTAAAGAGGGTTTAAAAAAAAATCCTCAGATTTAGGTACCTGCTTTAAAGGGAACTCAACACCTGCTCGCTCCCTGGCTTTCTTTCGCCTCCTTTGGATCTTCCTCTGCCCTTTCATCCCTGGGACATGACATCTCCCATCTTAACCCCCTCTGCAGAAAGTTTGCCCTTTTAACAGTTGCACTCGGTTTTGTAATTTTTCTCCTTAAAGAGAAGGTGAGCTGAATATCATGACACCCGGAGCAAGTTTGGTTTCCCCTCTTTCCACTCTTTTTTAATTGCAAGAACAGCTAGTTGCACATTCTTGACAGAAAATGCCCTGCTCTCCCTCCTGGGCCTCATCCTTCTCTCCTAGGCAGCCAAGGAAAGTTCCCTGTGCTGTTAACTGCGGTTTGTAACAGCAATAAACCAATTGTTGGGTTAGCCTTTATTTTATTTATTTATTTATTTATTTTAAATACCTGTAAGGAAGCAAATATACCCAGAGTATTAGGTGAAAACAGCCAAAGAGATCGATTTTTTCAGCCTCTGGTTCCTGGTAAAAGTGTTAGCTGTGAGAATGTAAAGGGGAAGTCTCTTGCCTGCAGAGAATTTAAAGTACAGCTATGATGGGCAGATCTTCTTATTTACTTATTCGCTGGATCCTGGCTGTGCTCAGAGCCTCCTGCCGAATCCGGAGCCTTTTCTGTAGGGAAAACTGTAGGAAAAGTGCGACGAGGCAGGGAGGCCTCGCTCAGCCCTCCCCATGGATGAGAGCTGCAGTAGCCCAAGGACAAGGGGTTTTTTGCATCCTGCTTTTCAGACTGCCACAAAGTTTCTGCAACTCCCCTGGCTGATATGGAAAACATGCAGTAAAACACTAGAAATGTTCTTGTCTGCTTTAAAAGGTTCTTCTTTCTTTTTTCATTCTTTTTATATATATTTTTTTCTTCCCTACTTGCACCCAAGGATATCCTGGGCGCCAACACCTTGACCCAAAACCTTTAGGACCCCCTAGGGATTGAGTCGCTCCTCATCCTTATAAAGATCTTATCCATCAGTCTAAAATCAGGGAAAATGTCTCTTCTTACATTAAGATTTTCCTTAAATCTACTGGAGTGAATTTGGCTTAGAAGATATCCCTCACATAACATTTTGAATTTGGTCGGGAATTGGAAGCCACCCTCAAAATAACCCCAAAATGTGGGAAAAAATGCCTATTTTAACATCTGCCTTTTAAAATATTCTGAGAAAGAGTTTCTACCCGCATATGCCTTGACCAATATGAACTCATGATCACTGCAGATCCTTTATCTCTGCCTTATGCCCAGAACCTTCCCTAGGGAAAACATCTGACAAAATGCCCCCAAACACCCTGCTGCTTGGTGCTGTGTGGCCCTAGAGGCCTTCAATGGAGACAGGAAGTTCAGCCCCTTCTTTGCCGCTGAGGGAGATAGTGGAGAGAGCCTGGCCTGCCCAATGTCCTCGTGAAAAGGAGGAAAAAAGACCTTTTTTTTTTTTGGACTCGCCTCTCCCATGGATTAATTTTGGGGGAAATAAGCTCCTGGGGCTTTACAATGCTCATCCTGAAGCCCAGCACGAACAAATCCTTCTCCCCGGCTCCGTTGACTTCCTTTAGGGATGGGGTCTGTGTGGCCATTTTAACATTCCATGTGCTCGCTGGGACACCGTGGGATGCTGCCTCCCTTCCAAAAGGCATTTCCTCACCAGAAAAGCCTTTCCTCGCTGCTTTGAGAGCTCCACGTGGCTACTGTGCTCCGCTTTATTATCCACACCCTGAAGGGAAAGAGCTGTAGGTGTGCAGGGAGACGGCGTCAGGAATATTGCAGCTCCTGAAGCCTGTTTGCCACCTCCCAGAGTGGCAGAAATGTTGTCTGTGCTGCTTTGTGTTATCCAAGTGCTGATGGTTGAAAAGGAAAAAGAAAACAACCCAATTCCTCTTGCCATGTAATTATTTTTGTTCCCCGGTGCGGATTTATAAGCTTGATGCAGACAGCACGAAGATTTTGGATTGCCCCAGTGCTTCCTGAGCTTCCTTGCTCCTCCCTTTCCAAGCCTGGGAGCTATGAGTTGTTCCCTCTCCTTTCTATCCCAGGGAATTCTGCATTTAGGCAGCGTGATTCCCATGAGCCTATGGCACTGACCACACAAGGAGTCTTGGGCTGCTACTGTAATGCATAGCCCGGGAGAAAAATCCTCTGGAAATCTTTAGGATCGGAATGGAAACTCTGGAAAGCTGCTTAAATTCAATACATGAATATGATCTGTCTTGGAGAGGACTTGCTTCCCATGGGATTTAGATTAAGAGCCTACCTCTGTGGGCAGAGATAAAGAAATTTGAGGATTTTCTCACCCTGGTTTTCCTGGATTCCACAAGTCTTCCCCTTCCATCCCAGGGCTCCCTTCCCACGCTGGGCTGGGTTCTCATCTCTCCACACAGGTCCTGCTGCTCCTGGACGCAGCTCAGCTCCATTCCACGATTGCAAATTCAAAGTAATTTATTCAAAAGCGACAATATTTATCTAGATTTACACCGTTTAGCTCTAAGTTTGGTCCTTCAGTAACAGATGCTCAAATGCACGACTGCATTTATTTCGTATCTACCTCTGAGCAAAATGATAGATACGTTTCCTGGGGGATAAAATCCATCTCGCAGGCACAAAGCCTGGATAGTCGCACTCTGAGCAGGAGAAATTTCAAGGACATGAGTGGGCTGGGGAAATCCAGCTCTCCCTTCTGGCCCAGAATCACCCACTAGGTCCATTGCCTGATCCTACCAGGATAGGATAGCGGGTTGGGTCTTTGCCTTGTGCTTGGAGCATCGAATTGAAGTATTTCAACCCGTTTCACTCCCATCCTGCTCTGCAGGAGAATTTCTGCCCCTATTTTGCAGCTCTCATGCTGTGACACTGTCCCTGGGCTGTCCCCAGCACCAGGGCCCATTTCTCTGAGGCTGGGGACTGAAGCTCTGTGTGGGTTTACATAGCGCACGACATGAAATATGTTAGGCAAACACCTTATTAGAAATGATTTGTCATCTCTCTCTCAGCTGCATATAACTCTATCTCCAGACTATTATAGTATCAAATATATTTTACAAGAGTTTTACCTACAGGTGACTTGCTCTTTATTACTGGATGTAGGCAAAATCAATACTTTTGTAACTAGAAGATCATTTATTTTGCTTTTGGAAATATTTTTCAACAGTGGGAGAGCAGCTAAGCCCGGTGAAGCTATGATTAAGAACCACAAACTCTACCTTCTTTCCCCTCTCCCTCTCCTAACCCATTTATTGACTTAAATAGGTAATTTCCAAACCCAGAACAACATTCTGAGCAGCCACTGCTGGCACACGCTTTTCCTTCTTTCTTTCTTTTTTTTTTCCCTTGTAGAAAGATAATTCTTTAAACTTGAGTAATTTCAAGGGGGAATCAACTTAATATAAATGTACCTGTCACTGTTTGAAATAGAAGCAGATTCTGGCCTTTCAATAAGGCCACTTCTACAGTTCCACACTGGGGAAAATCAAAAATTGCTGGGAACTGATAATGCATTCCTAAAGCTACGCAGCCCTGATGGAGTTCAATCAGGCCAAATACCCTGGCTGCTTTTATGTGTTTATTTTACCTTCTGATTTGTTTTGAAGGTCATATGATGCAAAGATACTTGAGAGGAAACGCTTGCTTTTTTAAGGAGGTTTGTCCCCATACGGCATCATGCTGCTGTATGGGAGTATATCCTATATATAGGGTCTATCCTTCACCTCCCAGTTTGTGAGCTGTCCTTGCATGGACTTCATTCCTCTGCTTCATCTGGACACAAGGAGGGGAAGCCTTTCCTTGTGCATCTTGCATGTGTGAAGGAAAGGAAAGGGAAAAGGAGGGCTTGCTGTGGAAAAACTACTATTTCTCCATGCACTGGAGGAAACTGGAATGGCACAATTTGCTGACAAAACAGTTGCTGTTTGTTTTCTTTTTTTCCCCCTCATTCCCAAGCATATAACGTTTCTGCAGGGAAAGAGTGGATTAAAAAAATTCCACAGGAAAAAATAACTAATGTGTGTCCATCTTGGGGGGATTCCCATCATGAATTTGAATATCTTGGATCTTACTTTTTTTTTTTACCAACATGCATTTTCATGTCAAGAAAAAATAAAATGAAATTGCATCGCCCAATGGATCATCGCTGCAGGAGAGCTGTAGTTGTGCTTGCAGACTCCAAGGTGCTTGGAGACATGGAGAGACAATAGCTCCTGTAAGGCAACTTGCCTGCTCCTGCTGGCATTTGTGGTAGGTGGTTCAGGGGAAATTGCCTGACATGTGTCCATCATCCCCAAAGCTGCCCGGCTCAAAAGCTCAATATTCATGTCCCATCAGATGAAGCTTTCAGACCAAGCTGGCCTAAGGAGTTTTTTTGGTTTTTTTTTGTTGTTTTTTGGGTTTTTTTTGGCAAAGCTTTCGTAAAAATGAAAGACTGAATAGACTGGACTCTTCAGGGTGAAAAGACAACCCATGGAGGGCAGATACCAAGCTGCAAGGAGAGGAATGACTACCCAACTTCTCAACAAGCCACAGGGCACAGAGCTGGTTCAGAACGAGCAGAATATGTTTGCTCTGCAGGGACCTGTTGGACTCCTTACAACAGGATGCAGTGGATGTTTAAATGGACAAATTCATGCAAATAAGTTAACTAGGAATTATGAATGCATAGAAAACATGTCTAGGGTGGAAGATCCTGCTGACAATGCTTGACCTTGGTCAGAGTTTACATACTCGTCCCCATATATTCATCCCCTCTTCTCATGCTCTTCTGTAGACCCTGGACTTTGGGTTGGTAATCACAGCAAGAAACTTGGCGCAGCCATGGGGGAGAAGGGTGCTGGGAACCTAACTCTACCTCTTGCCAAATAACCCAGATTCTCTCCTATTGCCTCTGGCTGCCAGAAGTGATGTGCTGTGGCCATTTGTCACCTGTTCTCAGTTTCTTTGTCACCTCTTGGTTTCTTCCTGAAGTTTTTGGACAGTATTGATTCATAGTGCTTTTTCTTCTCTTTCCTTGTTATATCTGCAAAGCCTGGACTTAACACTGAGCCAGCCCAAGATGTAGCACAGTGCTGCCTTGTGTGGACATCCCATAAGCACATGTCAAGTTCTAAGCGTCTTCCAAGGATGGAAAGGCAGAGGAGAATCAGCCCCTTACATGGCCGACGAAAGTTCAAGCCAACCAGCTATGAGGTGAGGTGGGATGGGGCAAGTCTGCAGCAAAGCTGGGGCTTCTTTCTCATCCTCATTCTCTATCCCGCATCAACTGCTGTGAGTAGGTGGTCCAGAGTCCCACCTGGGCCATGGTCTTCTGCATCATCTGGAGAAATACGCTAGCCATGCTGGGCCTTTACCTGTCCTTGGTCTTTACTTGCCAACTCAAGATGAATTTTACTCATTTGGCGAAAGAAAGGCATCGGAGGGAGGTGGGGATGTGGTAGTTCACGCTGCCTTGTAAATGAAACCTCCTCTGTGCTTCTGTGTTCCGTTCCCACTAGAAGCCCATCGATCTCGCATTCACGGCATGTCCTGCAAAGTTTGTGTCAGTGGATTTAAACTTTAGAGTTGTGTGACCAAGGAATTCCCAATTCTGTTGCATGTGTTCCCCTGTCTCCCCCTCTCCCCCCGTCTTTCTCTTGGCTGTGAAACAGCACAAGGAGACTCTTTGTATGCTCCTAATCCTGAAGCAACACAGCTTTAGCAACATCCAGGGATAAAAGCACCATCAAACCACAACTTTATGGGGGCAAATCTCCTCTAATCCCTCGCTTTAGCTAAACAAAGCTTCTTGCCCTAATCCGCTATTGCTTAAAAAAAAAAAAAAGCTCAGATTTTGTTTTTAGTAAGAAGATGATCCAAAGGACTAATTTTAAGAGAGACTAACCAACTCTGACAGCTTTTAAAATAG
Organism: Nothura maculosa; assembly: GCA_032353885.1. NCBI lineage: Eukaryota > Metazoa > Chordata > Aves > Tinamiformes > Tinamidae > Nothura > Nothura maculosa. The sequence continues at coordinate 5,312,851 of JAUBOD010000755.1, read as the reverse complement.
ACGACAAGAAAATAGATGCAAACTTCTCTCTCGATTCAAGGGTTTTCAGGCTATGCAATAAGAAAAATATCCAGGGTTTAACTGCTTTCCTTTAAGCTCACTCTTATTGTATTAAATGCTCTGACCAACTCAGATTCAAATCACCAGGCGTAAATGCCATTTGATCTTTAAAAAGAGAGTTAAAAAGTGTGCATATTATTCCCAGGAAGGCAGTCCAAGGAAAATCAATTATCATAAACAAGGATTATATTATACACACGGTCAATATTGAAAAACAAACTCAATGCTGATAATAGGCTGCTGAAGTGGTTTGCATTTGAAGCTACTTTGATTGCATTAAAGATAGTTCTTTATTAATCTAAAGTTAGGCAGTGAGGAGTAATTGAGCTTTTAAACAGTCACTGCAAGCTTTGGCGCTTCTGCTCCAAACCCAAAACAACCCTTGCGGGTTTTTTTTTTTTTTTTTTTTTTTTTTTTTTCCCTTGCAGGACATAGGAAAAATGTTGAAGTTTAGCTTGGGGACTTAGGAGTGTGTGTGAAATTTAGCTCTACTTGTCCTCAAATAGGGGGAAATGTGGTGGATGGAGGAGTAAAAAGAGGCCTTAGAAGCCTCCTGGGATTTTAGTTTCAGCAGTGAGCAGACTGCCCAGTTCACCTGTCCTTGGCTTCCCAGTTAATCCCACTGGTTTATGTTCATTTCTTTCCCTGTTGTACATTTCTGCACTTGGGAATTTTTGGATTTCCTTCGGTGCCCAGCTTGGACTGCAGCAACCTGCCTGGCGGGAGGATCAAGAAGGAGGTCACAACAGCCCTGGGGCTCAATTCTTGCTCATGTTTTGCTCTTCAGGGGCAGAAAAATATCAGCCACTGCGTTTTACCATCATGTCAGCTTTAGCTTCAGTGCTTTGCCAGCATGGGGAGCACTGCCAGGGTTCTGCCTCACTGTACACCTGAGAGAAGCATGTGTGGGGATACCACCTGCCTACTCCTCGCTGTCACCCTGGCCTGGAGCTGCCACGGAGTCTTTTCTCATCACAGCTCCTTCCTTCTAGCTGGTTGGTGAGCAGAAAAAATATATATACATACACATATGAAGTATGTAAATTGAAATACATATATATATATATTCTACCCCAGGATTCCAGCACCTTGGAATGTCATTTCATGCAAAACTACCTGTGGGTAATTTTATTGCCTTCATGTCGAAGGCTAGGAGTAAATAGCAAGCACAGCATGGATGGAGCATGCACCAAAACCAAAGCTATGGGAATATCTTGACATTACATAAAAGCAGAAGTTAAAGTAGAGAAACTCCCTTTCAGCATGTGGAAACTTGCTGAAAGGCATTACTCCAAATGCCAGGACACTGGGAACACTGGAGAGATCCTGAGAAGCTTTCCCACCACAGAAAGCTGCGAAGTTCCACATTCTTCCCCCATGTGTTGGCCAATGGCTGCTGGATGGGAAGGCCCACAGGCCCATCTTGCAGGAGCCTGTGGATCACTAAGAAAACCTAGATTCATCCATGAGGGATCACCATGAAAACCTGGATCCCTCCATGCTGAAGACCACCGTGAACCTCCAGAATGTTCTACCTGTTGTACCCTACTCATGTACTGGTGTACATGGAGCTGCTGCACACCAGGCCGGTGCAGCGTGCGCTGCGGCGGCTGCCGGGCTGCCAGAAGGGCCGGGGCCTGGCTCGCTTTGTTCGTGGCCACAGAGACGTGCATAATCTTTGGCTAAGCTCCCCTAAGACACCCAGCTTTTCCTTGGCTTAGCCAAGCTGAAAGGAGCCTTTTGAAGGCGGCCCGGTGGCGCGGGCTCTGTTTGCGCGCGGGCAGCATAGGAAACCAGTAAACACCGTTCCTGGCAGAAAAGCGCCAAAGTCCATATCCTTTTAGAAGCCGAGTTTCCCTTTCTCATTGACCTGCTCCCAGAAGCGACTCCTGATTTGAATAGCAAACAGTAGCCGTCTCTTCCTCCACGGCTAAGCCTTTTTCTTTTCTTCTCCGCCAAAGTGAGGTGGCATCTTTTCATGAGGCCTTTCCGTGCGGCTGAGGGCGAGTGGTGGCCATGGCCCACGGCAGATGTTCAGTGAAGCCGGCATCTGGGCTCCTGGCTGGCCCCATTCCCACACAGGCTTCATCACCAGTGGCTTCTGGTGGCTCATTGCAGAACTAGGAGGAAATCAGGTGTTTTCTTTCCCTCTAATGGAGCAATGTGGGAGATTTTCCTCCGGTCATTGGTGTTCTTTTGGCCTTCTTGGTGTTCTTCCACCAGAGCGGGACAACAGGCCAAGTACCTTCATTTGCCTTTGGGCTAATGAAGTTAAACAAGCATCAGGGAATTCGCACTGTGGCTCTGTCCTAGATGTTCAGTCTGTATTAAAAATTTTGCTTTAGGTAAAGCTTATCCCAAAATCCAGCTGTTGGGCTGGGAACATTGCCTTTGTTTTAAAAAGTAGGGCAATGATTGGAAGTAGGGACTTTTGTCTCTAGATTCAGATTTCAATGTATTTTTCCCCTCCCAAGAGGAAGGAATTTGACACAGGAGTTTTTGATTTGTGCTCTTTTCTAGTAATCAAGCTGTTCTCTGAAAAACAAGCAGCAGAAGGCAGCAGCCTTGCTGGTGATCCCATTTGGCCTTCATCCTTAAATCTCCATGTCTTGGAGTCATGTAATGATGCCAGACTAATCAAGGTGGAGAAAAGCACCCAGGTATGATCGATAAATCTTGAAAACCTGGAATGATATGTATGATCTCTTGCTTTATTCTTCTTTAACTCTTGACTTAAAAATTTGGACTTTTAAGTATGGACACTGAACAGTCTGACTGGAACATTCAAAGGCTTCATGCAGTTGTTTATGTACTGAGATGCTTAGTAAGATTTTAATATCTGTTCTCTTGCTGCCTAGATTAACCTAGCTGAAAACTATAGATCTATTCTGTGCATCACTGTGTAGGTAGGAGAAAGGCTGTCTTTCACCATAGAAAAACATTGAAAGGTCCCATTCTCCTTTCTGTCCTTGGAATGAGGGTGCCCAGGCACTGAGTCCAGAGCACTGCTGTGTTCAGAGTTTTATACTCTATGGCTTTCCTTAACATCTGATGTGAATATTTCATAAAAAGCATTGCAAAAAGCAAGCAAGCAGCAAGCCCAAACATGCCCTTGCAGCAAATACTGAAAGAAATAAATTTAGCTGAAAAATCTCTGTCTTGTTTCTTTGTTATATTTCTTTCTCTTGGATAAAGCACAAGAAAGGGGAAAAAATAAAATCCCCTGGTTGCAAAAATGCCTTCAGTCAAGTTCTCTCTCTTACTGACAGCTCAGTTCCAGCTACAGAAGTCTTAATGATATTTTGGCCATAATGCCAAGAGAAGCAAGAAAGCCCCTTCAGAAACCCAGGGCTTTCGCTCGACTGGAGCAGTAAGTAGACAGCTGAAATGCATCTTTGAACTCAGGCAGGGGAAAAATGGTTTGTTGCAGCCTTCCTCCTCCTTTTCCCCACATATGTCTCCCTTCACTGACATGCTGGGTGCTCCTGGTACGTGTACTCCATATATGGCTCAGGGCTATTCCCAGTGAGATGTTTAGGAATGGACGCCTGGTGCTAACTGAAGACTCTCTTAATAAAGTATTTCTTTAGCTTGGAGGTGTGCTGGTAGGATACAGTGGAGAAAGTTTTGAGCCTTTGATTCTATTTTATATGAGAAATCATCCACAGCTGCAAACCTTGCAGCAGCCATTGGCAACCCAAGTGTCCAGTGGAAGAGAAACAGCCGGACATTCCTACATTGGTAACTGGTTCTGGGTGTCACCATGGGTCTATCACAGCAGACTGTAGAATATTACAGTTTTAAAGGTCTATGTTTATATTAAGTTGAGGTTCAGAGAATGATGAGGAATCTGCTCTTAACTGTGGACCTTCCATATCCCCACAAGTCTAGAGGGATATTAGGTGCTTAAGCTGCTACTGAGGACTCAAATTGACAAGCTCTTTCTGATGATGATCGTATCTTTGAGACAAACCTAGGGTAGTGTAACATCGTCCCTATGAGTGTCCAGGCTCATAGGGACAAAAGGTAAAGGGACACTGCTGTGGAGACTGTCTGGCTCCTCTTCATGTCTCTCCTGTCTCTCTATGTCTCTTCAGGCTTTGGATGCTCAGTGAAAGGCATATGCAAAAAAATGTTCTTTTAGCCCTTAATCAAAGTCGTTATCCATATGCTTTATTTGCCTTTAAACCCCAGTTGGAACCATTCACAGATATCTCTGAGCTGATCCCAAGTAATAAGCACTAATGTTTGAGCTTCAAAATTGCTTGTAAAGTTGCAGTCTGGTGAAGCCATCTGGTTGAAATCTGTCAGTACTTATTATCCACTGGAAGTTTTTCTTTGGGCAGCTCTAATGCTGTATTTCATTATCATGGAGAACTGATCATATTAAACTAATTACAGGGAATAGATGATGACAAATTCTTCTTTAATCTGCAATCTTTTTTATTATTGCTATTATTAGAATTAAGGTCATTCTCAAATAACTTGATTTTGCAAATTCCCTGCTAGCAGTTTTAACTTGCTTAAATATTTACAAATCCCTCTGTCTCCTGTTGTTCCCAATGGGAATGAATAAGCAGAGATTTGATAGTTACTCAAATTTACCACTGTTTTAGAGGTACTAAACGTTGTTACCATGTACTGTGGAGAAGAGACTTTCAGAATTTCAACCTTGCTAAGTCATTTTTACTTCAACAGTGCTAGACTGCCTTCAAATCAACGTAATGTGTTTCCCATCTCTAGGCTTGGTCAGAGCAGGAGAGCAGAGGGAAGTGCCAATCTGACCTGTAGGAGCAATGAAACATAACTTCCCAGGGTGACATAACCAGGTGAAAATACAGATTGTAAATTGGAAACAGCCTCTGTGCAGACTGATCTCTACCTTGCTTCCTTAAAGGCACTGACAGATACTTCAGGTAGTCGGCCTGGGCCAAACAGTTCAAGGAATATCCCTTTCTTGAGGAGGCCCTGCAGGAGGTGGCAAACAGACTGAAGAACTCACAGAGACCTTAGGGCTGCTCGCTTTGTCTCTGCCTCATGATTTGCTTGCTGATGATCTGCCGATGAGGTGATGTGACTGTCCCGTGCCTGAGTTTCCCTGAGCTAAGGGGATATTACCTGTCTGGGGAGCTAAGCAGGAAATCTTGGGGTCTTCATTTCAATGCTGTGATCCTTGCTTTGGCTGCTTTGTATAATACTTTATTTTGGTTATTACCTGGCTACATCCAAAGACTAGAAGACAGTTCATCATTTTCCTTTGTCTTTAATAGTCTTATGTTATTGCTTCTGTATGTATTCTGCTGTGAGACCTGGCAAGCAGCCTTCCCACCTTTATTTACCCCTTCTCCTCCTCCATGCTGATTTATGGTAGATAAAGAGTTTGAATCTCAGAGTTTATAAAATCTGGTCAGGACACTGCTTTCCAATTACCTTTACACTTTAAAAATGAGTTTCCTGTAATAGGATATAATTTAACTGCTTGAACTTATTGCTGGATGTCTGTGATGTAACTTAGTACCACCATTTCCATCCATGCAAACAGGAGCAACTGGAGCCCTTCCCTCAGGGCTTACTCAAATACACTATATTTAATAAGAGTTAATCCCTTTAACACAGTTGCTGGCCTTGCCTTTTGAAATTGGATTAAGATTGAGGCACTATAAAGAGTTTTTAATGCCAATGAATGCTACATGTTCTAGAAAATTTGAGTTGTAAACATGGTACGGATGAGAAGATAAGCCTAACCCCAGGAACTAGCCTTAGGAAGGGCTGAACAATGGCCTTTGTCACACCTTTAACTCGACAGGACTTGATGACTATGACAATAACAGATGAGCAGGGTTATGAAAAGAAGTTCAGCTGATTCTCAAAAGCACAATTAAATGGCAACAAGACAGAATAAATATTTCTAGCATGAGAGTGTGAAAGAGCAAAATCACCAGCTTCTCTTGAAGTCTGCAAGAGATTGGAGGAGTTAAACTCCAGAAGCAACTTCTAGACTTGAAGGGGAAAAACAGGATGAAGCAAAAATGGATGAGAACAGTCCATAAAGTGTTTTGAGATCTGCTGATTAAAAATAGCTGTAGAAGAAATGGTTCTTTTAGAAATGGCTTTGAAAAATATCATAAATCCCATCTTTTTGGGTTGATGTCAAGGAAGGTGCAAATACTCTTTAATCCTACATTTTAGGATAAATTGAAGTGTTCCTCCGGTAAAATTTTAAATCTAATTATGGACTTAGATCCGAGTTTGAAGCAATAAATGAAGATTTAGACCTTATTTTTACTCAGGCCACTTTCCTGAACTCTAATTTACTCCATACCATAGTATTATAATTTTCCATCCAGACTCTTTGGAACAGCAATGAAGAAACATAAGATGAACTAATTCCATATATGGTTATGTATGAATAAGGCTACAGATATTCCTGGATCTCAGCATGTTAATCCATGAATGTCAGCGAGGTGGGATGGAAGATGTCCCAGCAGGAACGTGCAGCCTCCACGACCAAGCTTGTGCAAGGGACTGGCTTCCCCTCCTGCACAACTCTGTGCTGCTGCACAGCAGGGACCTGACCTGATTTATTTCCTCCTTACCTTTCATGCTATTTTTAAGGCCTTTGGTTTCCCAAGCAGCAAGAGGAGAGGTATTTGCTTAGCCTCCTCCATTTGCCCCATCATTTGTAGTATAAAGTCATAAAATTAAAGCCTGGATATCTCCCTCCTATTGATAAACATTGGCAGCCTCAGATCTCATCCCCCTAAATGGACGAGGCAGTTCACGGATGCAAGCAATTGCTAAACTTCAGTGACATTTGGAAAGAGAGAGAGAGAAAAAAAAGGAGTAACAGACCAGGGAAACTCCAGCTTGACATAAAAAACAACATGATGGATAGTCCACAGTGACCATTGGCTCTGGTGGCTGGAGGACAAGCAGGAAAAAAAAAAAGCAAGCAAGAAAAAAAACAGGACAAGCAATCTGCAACCAGCCTAGGAAGATTACTGCCATAAAAGCAATGCTGGAAGGGGCTAGTTATCAAGTGGAAAACAAGAAAATACAACTAGCTCCCCAGTCACCAGATTTAGGGGACTCTGGTTGGAAGGTTCATACTCTGGTGGGCCATTAGAGCAGAAACAGAAATGGATGCAGTAATCCAGAACATATTGAGTCTCTAGGTTACCATGAAATATAATGCAGGGAGAAATGAATTATTTTCCAAGAGAAGCTGCAGAAAACACATATATAGACTTTTTTTATTGGAACTGTGTTATCAACAGTCTCTCTTAATAGTCGAAAACAGCTTCTTATGTTTTTTATAGAGTTTTAAAGATCCCTCTGGACATGTCTAGAGGGGCTGAAGTGGGGGGAGCTGCAGCCGGAGGAGGGAGCAGGGGAAGAGGACAAGGGACATAAAGAGCAGGGGAGTGAGAGCAGCGCAGCTCTCCTTGGGCTGGTTCAGCATTTGCATGCACTATTGCATTATGTTGATGTTGCTTCATGGCTTGTGTAGAAATAATGTGGCAAGTCACTTCCATTATGTGTATACCTCATTGCATGTTGTCCTTTGACTTGTGGTAAACCAGCACTTCTACTGAAAAAGTATATATGGGGATTCTACAAAATATATATACATATATATGAGGATCAAAATACATACACCTCCACCTGTTTTCTGCTACTCTTCCCATCTGGGAATGCCCTGAATGGGTAGCAGGAAGACCCAGGGGATCCCATGGAGACCTACATTCCTCCAGATTTTGGAGATTTGGGGACATCTCCTGATTCTCCTAAGCTGTACACGTTCCTGTGGCTGTTCCTTAGGACGTGCATACTGTGTGCAGGCTTTATTCAAGCCCTAAACCCTGCAGCCATGCAAATGTATACAGCTCTCAGACTTAAGGGGACAAGGAGGTTTCTAGCTAAGTGCCCTGTGAAGAAAAGATGTCAGCTCAAGACCCAGAAAAAGAATGAGGACTTTAAATACTTTATTTTTTTTTTCTTCCTAAAGAAAAGACTCTTGTGAAATTGCTGTCTTGACATTGATGTGACTTTAAATGTTTGGGAGTGAAAATATTAAGGCAGATATAGAAGGTTTTGATTTTTTTTTTTTAGTTTCATTCACAAAGAGCAATTTTATACCTTAACATCTCTATCCGCTTCTAATATTAACACCTTGTGAACAGAGCCACTGATAGCATGAAGTTGTCATGAAATGAATCTAGAGATTATAAAAATAATGTGCAGCAAGGTTTCTTTTGCTTTGTCATTTGGATTTTGAGGCTCTGGCCTGAATGTGATGAGATGTTTGCAACCCTTCTTGACAACCATGAGAAAAAAAAAGAGAAAAGGAAGGGAAGGAGAGGGAAGGGAAAAAATAAGGGAAGGAAATGGAAAAAAAAAAAAAAAAGAGAGGGGAGGAAAGAAAAAGAAAAGGAAAAATCAGCTAAAAGTAAAAGTCCCTTTAAAAATTAAGTATTTCAACCGAGAAATGTGCTTGACATTCTTTGTGTACACCCATCAACACTATACTGTCTTTTCTGTTTTTCTGCAGAGTTCCTAAGTAGAAGAGCTCATAGCTGCAGTTTTTGCTCTGCTTCAATGTATATTAAAAAAAAAAAAGGCACCTATTTTAACGGATTTCTTGAAGTCCCCCTCCTGGACTCCTCTCCTCCCCATGCACAGAAAAGAATATGTGAGGAATGTAAACAGAGTCTCACTTCAGCCCTGTGTGAAGAGATACCGATGGTGGGATGGACTAATATGTACAAATTGATTTTTACACTAAGCACAGAACGAAATAATTCCAGAGCCTCAGGCAGGGATCTGGCTCACAGTGCAGCCTGAATTGCCATTTTTTTAATGAGCACATGGAAGGGACACTGGTCTTAGCACATTTCTTGGCAGTCCCTCCACCTGAAGGCTCTTCGTAGGTTAAGACACCAAAGCAAATAACACAGATCCTCCTGAGGAACCAGCCCACAAGCCTTTGGATGGAGAAGGGTCCTATGGCATCCCAGCTTGCAGGGCCAGGGCTGGTTTGCAATGTGCAGGAGAGAGCGCCCAAAACTAGTTCTCGTGCCAAAAGCCCATTAGGGATGGGTGAGACGGCAGCGTGTCCCGCTGAATGGGTCTATGGGTGGCAGTTCCGTCCTCGTGGAGGGGAGGAGGTGTCCATCGTGAGATGGGTATCCCGAGAAACGGAGAGCTTGCCATGGCACGTGCTGGAATTTCTTTCGTGCTGTGCCAGTTTCCAGGTCTTGTGGAAGCATTCGGGGTGGCCATGGGGGCAGATTGGCACAGATTTACATGCCAGGCTTGTCTCCAACTCTGCTTCTCTCATTCTGTTCCGCCTAGGCTTCCTTAATTTAGAGCCTTTTGTTACAAAATGTAATGGATATTGCCCTAGGAGCCGTTTTCAATTGCTCGTGACAATGTAAGAAACAATTAGGCAAAACATATTTTTGTTTGTATCCACCCTGCCTCCTTTCCTCAGAGAGATTTAGAGATCCCTGCCTGGCTGATTATTAAAATGTTGCTCTTGAATTCTACAAGAATCAGGTTCTTGCAGGGTAGACTGGAGACTCAGCTCCCCTCCAGCTGGGCAGGGTTTGGAAGAGGAAGATGAGGGGGAGAAATCAGAACTGAAAATAACAGAAGATTTGGAAATCCTAAGTGCTTTTCTTTTTTTTTTTTTTCTCCTTGTGTCAAGAAGGTTTCAGATGCTGAGGGCAGCAGGATGTGCCTGCACATAGGCCTCAGAGTAGGACTTGCACCTGCTGTGAAGATGTAGAATGGGATGGAGAGGGGAGTCATCCTTCTGCTGCACTTCATGGGATGCTGAGGGGGAGCATGGTCTGCCCTGTGAGCTATTGCTTGACCTGTGGTGGATGGGGAGTCTCGGATCACTTTCCAAGCAGGGAAGAGGATTAGCCAATGCTGTAGACACAAGACTCCATCCTCCTAGACCTAGTTGGAGACCAGAGGAGAGCCAAAAGTGAAGAGATGGGACGGATAAAGGGGAGAAAGACCTGCCAGCTACTTGGGAAGAGAGGTGACAAGAGGTGACAGACTCAGTGCCACGGCCTGCACAGTGCTAGGGGTTTCCAGCAAGAAAACTAAGAAACAGAGTCAAAAGAGTGCTAGGGACACCAAGACAAATCGTATTGTCTGTTCCATCCTTCTCCTGACACAGGATTGATATCAACTGGACATTACTATATGGCCTGTCTTGCTTGGCATGGCCCAAATCCCGAGGTCACTGTGACTGCCCGTTGGAGCAGGGCTCTTCATCTACTAGACACATTGCTGTATTGGCCTGGAAGCAGACCCCAGTTGTATCAGTAAACAGGCTAAGAGGCAATGCCAGCAGTGAAATACTCTTGCTCTCTGCAGGTAGACCCAGTGCAGCCCCCATTAGGCAGGGCAGGCCCTTGATCAGCCCAATGAGCCCAACCATTTGCATGCAAACAAGGGCAGAGAGGGGAGCGCACATTCATCAGAGCAGCAAAGGGGCCAGAGATGCTCGGAACACATGGCTCGTCCTTGGGAAATTGTTGCCTGAGGATAACACAGTATTGGGGCCTTCATCTGGCACAGAGAATAAACTGGAAGCTGCCTTCCTCAGTCATTTCAAATAAATCTCAGTTACTGATACAAAAGGCTCTCAGGGGGTCATTGATAAACCTCAGTGTGAAACCCAAACAGCACAGCTACCTCCTGGTGAGGAAGGAGCAGGTTTAGAATGGGTTAATTAGAAAGATAATGAGCTAACAAGGCTTCATTTCTGTTCAGTGGCTCAATGAGGAATTCATTAGAAAGGCTTAATCTAATTGAACAATCCCACGGCTTAGAGAGATTGCCCATTGATTGCCAGCCCAAACTGTTTATTTACAGGTTTTTACTGGTTGAAAGGTCTCATTCCTTTATTCGTAAGACCCTTTGGGTGTCCCATAAGGAGAATTGTGTCCCCAGTAAAAAGCAGTAGCAATAAAAATCAGGCAGAAAAGCCAGATGGGGAGTGAGGTTCTAACCAGTGGTAGAGTCATGGGAGTTTATTTGCAGGGTTTGGATGCTACTGGATAGAAAGGAGCAATTAAATGTTAGGAAGGAAGAAAACTGGAAGAATTCTATCTGATATTCCCCCCTAGTCTTTTCTCTGTTTTTTGCTTCTCAGCATAAAATGGAGGTTTCTGGAAAACTATCCTATCTTGGGAGTGAGGTGCCCCTACAAGGAATGTGCTGTGGGAGGAAATCTGGGAATTAAATCTCTGCAGGCAAATCTCCTTCCCTATTAGCCCACTAGTGGCTTTTGTTTCTCTCCCCTCAGCAGCATTTGGGGGAGAATGGGACTGTGTTGGAGCAGTGCAAGTGCAGAAACTGCTCCCACTCCTTGTGACTGCAGGAATGGGGTCTCCTGGATGGTGGGCCCAGGAGATGCTCCGCAGTGCCCCATGCCTCCCTCCTGAAAGGTCTGTCCTTCACTGTCTCTGGTGGCAGGTTTTCATAGTTTTGCAAACAGAATTAACCCTAAAACAGGTTATACTGCAGTCCCACAAGGGTTCCTCTGTTGAGATTTCATCTGCTGATAGAAAGAATCTGCTGAGAACTGCTAGTTGAGTAAACCTCAAGCCCAAACCTCTGCTTTTGTGCTCTTGTGACAGGCCAGCCTTCTTTCACAGAGGTTTCCTTCTCTTTTCTGCTGTACTAATGGACTTTCCTTGCAGGGATGTGTTGCTGCGTGGTCTGCCCTTGTGCACCAAACCAATGTGATCCACATCCAGGAATCTTCTGTCTGGTCTTCCACCAAAATGCAACTGTGAGATTGTGGTGATATTTATGCCCTTATTCTTTTAACAGTGCTCTTTTGCAATACATTATGGGACTATATTTAGTGGAAAAGCCCTCTCCTGGATCCTGGGGTAGGCTTCCCAAGGGAGAGGGCATCTTTGATGAGGCTATCAGCTTTGGTCAGAAAAGCGGTGAGGATGACAAGCATAGATCTGGCTGAGGTTGAGGGCTGGAGGCTTTCAAATATCTCTTGAGCATCTTCCAGTGACGTGAAACTGAAGAAAAGAGAATGTCTTTAAATACAGAGGAGAGCAGGACCTGACCTGCCTTGTGTCTCTATAGGCTCTGTGGTCTCTTTGCTGACCACTAGACCTGTCGATCAGAAACAATATGTTTTTAGCAGTGCATAAGGACGGTGGTAATTTCTAGATGGAGTATGTTAGAGTTACATTACATCTGCTGAGCTCTTTAAAATCTTGCCAGATTAATAGTCTTAAAAAAACTCTATCTCAGTGCTACATTAACCACAGGCCACAGTATATTAACTGACAAAACCCAAATTGTTCTTTAATATTCCTAAAGCTGGTGTTAAGCACAATAAGGACAATTTTCACTTTCAATAAGAATCTGACCCTGGCTTTGCCCTCTGCCCTGACCTGGGTCTTTCTCTACAACCATGAGGGACCATGTGGAGTTGTTCTGTGCTCCTTTTAAATGATGATAATTAAAAGGCATTTGCTTTCTGTTTTTTTTTTTTCCATCTAATTATTCCTTCCCCTTTGGTTTCTCTCTCCTCCTGGATGTGTGACTGGTCTTGCTATTTTGTGTGTCATCACAGAATTCCTGTGCCATCACAGGAATTGTAGCACATGGAACTCCAGCTTGTTGTTCACTGCTGTGTTAGACTTTCTGGGATTTATTATTCAGAGAAGCAACATAGTCCATTATTCAGTGTTTCATTTTAGTGATGTCCGTGCTGGCTGATCCAGGCTAGTCTTTTGCCTCAGTTTTCCAAACTGTAAAGTTCAAATAAAAATTCTTGCCTGGTAAGCATTGTATGAAATTAACCGAGTAACATTATTAATAGCTCAGCCCTCATGGATATGTCAGAAATTGAAAAGAAAAAGATCAGAATCAGTAGCAGGTTTTTATGCCTATGCAATATTATCCCCACACAATACTGTATGTCTAGTGTCAGGGTTGGGTATTTATGTGGCTAGCCTGAATGTGCACAATTAGTGCTTCTCAGTTACTTGGAAGGGATATGAAAACTTGTGCTCAAGAGTTTAAACTGATCTCCAGGTGTTAGGATATTTCTGTGAGGCTGTAGATCATTTGCCATCTTGCAATGCTGTTGCATCTTGTGTTGAAGTCACTGGTTTCTAGCTGGGAGCAGAGATACTACCCAGAATATGGTGACCCTCAGCTATCTAAAATTGCACCAAAAGGCGGGATATTTGGAGGGAAGAATCTGAAGGGCCATCAGATTCAGATCACAGCTTAATGAAACCTCTTCTCCATCACCATGCTGGCTTGTGAGGTTGGCACCTGCCTCACTGCCTGCCCTCCTGGCCCTGCTGCCCGGTCAAGATTGTGCACAAGGACAGTGCTACTACCTCAACCACCAAAACTATACAGCTTACAAACACCTTTGCCTCTGCTTTTAATATTTTTTCTCTATTTTTGAGGACAGATTTCAGCCCAGGTCTATTGGCTGATCAGCATGGAGGAGATGAAGCAGGAGAAACTTCTTAAGCCATATCCAAGAGAGGGCTGCATCTGCCAGATTCAGAGCAATGCAGGAAACCAGGGCATCTTCTTCTTCCTTTTTTTCTTTTTTTTTTAACAAGAAGTTTTACTCTTCTTTTAGGAATCAGATGCAGAATTATGTGCAGAATTCGGAGAGTTACAAATAAGACAAAAAAAAAAAAGAAAAAAGAAAAAGGAGGGGGGAAAAAAGTAGGAATAGAGGATATACCTTCATTTGATGATTTATTCAGAGCAGTGCAGACAAACAACTCTGTTGTCAATTTGGAGAACTTCTGTAAGGAGACGAAAATACTCAGATTTCAATATCACCAACAGCCTACTTTTAAAAAATCCTTTAAAATCCTGTACCAGGAGCTCCTCTAAGAGCAAAACGATGTAATTCAGTACCTACAGTGACTGCTACTGGCAGATGTTTTGTGGTTTTGGTCACTGTGATATAAAATCAGTGCATGGGTAGATTTTGTTTTATTTGATCATAGGACTTGGTAATGCTGCACCGGTGCAATATTGCAAAATATTTATTAGCCGATAGAGCAGTGTGGGAAGCAGTGCTGAAAGCAGAATTGATGTTCCTACCTTGCAGTTCCCTTCGCCCTCAATTTTTGGTACCTGCTCTTGTACAGCAATAGTTTAGGGGGATGGAAGGAGAAAAGCGTATTGTCCCTGTATTTCCCATGCATTATTCCCTCTGAAAGCATCTCCCTGCAACCTTTACCTTCTGCTCAGACGGCCCCAGCCTGCGACGGGAGAATGGCAGATTTGTGCTTTCTAAGCTCCAGATGGGGCTCCTTTCTTCTTCCTCTGTAAGTTAATGGTGTCTTGCTGAGACCAACTGGGCATGTAAAGATTTGGGCAAAACTCACAGCAGTGGTCTCATAACCTCGAGGCTTCGCAGCCTCATCCCAACGTGACGGCGGGTCCCCAGCGGGGCTCGCCTGTGACTCTGATACACTGCCAGAGGAGATGGGGAAGGTTATGTTGATTACATCTGTTTACCAATGGTTAAATAAATTAAAAACCCATTGCAGACCACCAGCAGGCAAGGTGCCGCAGCTCTGCTTTCGGCACAAGCTCCCGCTTGCACTTTGGCGCTGCTTTCTGGGAGTCACTAGGATCAGGGCATCTCTGGTTTGATCCAGATGGATCCTCAAAATTGAACATAAGAAAGATCAGAGCTTCCTCCTCCCAGCAGCACCATCTGGCTTGACCAGATCCTCTGGCCAGGTCAGACTCACTCCGGTCTGAGGTCTGCAGGCTGTGCTCATTTGCACTAGAGGGAAGATGGAATGGCCCCTTCCCACTCCACATCTGATGCTCAGGACAAATACAAGAAAAAAACATTTTTAAGATCCCCTCAAAGGCCTTTGCAAGCCCTGGAAGAACCTGCAGGAGGGTTTTGTACTTTGTTGTTGCTTATGGCCTAGCGTGGGAAGGGATTGTAATCCCTGTGTGCTGGGCAGAATTTAGATGTGTTGCAAAGAAAATAGTCTCAATAGGCAGGTGGGGAAACTGAGGCAGCAAGAGATGTGTCCACAGTGACACAAGCAGCTAGGGCGGAGCTGGGCAGAGCATCTGCTCCCAGTCAAGGCTCTCGTCTCATGCTTTGGCAAAGCAGGATATGGTGGGAAGGAGGCCTGGAGGGTGAGGGAGATGAAACAGCCTAATTTGGCTTCTCTGCCTCCAGTATCTTTGACTCTCTGAGCTAAGCCATCAGATCCCTATTTGAGGATTTTTCTAATTCTTTCCTCACAGACAAATTACCAGCCATATGGACAAAGGATCCTGGAAAAAAATTAAGATTATTAAAATAGATTATTTTTGCCATCAAGAGCAGAAGCTGTGGGCAGTGGCTGAGGCCTGGGCCTGTGCTCATTTCTCTTGCATCCTGAGATGGTTTTCAGCACTTCTTCATGAAGCCTCACAAAGTGTCTGGCCTTTCAGTATTTACCCTAAGAGCTGACAGAGACATTCTTGGCCTTCCTGGTGCTTAGGGGTGTGCAAGTGTCCCATACAGCCTTGTGGATTATGGAACTACAGGAACGTTATCACATCCTGTTAGTGTACATAAACATACTTATATATTCATACATAACATACTTCTCATCAGGTATTACCTATTACTAAAGATGGCAATAGGGAGGTACTCAAGGGCTGCAGGGCTATGTTTATCCATGGAAATTGTGTGCGAGTCCAGCTCAGTCTGAGAGACATTTACACTGGAGCAAATGCTTTCATGAAGGGTGGACCAAGAGGGGAACTCACCTTTTCTCACTTTCTTGGAGAGATGACCTCCTTTTCTCACTTTACCCATCATCGTGTTTGTGTTGCCCTAAGAGTATCCAGCCCTGTAGCAATAGAAATACAGAACATGGAAATACCAAACTGGAGGAGAAGCTGCTGCTGGGGTGTAGAGGTATCTGAGAAGGCCACAAATTGCTACAGAGAGACTTGCAGACGCACCGCTCGCAGACTTTTCTTTGGTATAAGTGTTCTTGTTTCAAGTTTTTTCAGGTGTGAAGTTTCCCTGTTTGACAGACCATCAATCACATTGGGGGACACCATTAATAAATCTGTCCATACTTCTCCCTTGAGCTTGAAGAAAGAAAAACTCCAACTGTTAACAATTATTACAGAAAATTAACTCCATGTCTTTAAACAAAGACTCGTTGCAGGCTATTTTTACATCCCTAGGAGGAGAAAAATCACCCTACAAACTACAATGGTATGAATTTAAATTTCTTTGTAAAATGCAGACGTTGGGCAAAAATTGAATCCTCGAGGCAGATGAAAGTTAAACACTCCAACTCTTCTGTTGAATGTGACTTCTTGCTAATTCTGTTGTTACCTGATTGTTGCAAAATGGCATGATAGTCACCATGATTGCATCTAAAGAGATTTCAAGGCCTACTGCAATATTCTAGGGTGATCTCAGGAAAGTGTTGTCCCCTCCTCTGTGCATCTCTCCCAACATTTGTTGGCTGAGCTTGGCTATGTCCCTTAAGAAGTCTCCAGTTGTGATTCGTTGTATGTGAGCAATGAAGGTGAGTGATGGAAAACTCCTTCCAGCTCTTAGTAACCCAGTTCAATGGCTAGTTACCCTCACTGCTAATAATTTGCATGCACTTTTTAGTTTGAACCTTGCTGGCTTCGGTGGTGACCTCCTGGATCTTGTTATGCTTTTGTCTTGTGGAGTAAAATCTGCTTTATAATCAGACCAAGGATCCACAGGCTGTGATCCACCTGTTGTATATAGGAAGTAGGATAGGATAGGTATAAAGGTGTATCCATGGATGAATTACCCTCCTGCACAGACATCCCCTTGGATAATGGTAGAATCACGTAGGAAATTGAGTGGGATTTTTCTTCTTTGCACCTGCTGAGGAACTGCCCCATCTTGGCTGGACTAGTCAAATTTCACACACCAGAGAATCAAGATTAGGCCCCAAGGAGTTGTCATGTAAGTGGTGTCTGCTCCTTTCTGCCCAGCCAAGTCACAGAAGGTCACAGCCTGGGAGATTCCTGATTTGCCACTCAACCTCTTGGCCGTTTTGGCCCATGTGCTTCATAGGAGCTCAGTGCAACCTTCCTTTGTGCCTCCTCTTAGCAAAGCCCCCTGTGTACATCTTTTCTTTCCCCCTCTCTCTGCCAGAAGCTTTCTCTGAGCTCATGAATCCATGCACAGCAGTAGGTTATATTCATTTGTCTTGTTCTCCAGTCCATTTATCACAATGAGTGCTCTGTTGTGGAGAATCCTGATAGAAAGTCTGCTTATTCTCCTGGTTGGCTGAAATGCAGCATTTCAATCAGCTGATTGCTTATTACCATGACCTTGCTGGAAAATCTAGACAGCACCCAGAAGGGTGGGGAGAGAGGTCTTCCTTTGTCACTTTTCTCATGTGGAAGAATGATAATAGCATTTTCGTTTCTTTCCTACTGTCTGCTCTGTAGAGTTTTGCTATTTTTTCCCCATGGCTATTCTCCAATTGCTGCATGTGAGATTCAGGGGAGCTTGCAACTCTAGGCTGACAGAGATGTGCATGTATATAGTTCTCTCTGTGTATATATACACACACAAATATATACATACATACACACATATACATATATATATAAAAGCCACCATTGGATCTGCAGAGAAACCTCATGACCTTTACTATCAAAGAGGGTTGCATAGTTTTGGAGATAAGCCTGGCTAGAGAGGATTTATAAATAGGTGTTAAGGTGTGAGATAAGCCCTTTTCCTTCTATCTCCATCCCAAAATCCTCTACCTCCCTAGTGTACATTCCTAGAGTTGTACCACCTGCAAGATGGGGAAGTGTCCTACCATCTAACATCAACCTCCCAAACTACAGTTTGTGTCCATTTCCCCTTTTTTCTATAAATTGGCACTTCTGAGGGAAAAAAAAAAAGTGGACTTTATTTTTTGCATTCTTTAATTAGTTGTAGGCAGATCTACCTTAGTCCTTTTTGCTGGATTAAACAAGCCTAACTTCCTTCTTTTCTCCTTGTAAAGAATGCACCCACCCTCCCTTGTCCCTCTTGAGCTAGAGGTGCTAGACTAGACATTAACTATTTCAGCTGGAGACTCACTTGATGCTGAACAGAGAGGAAGGACAGTAGCATCCCTTGATCCTCTTGCTGCACTCCTAATTCAACACTGTCTACACCAAAAATGAACAAAATCAGCTCTGTATCACTGGATAAAGCAGAGGAGAAAGGTGGGAACACAGAAATTCTTAAAGTGCCTTCCTCCCCATCTTCCATGAGGTTGGGACCCACACCAGGAAGCTGGCCTACCTACAGAAACATCTGCAAGTGCATAGAGTTGCTCTTGGGCAGGGTGAATGAGCATGATTTGCCCTTATTTATTATACATTTTCTGGTTAAAAAAAAAAAAAAAAAGATGCCTAGTGGTTGGTTGCTTTGCATACATGACATTTTCTCTGGCATAGCCAAGGTACCATGGCAGTCCCTACAAGATATACCCTACTTGCAAGTTCAGGCTTGCAGTTTAATGGATAGATTTCACCTTAAGTACAAAAATATTAAGAAGACTGCATACTAAAAAAGCAAGAGCTATTCAGTAACACTTTCTCACCTGCAGTTGTGGACAGCACCCTTTAACACTTGGCTCTGCATCTTTCAGCAGCAACAGACTTAGCAGAGGAATGTGTTTGAACCTTTCCCCATCACCAGTTGGAACAAATGGATTCCAGTAGCAAAGTGCACCGTGGCTTTATCATTCTTTTGACAGGTAATTTTCTCCCCAGTGAATACATCCAAGGCTTTTGCAAACCACCTCTCAGTGGATGCAATGAAGTTGTTTCAATCCTGGCAGCGAGGAATGAGCCCGGCAGAGGCGTTGCCTTGTTGCTCTGTGTCTCTCCAAGCTCCATGTTCTTGAAAACATGGTGAGATTTTTTATTATCTCCGATTATGTCATATGTCCTCACTTGTCTGCTATGACCATAAGGCGTATTATTTATTACAGCCTTTTTCCAGAAACCTGCTGTGGTCTCTCCTCCAAGGCATTTCACACGCAACTGGAAGATAATATTCTCTCCCAAGAGATCACAGTGTAAGGGCTTACTCAGCTGCAAACTCAGCCAAGCATTGGCCCTCTCTTGAAAGCAAAATCAAAATTTAAGTGCAAGAAGGGCTGGGGCGCACAATTAAATGCACAGATGCAGGTGCAACCTCCACTGCAAAGAGAATTGACATCATAGATTGAAGGAAGCTTCAATGGCATATTGTAAGGTAGAAATTCAGCTAAGAAAATACAGGGAAATTGGAGAAAGAGTTGGAAGCTCTAGGGGAAAAAGTTTGGTCAATAATGTCAAAACTAGACTGAGCATTGTTTCAGTTCTTACATGACTATGAATTCAAACAGTCACCATTTCCCACGAAGCATGGTGGCCCTGAACTCTCCTTTAATGGGACTTATTCCTTGTTCCAAGGAATCAGATGCAAACAGGGAAACCATGGCTAAGCGAGGACAATGGCTCATGGTAAAGAGGGAACAGCAAGCATGGGGAAATGTTACATCAAGATGGGAATATTTATTTTGAAATATGTTTCTAGTTTGAGCCAACAGAAAGGAAAACATGAACAGTGGAAGTGAGACTATTACCTTGGTTCAGGTATGCCCCTCTCTTAGGGGCATCCCAACCTGATGCCCCTTTTTCCCAGACCTCCATCAGCCCCTGCTCTCCAAGCGCTCCTTCCTGCAAGACGAGCCTAGCCAGCTTGGCTCATTTTGAGCAGATCTATTTAAAATTCAGCCCGCAGACGGGCTGCAGCTTGTTAGAGCGCTCTTGCTGGAAATGGAGTCATCACTGGAGACTATTCCTTTTTACAACTGCAGGTATATAGATTTCGCCTCGATTCAATTTATTTTTATATAGTGTCTTTAATACACTGTCTCTCTAAATGCTTTAGCCGATAGAATGGAAATAATGAGGCAACGCGTTGCAGAAGTGCGCGCGGCGGCTCTCAGCCGGGCAGCGGGGCAGCACAACAGCAATAGGCCGTTATGAGGAGCGCGCAGCTGATGGATATGGGGAAAAGCTTGTAGTCGGACACGCTCGGAAAGGAGGAATTAAGGGGCCGTTTGAATTGAGGAAAGATGGCTCTGTAGGGGAATGCGTTCAAGGGAAGGGTGTTTGCAGGCAAATGGATCAAGGGTGGCGAAAGCGAACCTTGGTTCTCTTTATTCACCAGGGACAGAGGTCTTGCTCACCCCTCATCACAGCAGTGTAAAGCAGGGCTGTGGCCAGGGTAGTTTAAGAGGGCTTAAGCCATTGGGGTGCCCTATTGACTTCCCTAGAATGGCTGAGTGTGTCAAGGTGTAAATGCACCCAAATGGAAATTTCTCTCTCGATCTGTTTTTGAAGGGTAATGTTAATATAGTTAAGAGCAAAAAAAGGTTTTAGAGGCAAAGAATTGATCAGAAAGGAAAAGTGGGTTTTGGTCTGTTAGACATACAAATGGTAGTTTGTTTTGATGCTTTTGCTTGAAATATCAAACTACAAAATACACTGCAAAAAAAATTGAACAAAACAGGAAAGGAAACTTAATTCCATGCAATGCAGCTTCCTTTTATCCTGAAAGGAGGAGCAGCATGAGAAATTTCATCATTTTTTGTTTTCTTTATGGAGTAAAAATGAAATCATGGAATTTTCTGTAAAGGAGCTAATTCCATTCCTGAGTGGTGGAGAGAGTGATGCAAGAGCTTGAAGGGCTTTCTTGAACTCGGATTCCTAGGCCTAACCAGTGACCACCCAACCTGAGGGACTTCCCAAGGGACAGATCTTGAGCGTGAAGGAGACCTGGAAAGGCTGCTCGCTGGAGACCAGACAAGAGAGGTAGTTCATAACATCCAGAAATAACTAAGAGTGTCAACCTGCTGTGCCCGCTGGGAACAAGACTGTCTGTGGAGCACCACGTGGCATTGCTGAATTGTTCAGGGATTCCCTTAATGTTCTTTCTAGGCAGTAAATCTCCCTTCTCTGCATCCCTCTGCTCATGGATTCCTGCCAGTGTTAGGGCAATCCCAGATGCAGTGAGAACCATCGTCATTGCTTCTCCAAAAAGGGGGAAGAGAAAGCATCCCGCACATGCACTGGGTCATAGCTACTCCCTCGCCTTCTCCAGACCTGCCACTAAAGCCTCAGGGAGCATCTCATATTTGGTCTAAATATGCAGATGCCTTAGATAAATGGTTCACACAAAAATGGAAGCAGACCGTGCACAGGGCCCATCCGAGTCTAGGTCCCAGTCTGGGAATGATTTTCAAATCCTGGTATGTTTTTATCCTTGAAAAGGATTGGGCAATGGTTCTGAATCAGAGCTGACCATGAACTGGGAGAGCTGGGTTCTGGAGTCCTGCTTTGGACTTAAGAGCGCAGATGTGTGAATTTTGATTATGTTTCATTTAATGAGTTTTGAAAAGATTTGGAGCTGAATTAAAAGTAACAAAAAGCCAGGGAGATGAATGACCCTTATATTAAATTCAATTGGCTTTTGTGCAATTTGTTGCATAGCGAAGCCTCGTTAATACATTTTGCAGACGGTTGGGTCATTTGTCATCAGAATCACACTTTATGGAAAGCAACTTTCCTCTCTCTTCAGTTATTTGGCACTAAAATGAGTTTCCCTGGGTCCTCTCTGCCAGCAGGAGCTGAGCTGGCTTCAATAGAGCCGCATAGTTTGGCGTTAGAGAAGAACCTGACATGCTATTTCCTACCTGTTAGTAAGTTATCCTTAAATAGTATGCTCTACAGGTAAGATCTCTTGTATAAATATCTGCAGCTCTCATCCATTACAAAGAAACATAGCCCTATGTTGCGGTTAATAATATTTATTGCTTCCTTTTGCTTTTCTTGAGAGCCAGTGCTCCTCCCCTCTCTAGAGGAAAGAATGGGTAGAAAAAATAGAAAAAGCTTATTTCGTTTGCATTTTCCTAATTTGCTTTCCTCTGGCTCAGACATGTGTTGCCTATAAGCTATTAAAACTCTTTCTCTAGGGTTATTCCCTCCCTTTCTCCCCCATCTGATATTCACAACTTCATTCCGCCTGGATCAATGCCTGCAAATTTGCTTTATGACAACTTGAACAAACCCATGATGGATCATAAAGGACCTCAAAGTAGGCTGAAGCCTACTCAAGTCAAGAGCAGCAGCCACGTTTGTTAAAGACCTCATTGGCCTCTGATCCTTGGGTTGCTGCAGTATTGATTTCTAGGGTCCGGGCTCAATTGCACTGGAAGTCGAGTCATATGGAGCCGCGTGCTCACTGGGGAGACGGGAGCTTTATAATGGGAAGGGATCGATGGGGAATGATTTAGCACGGAGGGACCTGGAGGCTTGGCATGAAAGTTAAGCAATAATCGAGGCTGTGGCTCGAGCCGTCTCAGGCCGGCGTGCTGCCTGTCCCGCTCAGCAGCCCTTCGGAGGGCTCCGGGTCCGTGTGCGGGAGCCAGGTATCCCGCTGCTCTGTGCAGCTCTGGAAGCAGCCGCAGTGAGTGCATGGGGCACCATGACATGGGAATTGCTCATCTTGAGCACGCTGGGGTCAACGTGCTTCCCCAGCGCTCCTGGGTGTAAAACGGAGCAGGATGGAGCTGCTGCACGCCAGGGGTTGGTAGTGTCAGCCTAGAAATGTGAGCTTGGAGCGTGGGCGCAAAGAGGGCTAGGGGGATAGTGCCATACCCTGAGCAATACCTCCCAGCACCTTCATTGTGTCTCTCTCTGTAGGTTCAGTGGATAGAGTCAGCAGAACCCATCCCCTCACTAAATAGGGGGTTTAGCGAGACAGGGTATTTCTTAGGACCAATAGGAAAGAGCAAGTCTAGAATTTGGCTCTGCAAGGTCTCTCCCTAGAGTCTGTCAATATGTTCAGCACAAACCACCTAGACACTCAGTCCCCAAATTTTCAGCTAAACCTAACTGAGCCCAAGCCCTCTGTACCTGCTTTTTGCTGGGCTCACATTGCAAATAAACCTATTTCCTTTGTGCATCATTTCTGATGCTATTTATTTGAAGGCCTCTGCAAACAAAGCTCTGCTCTCACTCCTGGGGCAAACAAATTCCTTCGCCCCATTGGTACTTGGTGACTGCCAATAGTAGGTGCAGGCTGCACACAGGCCTAGGATAAGTGCAATTAGTAAATCTTGGCTTGGCAATTCACAATATTTTGGAAAATAAAATAGTGGTGTCTCATCCCTGTGACAGCTCAGTGCAGCTTGTGCTCGGAAGCCTTTTCAGGGAGGCGGGAAGAGGCAGCCCTGTTTTGTATGGATGGGCAGATTATGAAGTGTGAGGATTAGCAAGGAGTAATTACAGTGCCTCCACTGTATATTAAGTGTGTGAAACAATATATAGGCACTCAGTGTACGTCAGGCATTATGGCTGGGTGTCATAGTTGACATTTTTAATATCCATTATTCAAAAATTGATTCCATGCCTGACTATCAAGCAGCACCCAGCTGGAAGGTGGGAGTAGCACTACACAGCAGCACTGTCAGCTGCTAAGAGCTTTACAAACATGAGCTAATTCTACCTATCCTCTCCATCGGCGACAGGTAAGGGCTGCTATTTCTGGCTGCCTGAATCCCGGGGGGAGCCGGGATGAGAAAAGTCGTTCTGGGAAACCTGCTACGGAATGAGGGACCAGAGAGGTTGACTGGAGGGTGAAAAGGGCAGGAGAGCGACTGTAACCTGGAATGACTCCCTCAAATCCGAAAAGTGCCCTGTGCTCAGAACTGCTTAAAAAAAAAAAAAAAAGAAGCTTTTAAAATTCTCTGCATTCCGTGCTCTCACTTTTATTGCAAGTGTTTTTGACAAGATTTTCACTTGGGAATTGTTTTTATTTTTTTTCTATTTTTTCCTTCACTTTGGCATTTAGGAAAAAGCAAAGTAAGGGCAAAATAAAGTAGGAAAAGCAATAAGCAGAAGAGAAAGAAAAGCCCAAACATGAGAATGAAAGACGACATCTTTAAGTGAAAAGCGTACTCTGTAAAATAGATCACCATTCTATTTTGTGAGTTTGAATGTACCTGGTTTAGAAAACAGGCTTTTCTTTTTCCTAATGAAAATATTCATGATTTCAATGCTAAAGGGATATGTTGATATCAGGGAGTGATCTACTAGAGCCTAGGTGATCTGGAGTGGGTCCACATGCACTTGGTGGCTATCAACAAACCAGATTTCCCTTTCCTCTTCTGCCCCTGCTTGACTCCAGGAATGCCTGTTCCCAAACCTGCCTCGCTTTAGCTAAATCCTCTCTGCAGATTACCTGCATTACCTACTTCTCCCTGGAGACAGCCTCCACTCCCCTATAAATTAACTCTATCAATTAATGAAAGCTTTCACCAGCCCCTTGGTTTAAAATAGGTCTTTTTCCTATTTTGGTTTTCCACGGTGACTTATTCTGTTACTTGTCAGTTCAAAACCCATTGCTGAGGTCTCTCCTCCAGAGTTCAGCAGCTCCTTCCCTATCCCGTGCCAGCATCGCAGCCCAAGAGTGAGGGTTCCTTGTATCTCAAATCCAGGTGGTGCCACCAAACCCAAGGAGGTGAACACAGTGTGGAATAGCTGTTTTCCAGGTTGGGCAGCATTTGTGCCCTTGATATAGTTGGACGTCATGTTAAAAAGCATTTTCAAAATAGTGTGTGAAAAGAGTAAGGCCCAAATCATTCTGACAATGCGGCTATGAATACTAAATACAGGGAATACAGGAGTGGTAAAGGATAAGGCAGGATGTAAATTAAAACAGAGACAAATATTACTATCTCAAATTAGGGGCAAATCACCCCCAATCCTGCATTTCTGCTTTTCCTTCTGGGCCTGCTTATGTTCTGGGGAGCTGCAGAAAGCCAGGTTCAAAAGGCTACAAATGGTTCTTGCCCAAACTGTCATATCTCAGTTTTTCCAATGCCCTCTAAGCAGTGTTTATTCCCTGCAATGACGGATCTAATCTTGCTTTTGCAGTGATGAAAACCAACTGCTTTCAGTAAGATGCCTCCTACCTGGCACAAGCAGGAGAGGGATCAAATGTCCTGCCACAATGGGATTCTCAGGCAGGATAAGATCCATTCCCAGTTGGTGTCTCCTCTGCACTGGGTGCCATGCAGTGAGGTGGAGATGACGTGAGCTCAATGCATCCTAAACCCCACTGCAGAGTGCTCAAGACTGGGACGGCAAAGCAAAAAAACATTTGGACCTGTCCTCAGTTGCAGCCTGACCTGGAGGTTAAAAATAACACAAAGGTTCTTAGACAAACTCCGAAAAATAAAAATAAAACCACCCCCATGCTTGAAAGAAACCTGCCCCTTTAAGAAAGGATTGAACATAATCTATTTCCAGCGTACGAGAGATCGGCTAAGGATTGCTGGGACATTTTCACTGACACAAATCTACATAATCGTTTTAAACTTCTCACCATTTCTTCCGATTATTCTCTTTCTGTCACTTTAGGAAGCTCTAAAACTGATTTTCTCTCCGTAATCTTCCAGTATTGCTTAGCACCCAAATCTCTAATATTTTAAGAAGATTATTTCATTTATAATTGATTGAGTGTATTTGCCAGTTTGCTACTTCAAAGATGTTGTGCTTTAAGGGGTTCAGGTAGAGCATTATTAAGTTTCCACCCCTTACCCCCCACTAAAAGAAGAGAG
This sequence comes from Nothura maculosa, assembly GCA_032353885.1. Classification (NCBI taxonomy): domain Eukaryota; kingdom Metazoa; phylum Chordata; class Aves; order Tinamiformes; family Tinamidae; genus Nothura; species Nothura maculosa. The sequence continues at coordinate 5,287,058 of JAUBOD010000755.1, read as the reverse complement.
AGGAAAATTTCACTTCCTATGTGACACGATGCATTATTATTATTATTATTATTATTATTATTATTATTATTATTATTGCTATTATTTACATTGTCAACATGATGAATCACTATGAGAGAGATCTCTGGTGATGAACGGCGAATGGAGCCATGGAGCTATGGTTTCCATCAGAGGATATATATTGCAGCTGGCCAGTCAAGCAGTGCTGTGGCTCTCTGTCGGGTGGCTTGCTCCTTTCCTGCTGTTCCTACTGGGAAAGGGGCTGGAAGACCCATTGGAGACAAGGTACCACTTTTTCCATCTTTCAAGGCAAGTTAGTCTGCCCCTCTGAATATTGTCCTCTTTACAGAATGATGAGAAAGGGCTGGGAGACGAGAATAAAGATGCAATAAGGAATATTAACTGGAATCAAAGGAAACAGAACATACATGAGCAGGAGGGCGGGCAGATACGGAGGCAGAGGGCCCATCCAATGCACTGCCACCACTCTGCTGCATAACCCCAAAGCCTTGGAAATATTGAGGAGATTTCCTGGTTCTCAGCCCCGTTTTGCCATTCTCTCTTGCTCATCTGCGAGCGAGCGAGGAGACGCAGCACGATGCTCAAAGGGAAGCTCTGAGCCCTCTTCTAGGGCTGGCAGAGACTTAGTGATGCTCTGTCACAGTCATTTCAGGCAGTGGAGCAGCTATCAACTAACAAGAATGAATTTCAAGGCTGATCACCTGCAAGCGAGGGATAATGAGAGGTCTGCACAATCAAACACGTCTCCCGTTATAGTAAAACAAGCAACACTTGAAAAAGACATGGAAACAGGCTTCTTTAAATCCAATTCAGGGATTTGGAATCCCCACTAAACGCTTAATTAATTTTTGATTAGCTGAGAACCCATTAAACAGACTGATTCTTCTAGCTTTATAAGTAACGGCAGCATGCTGCTTTAATTAAATTAATTCTGAGAGATGTTCATTTTCAAATCCTTATGTTGGTTATTTGAGAAAAATCATTTCATTCCCTTCCCTAAGAGGTTTACCATATTCTTTTAGCCCAATGCAGTTCAAGTATCTCTTCCCACTCTGTTTGCAACGCTGCTGAGGTGCCTAGAGGCAGGATTTGCTGAGGCCCTGAACTTCCTCTGCTCAAGGGATGTGGGGGTGTCCCAGTACTTTTCAGGATCAAGAATCTCATTTTCCTATCGGGATTCATCATATGGGCAGGAGCAGCCTTCCCACTTGAGGCATCACAGCCTCGATTTCTCCTACTCATGTTGCCTATGGAATTCCATAGGAGGCTCTTTCCTATGACAGACACCAGAAAGCTGATTCTCCCTCCACAACATAGCGAACAACTTGAATTATCACCCATTTTCTGAGACTAAGAATCCATCCACAGGCAGTTTCAGCAGAGCAGTCAGTGTAACTCAGGAGGTTGGGTGACCTGCGTGGGCTTCTTAGCTCCTTGTTTTCAGCCCCCTGAAGCCTTCTCCATTGCTTAGGAAAAAACAGATTTGCTGCCCAACCTTGACTTCTTCTCAGGCTCCTGTAGGCTGGTTTGCATTGGGTTGTTTAGCCATGGGAGTCTTTTCCTTGAGAATGGAGGCCTGGCATGGGTGAGGGGTTAGGAAGGAGGGTCAGGCTCACTCTTGGTGCTGCTCATCTCATGGGAGGATGTGAACCTCTGCCTTTTCCACCTTCCATGACATCTGCATCTGAATTTTGCAGTCATCCACCGCTGCTGTAATAGGTGAAAATTCAGCTGAACAAATTTTCATTCCTATTTACGTAGGCTCATCGCCACCGGCTCGGAGATCTGCCAGCTGCATGAATCTTAAACGATGACACCGTTTTCATGATACTCCCGAACAACTTTACATTGATTGCCATCCTGTAAGTGAGAAACCTTCCTGTCACCACGGGGCTAGAATTTTTTCCTCTTTAAGCTTCTTTCATTTGTCAGGGGAAGCAACAATTTTGCAAAAATAGCTCACAAAGATCCACTCCTCAGACAAATCACTTGGGAATAACAGCAGAGCCTGGCCCTGTGCAGGTCTGATTGCCCCATGTGGCTTCAGCCTTTTGTCCGTCCCCAGCTCCATTTGCTCAGGCCAGAGCAGAGCTTGTCCTTCGCTCCTCGCTGCAGTTGTCACATGAGGGCAAATTTGGGGGGCTCAACCCACAAGTTTCCACATCTCAGTGGTGAGAATCCACATCTCAATGGTGGGAATGGCGGGTGGCTCCATGCTGGGATAGTCCCCCAGGGATTTATCCATTGGGCAAACATTACTTTTACCAGGGATATGGGGAGAGGAGCTTAGAGGATGTCCCCAGCCGGCTCTATCCTCTCACTCTGCTCTCCTTGCTCCCCCTTGCCCCACTGCTCCCTTCTTGTTAGGAGCTGTCGGAGGCAGCTGGCTGCTCGTGCATTAAATTAGCAGATGTTGCGGCCACACAACATTAAGCACAACAATACTGTTAATGTGCCCTCCGGAGCCCTCTGCCTCCCTCCTCCCCAGGCCTCGCCAGACACAGCCTCTCCGGAGGCAGATTAATTTCAACTCTCTGGATCATAATAAATTAATTTTTATTAGAAAAGGCGGGGAGGGGGCTCATCTCCAGAGCTGCCGAGATTTAAGCCAGCTGTCGACCGTCTCCTGGCATTTGGGTTAGGAAGTAAATACAGAAGGAGGGGATTTTTAGAAGAGGCCCCTCAGCCCCTCCTTCCTGGGAGGAGCGAGAGAGTAGCTTGGAGGTGGCAGAGAAATCCATTGGGGTGGTTAAGGTCAGCCTAGGCTAAGGTTAGCCCAGTGCAGCACTAAACTAGCTGAGTGAGGGTAAGTATTTTCCTTTTGCATCTGGGGGAGAACTGTTTCCCTTCATGATGTGCCATAAAGGCAGCCCTCCCCAGCTGGGAGGATGTGGACAATCCAGGTCCTCTATCAAGTCTTCCTATGCTAAAGAATTTTTTTTTCCGGGAGAGGCTCTGAATAGGAATTAACAGCCTTGTATTGCTGCCCTCCCAACCTGGATTCCTGCCCTGGTTCCCCCATTGCAACATCACAGCAAATCAGCGACAGCTGACTCTGTAGTACCAGGGAGTTTGAGAGCAGAGATTCTGATAGTTCAACCCAGCTCTCCTGGTTGATGAATGCTCGCAGCCCCTTTCGACTTAAGTAGGGGCTGACTGTGCTCAGCACTTATGAAAATCAGGCCTAGGTCTTTGCTCAGATTAGCCATCAGTGTAAGAAGAGCAGCTCTTAGAAAACCCAGATCTTCCTTTATCTGAGGGAGGTGCATTGCCAGGCAAGGATTCAGAGGATGCAGCAGCCAAGACTCCAGTGCTCCATTCCTATTTTTACTACTGAGCTGAAAACATTGACCTGAAAGTTTTAGCATCAGTGCTGGAATACGGATTTTGTGAGGTCTGTGGACACAAACCTGTTTTCTCTCACGACTGTGTTTGATGAGAGTGCCACGAGCCATTACAAATACTAATAAATGTAGCCATACCTATTCAAAGCTCCTCCAGCCCAGCATCCTATCTCCAAGCATGGCCAATGATGTTGAGTGAATATAGTTTGATAAACCTGTAGCAGTCCTTCATGAACATACTCTCCCCCAGCTCCAGATGTGTGGCTGAAGGAGCCACACACTCCACTCTTCATGGAGCCAGAATGAATTTTTTCTCCATGAATTTCTTCAGTTGCCTTTGATCGCTCACAACATTCAAAGGCAAGGAGTTCCACAGATGAGGCGTTGGGTCTTACTTTTCCAGCGGTGACCTGTACAGTGACCTGTAGCAAGGTGAAGAGGTAGGTTTTGCTGCAGAAACCATGAAAACTCAGCTGACTCACCTGGAGTGCAGGTTTCCAGTTGATGTGTTACTAGCATTTCCCAGTATAGCGTGTTGCAGAATGGTAGGGCAAAGACCTTCCTACACACCTGAGAAAGCCTTTGGAGGGTTTCTCATGTACCTCACCCTGGACTTAAGCCTGTTAGCATTGTGTTTACCCCATGAAGGTGGTGCCAGAACCTGACACCTTCACCCTACATACTCTGAATTCTCTTTGACAGACAACCTGGGGGAAGACAAGAAAGAGAGTGGGCGCAGAGGCTGGAAAGGAAAGTGGTTCTGGTGATAACACAAGATCAAATTTCACTGAGTTCTTTTTCAAACACCAATTGAAAACCTCTCCTGCCACTTGACAAGTTTCCAAAATCCTCTTTCTTTCCAAGATCTACCCATGGCCCTTGAGGAGGGTGAAGAGGCTGTGAAATGAAAGCCCTATTTGCTCTGTGAAAGCACTTGACAATGTGTTGAGAGAAAGTGTTACTCGCTGGCTTCAGAGCATTCAGAAAGGCATCCATTTATCTCTCTCTTTTTTTTTTTTCCTTTTTTTCCCCACTTCTTTTAAGGAATCTCAGGTTGTAATCCCTCTCTGGGATTTTTCACAGTAGTCTGATAATGTTAATATTTATCCTGGCTCAGAGATGAACTGACAGCACTGTGTTCTCTTTCATTTTATCGCTTTACATCTATTAGATGTTCTGTATGGCTTTAACTTCATTAACACCCGACCTAGGACAGTGACAGGTAAAACCAGCTCCCACAATGTTCTTGTCACCTCTTTCAGCTCCAACATTTATTTTCTTTGTTTTTATTACCTTATTTTTTAAAGGGGTACAGATTTTAAGCAATGCTAGAAGCAGCTGGATGTGGGCTGCCTGAGAATTGCTTGAATATTCCTTGCTATTTATGAAAAATACATAACTCACAGTTGACTGTAACTGTTTGAAAGGATTGTGGGGACTGTAAGAGAGATATTTGTTAAGAGTTTTGTCCTTAGAAAAAAGAACCCATCAAGCTGTGAAGTTATCTTCTGCTGGTGCTGTTGGTCAGAGTGCTCTTGAGCCTAAGCATAAAGGTCAGTGAAAAGCCCATCACATTTTGTGTTACCCTTCAGAAAGTTGCCTCCAGAATAACAACAGCCAGACATAATTTGTCATGGAGACAATCATAATTTTCCACTCTAGGCGGTAGCATAAGCAAGTGGAAAAAAGCAGCATCCAAGCTTCTTTGTATGGAATTAATACCTGCCAAAGCTTGTGATTTTTTTTTAAGTTTTTTGAACATCTGTATTTATTTTAAGGCATTCTGCCTTGAATTCAGATGATTCTGGAAGAATCTTGTTTTATATTTGTATAAAAGTCAATTTAGAGTCTTCTTGTATGAGAAGTACAGCTAAGAAAGGAATAAAGAGAAACCTAAATTGGCTCAAAATATATGCAATAGTTAAAATAATCTCTCAATAGTTGTTAGTCTCTAACTCACAAACAGGCAGGTTTGCAGTTGGCTGTACTTTCTCAATGACCTATAGTGTGTCTAGGATCCACAGTGATAGGAGCATTAGGATGATGTGGAACTGAGGAAGGTCCTTGAAGCGACCTATGAGAAAATGCCTGCAATTTTAGTAGATCCTCAAAGTAACTGAATTCACCTCAAATTTCTATTAATGTAGGAACCCACTGCAGTAGAACATTTTCAGATGTGAGCAGAGATAGGAATTTTATGTTGAAGAAGGTTTCAGAAATATTCTAATTTATTACTGCAGGGTTAGATTTTGCAAGCTGTGAAATTGCATTGAACAGATAGAGCACCAGTTTGTGTAAAGTACAGGAAAAACATGAAAACACATTATATTTCTTTTAGGCATGAAAGTTTTTCTTTATCATATCTACTCCATCCAGATCCAAGCTCATTTTGGAAAAGCTCACTGTGGAGCCTTCCAGATTTTCTCTTATTCTGGGAGACTGATATCAAGTCTCTTGAAGACTCACATTTTTCCAGCAAGGAGCTGCAAGTAACATCATTTCACCTTGCTTTGATTCTTCTTTCATTGTTAGTGACAACGAAGAAAGACATGGAAATCCTTGGAAGTGTTATGGAAACTTTGGCAAGGATGACATCAGAGGCTTACCAATGAAGACTAATGAAAGGATTAACCCAAAACCCAGCATCAAGAATCACAGAATCACAGAATCTTCAAGGTTAGAAGGGACCTCTAGAGATCATCTAGTCCACTTTCATATGGATTCAGTTTTGACGATCTTCTAAACTCTCATTTGGAAAATCACGAAACAACTACTTTCTACACGCATAATACCAAGTCTATGGATGTCTGCTGTCATAACCCTAGGGAAATGTGAAACTATTTTTTCATTGCAGCAACACTAAATGAGCTCATGTGTGATCCCTGCATCACCATCAATGCGAGCATCCACGTTTCAGGACACTCTAAAAGCTCCCATCACCAAAGAAGCAGCTATGTGACTTTACGCTCATCACGATAACAACAAGAAATCTTTGCTATTTGAGGAGAGGAGATATTTCACCACTACATGCTGATCTGTCACAGACAGATCTTTTTTGACCTTTAATCATTATCAGTAATACTAATGTCTAGAGTTGGCCCAGAAGAATTAGGAACAGCCTCTCTTTCTTCCTGGATCCAAGAACACTGGATCAAGCCCTTTCAGACTGAGAGAAAAGAGAATCAAGCCAAGAATACTGAATATCCAAATTATTTAATAAAAGGCTGACACTGAAAATATCAATGGCACAAAGACTAGAGTTTGGGTTTTTTTTGAGATCTATTCTACAAATAGCAACCACCAGAGAAAATCCAGTTCTTTCCTGTGGGTAGTTTATTCTAGATACACAAACATATGTTACTTTATATGGCAGAACTCCCATCTGAGAGCTTCTTCCCTCTCCATGAAATTGCTGTATCATGTAGAGAGATATTGCTGTCCACATGAATTCTATCACACTGTATCAGAATTGACCGAAGAAATCACTGCTGCCAAATTATATCATCACTATACTCATGCTTGGAGGTGTTATTGCTACCCTGGTCCAGGAGAAAGAAAAATACATATGTTAGTGTAACTCCAGTATATTCATACTCTTACTAATTATAATTAATTTTCATTGCTTGAACCCCTGATGTAGAGAAGTCACTGCCTTCTACTGCATAACTCCTCCCATCATCTGACCTGGAAAATTGCTCTTTTGAGTGAGTTTTCTTAGTCAAACCAATAGGCTTTATTCAGTTCTTCCACTAGATCTGCAAAATATATGCAGATTTATGCAGTGAGGCACATGCTAAATACTCTGGGGGAAGGGGTAAAATAGACATTAATCAGATATTAAAGGACTTACAAGACAAGGAGAAATACACATTTGGGTGTAGTTTGGGGCTGATTTTAAGTGTTACCTATGTATATGTATATACAATTACTACTTATGTGTATGTATTATTATTCAGTTTTACACAATCGGATTGGATAAGGTAAGAAAAAAGAAAAGAAGAGGCGGGAGAAAAACACCTAATGACACTAATGTTAGAGAGCTGTGGCTAATTTGCAAATGGATACCAAATGGAAGTGAGCTTCCTTTAATCTGTTTTGCTTTAAAAGGCAAGGGGGGGGGGGGGGGGGGGGAGGGGAAAAAAAAAGAAAGAAAAAGGGAGGAGGAGGAGGCTGGGGTTAGTGAGCTTTCTGTCAGCCTGAGCAGCTCATCTCCCTGCAGGGACTGGGCCACGATGGTCCCAAGTGCATTGGGCATCAAGTGCATTGGATATGGCTTATGATGAGCACAGCAAGGTACTGCCTTGGCTTGCCCAGGGTAGCTCCTGGTGGAGCAAAGGTGGGGGACCTGGTGGCCCTGAGGACAGGGACAGCCCTGCTGTGCACGGCTGAGCGTCAGCCTGGCCCTTCCCTGGCCGTGTTCCTTGTAATTTCTGGAAATCAGAAATAAGCTGACGTGATTAGAGGAAAACAGATCTGGCTTAGTGCTCTTCAGGCTTAGAAAGGTGTTATAGACTTGCCGAATTAGGAATACAGAACTCATAGAGATCTGAAATAAGGAGGGTTGCCTAATTCCTTTACATCTAGAGACAAAATGAAGGGTTGTATTACCATGATTGATAGGCAGATAGCAGCTTGGTCAGTGAGAAATCTCTAAGAACTGGAAAACATTTAAAAACATTTTATACTCAGCCCTCCCTATATCAGGGCACAGTGTAGCATTTATGCTCTTAGATTTGGTGGTAGTTTGTTGCTGGTGACCCAGTGGAGACAGACTTTGTGGGGCTGTTTTGCCTAGGGAAAGGACAAGGCTTTTTTTTTTTTTTTTTTTTTTTTTTTTTTTTTTTTTTTCCCTATAGGTTGCTCCTTTTTTTTCCCCTTTTTTTTCTTTTTTTCAATCCAATCTCTTGAAGCCATCTTGCATTAATTAGCCGTCATCTTAACGACACTGTTGCATGTTAGACGAAGAGATCTCTGAATTCAAATAAGACTTGACCCGAAGAGGGACCAGTTCCCTGGCTTTTTCTTCTCATCTCCTTAAATCTAAAAATTGCTAAGTGATCTCTGAGGCTCAGGCTTTCCTCGGAGATTAGTGTAAGAAAAGCCCCAACATCTGCAAAAGTGACTGCTTTTGACAACCGTACAGATATCTTAAAGAGCAGGAATTTCCCTAATAAAACCCCTTAAAATAAGTCTTCTTAAGATTTCTTAATGCCACAGTGATCAGTTTGCATGTTTCAGAAATTCAAGAATTTTTTTATCTGCTTTCGAAAGTTATGAAAAAAAAATGAAGCAGGTTTATTTAAAGGGGAGAAGTATTTGAGATGCAGGAGAGACGGGGTAGTGAGGCTTAGGAAGTGGTGATAAAACCATAAATTATATAGCTCAGGGAATTTGTGGACTGACTAAAAATGACAAAGCAAAGCAGCCCAAGTTGGTCATCAGAATAATAACAAAGAGGACTTTTACCAAGGGGGAAAAAAAAAAAGCACGTGGACCCACTGGCGCGCCGTGGGTAATTTAAATAGCTTAATTCGGCATTGTTGTGATTAGCTATGTGCCTGATAGCCTGTGGGCCGGATCCTCTGCTGGTGTAAAGCTTTTCCGTCCGCCCTATTCAGCAAAGCATCTCTATTGAAGGCTGTGTTTAAGAGTGTGCTGAAATGTAAGCGAGCGTTTAGATCCCATCAAAGATGCTGAGCATTAAGCATCCCGTGGAGGCTGACCTTGAGCAGGGAGAGATTTAAGCAAGAGCCTGGATTTGTCCTGGAAGTGGGATGTGTCTGACCCAAATTACCCATGCAGTCCCAGCCTGGGAGCAGTGAGTGCTGAAGTGCTGGTGCACGGAGCAAGATGGGGCAGGGGTAAAATTCACCCTGGCCACAAATGCAGCAGACGTCTAACAATGGTAATGCTCTGAATTTGAGGCTGGTTCCCTGAGTTTGTTCATGGATGGAGATTTGGATATGAAAAGCTCAAGGAACAAGGGTTGTTGGGATCTGGGGTTCACAGTTTGCAGCTGATTGTGATTCAACTGCCTCCTCCATCCAGCTGCTCCCAAAGGCTGGCAAATTCCTGCCAAGAACTGGACCTTCGCTTAGCTGACCAGGTCAGGGTACCGTCTTGTTGTGCTGAACACTAGTTTGCAACACAGCACAGTGTGTGGTGGTGGTGTAGGATGGGTGCCTTATGTGTTAGTGATAGAGCATGCAAAAGAGACAAGGGATGAGGAGTTACTGACCATCATTGTAATATCTGGTTTCTATAATGAAAAGAACGAGAGAAATTGGAGGTCTTGAGACCAAGAGAGTTTGGAAATACATCTTTCCACCTGACCACTCTTATATTTGCTTATCGTTATTCTTAATTCCTATAAAAATAAGTTGGTCTCAACACCAGGGGATATTTTGAATATTTTATTCTATTCTACTTTATGTCTCAGAAAGATCAGAAGGAATCCTAATGACTCGCAGAAATTTACCATTAGGTACCATACCTTGGTACCTATAGTAGGTACCAAGAAGGACAAAATGGAATTCTAGCAGGCATAAATTGAGATGGATGCACCTAAAAATGACTAGTTTACAGGCAGAATTGCTCCACAAGCACAGGAGTGGGTGAAAGAGCTTCCCAATGAACAGTTCCTGTAAGTCAGGCTTGTGGTCACAGGTTGAATAGGAAGGAGGTAGAGAAAAGGAGACTCCAGATAAAATGTTTTGTCTGATGGCTTTTCTATTTTTCTCTTTCTTTTTCTTCTTTTTTCAGGAGCAGATGCTAAACTGTGGGCCTCACAGCATAGACACACTCAGCAAAGTCAGTGATACCAAAGGTACTTCAATTCCCAGTGAAATCCTTTGCTCTTGAAAAATAGTACTGATCCGATGAGAACTACAGTTTTTAGGGAAATGAATTGATTTCAGCAGGAGTTTGTTTGGAAAGGAAAGTTGTAGTACTAAGGTTGTAACATGCCTGTTGAGCCTTTGCTTTGGGAGGTTTTAATACTGGAATAGTTTTTTTTATATATATAATAATAAAAACAGCAGAAGCAAAATATATTGAGCCGTATTAAGCTATTTTTAACTCTTTCTTCCTCTTCATATGGTCATTTTCCTGTTCTGTTTTAGAGCAGAGGAACATATCAGAACTACAGAATAACCAATCAAACCCAAGAAATCTGCTTCTTGCCCAACCTCAGCAGAAGCAGAACAGGAAACATATCAAGGATTATACCTATGAGGGGACATAAGTTCATAATTACCATGTTAAGCCCTTCACTCCAGCCATAAAGCATCCAAACCATCACCCAGCTCCTGCTTAACCTTGGGTGCTCCTTAAATCTTTCCGTGTGCCAGTTTGCAATGCTAAAATTCCAAGTTCTTAAGAGATGTATTTTAGGTCCGCCTGGGGAACATCTCCCAGGTCTCAGTGGGATCCCAGCAGTGATTCTCACCTACAGTGTCCATGAGACTTTATCTGGATAAGGATCACTGACATGGCATGAAAGTGACTGTGGTGATTAGAGAGAGTGACAGAATGCCTCAGAGCTAGCACCTTTTCTCCTCTGTAGATATATCTCCATCCCGGGGACATGCTGGACAAGTTTAATGTGAAGGCCTAAAGACTATCCAGGAACTGGACATGTATGTGCTCAAACAAAGGAGATATCAAGTCAAATCCCATCAGGCAGGGACATAAATAGATTCCTAGAGGGTGGTGTGGTAGGGAGTGTGATATTTTGTGATCAACCTCATGATTCCAGAAGGCTTCCTGGAGAGCTTTATATACATATATATGTATTTTACCAAATGCATTGTTATTTTATGAGAAGGATGGAAATTGGAATATTTTGACCAAAATTATTTTTGACTTCTAAAACAGCCAACACTACTCCTCTTATTAGTATTTTTTTGGTAAAAAAAAAAAAAGAAGTGAAAATTATGGAGCAATACAGAGAACAAGACTGCAACCAATTCTAGAGCTAATTCAGAGACATTGGATTTTTCTGGGCATCTGTGTTTTTGCACTGCTTGAGGCTGCAGATTTCACCTTCTGGAATGGCTTCAGCTCACCTTGTCTTTAAGAAGGGTTAGAAGCACTATCCCAGCTTCCAGCCCCAAGCTGGAGGAGTGACCTCAGGTGAAGAGCTGAAGAGCAATCGCTGGGAACAGAGAGCTCCTTAGGGGCTTGAGCTCAGGAGTGGTGGGTTCATCCACCTCCCTTTGCAGGTAGAGGGTGGAGGAAGCCCTTCTCATTGGCTGTAACGTAATGAATGTCCACTGAGGACATTGGATGGTATAATATATTTTACTGAAATGCATCTTATTTTGCTGGTGGTTCCTTAGACATGTAAGTAGGCCATCAAATGTACAACTATGTCATTTCCAACTGTGCCACAAGTCCACCATGTGACATTAGGCATTGTGTAACTTGAGTCATGTGAGCAAGGAGCTTAGCTTAGCTAGCCAACACAGAGGGGCTCAAATGGCAAAATGCCGATAGCTGGGACCTCTCTGGAGGGCCCTCTCCCTTTCCATGCGGATGGTACCAACAGGAGCAGACTGCACGAGGCCAAGGAATAAACTGGGTTGGACAAATTCACATCTTAATCTTTCCATGCCTCTAGTTTTAACATGTGAAAAGGGACACAAGAATGCTTAAACTGTTTCTTCCAGTGCACCCCAGCACAGTGGGATGTTGGGAAGTGGGATATTGAAAGTGGTGTAAATTAGGAGGCAGGGGTCTAATTCTTGTGCAGCAGTGTTACAAATTAAATTCACACTTGAGTGAGAAAGAATCATGTCAGCATAAGGTGAGTTTTATTTAGGATTTTGCAGTTTCAGATTTACTGGCAGCAGAAACAATGAGAACTTGGGACAAAAAAATCGTCTTTGTTTTTATATCTCAATCAGGAAGAACTGTCCTTTTTAATTCAAGTGTCCAGGTCTAGAGTTGTTTTCCCTGCAGATTCTGTGTTGTATTGGGAATATCAGGAGCTGCCAATTGCAATAACAGTTTCTAATTCCAAATTAATTCAGTGTAAATGAACTGTCAAGAGAAGATTGATTTGTTTTGGTAATTGCCTTGATGCAGGCTGCTGGGTGACAGCGGGAAAGAGCAAAGAAGGAAGCTTTGGCAGGTCTGGCTGAGCCTAAGGGTGGATTGAGGAGGCAGAGGCCTAGCTGCAAATATCATCTGTCAGGTCTACTGCTGAGCAAGATGCTTTTTTCCAGCCTTCAACAATGTCTTCAGGAATGAAGCCGATGCTGTGAAATGTTCCTGGGTTAGAGATCTATGTGTTAAGCAATTAACAAGAAAAAAAATAGAAAATACTCCCCTGCTGTTGAAAAGGTTGCTCTGTTTTTTAGCCCCCTGCTCTGCTGCATTTCTGGACTGATGGGCAGCCAGGCCCCATCTCTGCTGGGGCAGCACAAAGATCTTGCTCCTGCCTGTGGCCTGGAGTTACCCGAGTTGGGAAGGGCTGGGAATAAGGCTTGGTAGGACTGACTCATCCTCCCAGGGTGGCTCTGGGTGTCAATGGAAGGTGCAGAAGGAGAAAGTCATGGCATGGTAGGTGTTGGCTTGATTTCACCCTTGTGAGATGGAAGTTCAGATCCCTGAGTAGCTCTGGGTGATGTCGACTATTTCCTGATCCTTTCCTATGGGCTTCATGGGCATTTGCCCTCCAGTCCCAGAGAGGACTCCTTATACACAGACCTGCTCCTCTACCCACCAAAGAGGTGCCATGAGCATCCACTTCCATGCTGCTGCAGCAGTGTCCTGAACAGGAGAATTTGGCTATGTACATCACTGAAAAGGTATTTCATCAGGATATTCCATATGTTATACTTTCAATAATGAAGGAAAACGTTGAATGAGACAGAATGCTAAGAAGCAATACTGTCTAATGCCCCAAAACAGAATTCGGAGAGTATTCACGTGGCATTAGCTAATTCAACACAACATAGGTGAGTGTCTGTATACTTCTTTTAAAAGTAGCACTGAACCAGCTAATTTTTATCTATCTTGCAAATAAATACATAAGTTTTGTTAAAACTACAGCATAAATACAGCATTCAGGCTGTTGCTACAGCAAGGTATGAAAACTCCCCAAGCAAAACAACACAGTAACTCCCAAATGAAGTTGCTTGCTAAAGCACTGCTAGACAAGCTAGCTTTGGCTTGCTTATTTTGGGGGTTTGTTTTCTGCATGTGCTTAAATTCACCCAATCAATACAGGTGCTGTGTGACTGAATTGCTAATGGAGTCTGTAGATTAGTTTATCAATAACATTTAAATACTTTTCACACTTGCAGTGGATTTTGAATTATTTATTTGTTTCTGGTCAATTGCTTATGATCTCATTAGCATTAGTCTGTAAAGTGATTTTAGACTTGTTGGAATACTTTAAAGATTTCATGGCTTGGGAAAATTTTCTGGAGTGGGGAGGAATTAGGACTTAAACTCACAAAATCCAAGTTGTACAAAGAGTCCTTCTTAACACAGTAGATCTACTAACAGGAAATGAATAAGGTGTTATTATAAATCAGCTGTGGATATTAAGAGAGCTGGCTGGTGTTTATCATTCATCCATGCACCAGAGTGATAAGTGCTGGTGGATGTTACAGCCCTGTTTGGGCTAGGTGCTCTGCTTAGAGGTAGATTCCGGTCCTACAAAACTTAAAGTGGACCAAGTTGCCCAAAATGAGAGGAAAGAAAACTGCCAATATCCTGATTTTGGGGTGCAGAAAGGGTATCAGATAAGTTTAGGATCCCAGTGTTTATAGCGAAGCTGTAAAATGCGTTGAAGCCTTTGAACCCCTGTCTCATGCTTTCACAACAAATCCTTTCATCTTTGTAATTCAAAATCACAAATAGGATATACAATCTCCTTTCATATGTTGTGTTATGCTGATTCAATGGAGGAGGAATTGCACTGTCTTGACAGCCTCATCAAGGAATTTCTCTTCTAGCTTGTTGATACATCACATGCGTGTTCTACATAAAGCTCATAACAAGACAAATGCATCTCAGAAAGGAGGGGGGTGTGACTTAAAAACATTGACATATAATCTATAATATATGCATTATAATATATACATTATATAGTGATATATATAATTTATAAGCAATATCACTGCCCTTTAAGAAGACAGAGAGCAGATTAGCAGTGAAGCCAGCATAGAATCTAATAGGAAGAGACAATAGAAATGTCAATTGAGCAAGGCTATGGGAGAAGGAGTAATCCCCAGCAGTGTCAGTCTCAAGCAAGACTAGAAAATAAATGCACCTCTGGGAATCACCCAGGCCATGGCAGCTCTCATGTGGGCAGTGGACCCTCACCAGCCTGTCTCACAAGACTGCCGAAATATGAGCACAACTAAAGGGTGTCATACTGGAGTGTAATCATTGTGTTGTTTCAACATCGTGACACTTTGCTTGATGATTACCCATTTATTCTGTAAAGATGCAGATAAGTTATTTTTACCTCAGGATCTCATCTGTGGCATCTTTGACTTGGAAACAGCTGACTTCAGCCAGGTAAGACTCTACAGCAGAGCTCCAAAGACTCTAAGACCTTTTACAGATACACTTTCAAGATTGTTATCTACTTTATTTATTTATTACTTTCCCAGTTTTAGGTCAAATTACATACCAATGCTCACACAAGGAGTCACATATTATGTACTGAACTATTGGTAGACTTAGGGACTTCTTTGGCAGAATCGTAAAGAGATGTCAGTGCTGTTCATGGCCAAATCCATCATCTTCCAAGCTTCCACTGGAGTGGCCTGTACCATTCACCTTAACCAAAGGCTGCAAAGAGAGAGGAAACAATACCTAATGGTCATGTTTTCTGCCAGAAGTCTGAGCACCCTTGAACAGTACTGCCAGGATGAAAACCCTTCCTCTCTCCGTGTTTTTCTATGGTTGGTACTTTACGTTTAAAATGAGTTGCTAGTCCTAAATGTAACCATGATTAAGATCGGTCCAGGACTGCAAACAAATACGAACCATCATTCCTGCCTCTCTGTGCTCATAATCTCACATAATCTTTTTCTTCCGCTTCCTCAGTATCCTTCCCCTTGGTTAGCAAAACGTGGACAAGGGAACAAGAACTCTGTCCTTTTGCTGTTCTGGTGGAGTAATGAGGGCTATAAATTTAATTTAGGGAGATGAGAATTTTCTATCATCTCCTTAAAAAGAGATTAAAAAGGATATCAATATCCTCTGCAAAATCTATCCTCTAGAGTGAGAAGAAGGAGCCCAAACTTGCACACACTTTTATAGTGCTTATAGATAGAGAACAGACCCTTAGGAGTCTCCAATGGGCAAGAAGTCCAGTGATGATTTCACAAGATGCCCCTTTAAGTAGCTCCTGTGTATCCCGAGGGATCTTATAATGATTTGCACACTTGAGCTGATATACATGGCGTGTGCACTGTATGTGCCCTGTATGCAGAAAAAGTCCACATGCAGCTTGGCAGCAACTAGCACCACCTCACCAAAGTGAGGACGGGTAACCCCACTGATCCCTACAACAAAGACTTATTTGGAGCAGGAAGCTGAATACTGGGCAAGAAATGTGTTGTTGTTTTTGGCTCTGAGACCCCGCAGGACATTGAATCAGCTAGGTCTCAAGTGCAACTCTTTTTTCCTTTTCTCTCCTCTTTTGTGTTCTTTTCTTTCTTCTCTCTTTTTCTCTTTCAGTTCAGCCTAAACGCTGATCTAGGACAGTACTGTCTCTTTAAAGGTGGCCTTTTAAAGTGCAACCTAATCTCCTTCTATCCACTTGGACCTTGGATTTAAAAAATTTCACCAATCCGGATTTCCAAATCCTTGCAGATTCTGAGGGGGCTTGTTTATGGAAGTATCCTTTAGAAAACGGCTTAGACTTTAAGATGAGGAAACGCAGGGAGCTAATGTGAAGATTTAGGACTTTCTAGGAAGCTTGCAGTGCCTAAGCCCTGCTTGCTTGAGCAGTCTGAAGGTCCTTTTGCAGACTAAGAGGGATTAATACCCCTTTAACCAGCAGGGCTATGCACACATTCATAAATATACCATCTTCCTCTAATCGCTTCGCTTCTTAATCCACAATGATTTCTTAGGAATTATCATTTTATCTCAGCTAAATAAGCACATTCCTTGAGCTTTCCTGTAGAAAAATAAAATCGTTCAAAAGCTTTTCTTTCAGAAAGCAGTGGCATGGAAATCAAGCTTTGATTTAAAACCTCGAGTAAATAAAGGCAACTTAGTTTATTTGCTTCCAAAGAGAAGGGCACTGGGTCACATCCTCTTGTGCGTCTACGTGGAGATCCAGCCCCTTCCAGTGGGATCACTCCTAGTCTGAACAGCTCAAATGGAGGCAGGATCAGGCCAATTTATCTGCTCATCACATAGTGAATTGTCAACATCTCTTGGAAAGCACAGGTGAAAGGGGGGTTTTCCAAGTTACCGTTCAAACTGATGTGATGATTATTGGAAGTCCCTTGTCTGAGAATCCAGTTTACCCTTTCCTCCTTTCCTCCTTTCCTCCTTTCCGCCTTTCCGCCTTTCCTCCTTTCCGCCTTTTCACCTTTCTCCCTTTCTCGGGATTTTCTTCACTAGTTTGGCTTTTCAGGCTGTTGGCAGGGGGTACTGTGTGCTTTTGGCTTTTGCATTTCACTTGCTCTAGACACACCATCTTTCCAGGGACAATTTCAATCTTCTTTTTAGGAAACATTACTGTTATTTGATAATTAGCAGTGCTTTTGCATTGCCATGCAGCGCCATGGCACAGGCTCTAAATGCAGCTGAGTTTGTGATGCTAGTCTTAGAGTGGAGAGGGAACACAGGCAGTAGGAAATCTGACTTCTAATGACATTTTAAAAAGAAAAAATATTCTTTTTATTGCTAAGAATATTGCACAGAATTGAGTCTCTCTCATAAATCGTTCCCCACTTTGGCTTTGGTTTCTAAGATCACTTTCAAATCCAGAAATGAGTTCAGGCAAATTCCTGCTGACCTGAAACACTCAGCTCTGGGAAAGGCTTTGAGTTTAATATGAAAAAGCCTCTGATTTTCCTCCATTTCTAATTCTTATTGATTTTAGTTAAACACTCATCTTCAATCACAAAAGTCCCTGAGAACCAGTACCTCTGTACTATATGGGGAACTTTATCACCTAAAGGTTTTAATGTTCATCGGCCAAAAACATTCTATTAAATTATTTATTCTGGTGAGGTTTATTTTTATTAATAGAATTAATAGAGAATATACAAATGTGCCTTCTAGAAAATAAAAACTGCTTTGGATCACTTCATTTAACAAAAGAATATTTAAGAAATAACTTGGGATGGGAATTAAAATAGATGTCTCTTCCCTCACTAGACATAATAATGATAAATGAAGAATTAGAGTTATCTCCAAATATTTCCAGAGTTCAGAGGTATTTGAATTCATGGTTTGTTTTATGCCCCTCTCTACGGAGACCACTCAATTTAATAAGAAACGAAATAGTGTGACAAATCTGCTGCAGCCTTTTATTACTTACAATCCCTATGGGCTTTATTTTTCCCTCTACTAGCCCTTCTCCCCCGCCCCCTCCCCACGCACACAATGGTCAGGATGGAAATACAGAAGCCATAACATGGAAATATAGATGTCCTGCCATGCAATCGTCATCCCACTGCGCGTGTTTGCAGCGAGCACCCCCAGGCATGTCTGGGACAGTCCTTGGGAGGGTCATGCAGGACCAGCGCAGCCCCCTTCCCATACGTGGTGCCAGGGAATTCTCCAGTTTTTGCTAGACTGGGAGCTGGCCTTGGCATGGAAGCTGGTTTTGTCCACATATATGCACACTGGGACCTGGATTTGTAGTATGTGGGGTCTAGGGATGAGACTGAAGGAAAGAGAGCACTGTATATGTGAGTCCAACAGCTGCCTTGTGAAGTCCACCCTGGTAGCACGCCTAGCCTTCCTAGAGTGATGCCTCCACTTCACAGTGGAGGTCTCTTTCCCATCCGTAGCTTCAGCTCACCACTGGCCTCTTCTCTTGCTGGAGTTGACAGGTCCCCAAAGCACTGGCTTCTCTCAAAACCTCGCCAGCCCACACAATCCTACAGGCACTGTAGAGCCTACAGGAACACTGTGAAATACAGAGCACAGCCATTTTGTGATATTTTGGTAGTCTACATTACACACACACAGGGAGCCCAGCATCCATCCCAGCCCTGGGGAGGGCTGGTATTCCTGGTACTGATTCTTTACCTGTGTTGGCAAGTGATTTGAGTGCATTCCCCTATGGTATGAAATGACCTGGAGGCCTTCAGTGGTGAAGATGTTTCCAATGCTGTTTGCTAACATCTTCCTACAACAGCAGCAATGTTCCCAGCAATCCAGAGGCTGTCATTTAACCTGAATGGATCTAACTTTGGGGAGATTGGCACCTGGGCCTAGGTTATTTTCATGTCTGTCCATCCTCCTCTGCTGCTGTAATACGTGCTGGTAGCCTGACTGAGGGGATTAGCTGATGGGCAATTTAAATGGGTCATTTCATAAGAGATAGGTATGATAGGCAAGCTCGGAGCCTTGTTTAAACCCTGCAGCTTTGTCCTATCTCTGTGTGTCTCTTTGTGCTCTCTCCATGTGTGTCTTAGTTACTTTTTCTGTTCTCATCTTCCACGCCATCAATTTCAGAGCTCCCTTTTTTTTGTCTTCTCAGCCAGAGTTTCAGCTAAAGCCCATTTTAGTCAATGGGAGTCATAGATTAGGCCTTTGAACCTCATTTGACAATGCATCTTGCATACGTGGAGACAGAGAAAAAAAGATTAGGCTAGGCAAAAGAGCTTTATATATGCATACGCATACATAGACAGATTTATTCTTTCTTTTCTTATCTATGTCATTCTCTTTTAGGCTAAAAGATCTAAGAAATTTCTGATAGTGAGTCCAGAATATTTTATATAAAGGATATTAATGCCAAGCATAGTTCCCCGTGCCCATGGTTTAATAATCCACATTAGGGTTGGAAAAACAAACATTTTATGCCTTAAACTACATGAATCTCTTTTAATGGAATTTGAAGAATTAAAATATGAAACTGGGGTTTATCAGCCTGTTGCTAGGAGAGTTGTGGTCTGTGGTTGCTTAGGGAATCATTATCAATAATCCCTTAATCTAATAGCAAAATAAGGAAAGCTGCTCCACCAAGCTGACCCCATTGGATGCAAGCAGTAAACAACAGAATATAGCAGTGGGGTTACCCAATAGCAACTGCCAAGTCAGGGCTGTATCTGGGAGAAAGTCATGTTTGCAGAGGCCTTGGAAGCCTGCAAGAAGACTTTCTGCCAATGGATGGATCCAAATGGACCTTTGTTGGAGAACATACATTTTGCAGTGTTTCCCCAAGGAACAAAAAGACCTAAGACTATAGGAATGCCCATGCAGGGCCAGAGTAAAAGTCTGCTGGAAACAGTACTTATCTGTTTCTAAAAGCGCCCAATAAGGAGGGCTTGGGGAAGGACAGGTAACATTTTTTCTGGGCGCTGGCACTTTGCTGCTCATACTTCCAGAGCCAATGGTGTTGTAACTCAGAATCTTTTGTGACTTTTCTTTGATGAGTTTGTTTGTTTTCCCTTTGAACTAGCATGAACTTTCAGCATGCTAAAGTTCCCTTAAAATATCCCTTAGGAGGGAGTTTCATAGCTTATTCCCATTCTTCATACAGAAATGATTCTCTGTGATTGTTTTGAAACATCTTTGTCAGTGTTATTCGGTTATCTCTACTTCTTGCTATGGAAAAGACAGTGAACAAACACTCCTTATTTTCTGTCTTTCAGCTTCTTGCCATTTTATAGAGGTGCAAGTGCAATTTCAGATGCCTTCTTAGAGGCTTATGAGCACAATGAGTATTGACCTGAATCTTGCATAATTATGATTTAATCTCTTTACAATGCTTAGATAGTGGATTTGGAATATACAACCAGAAATAAGTAATGATGTAATTTTAATTCACATCTGAAGAAGCGTGAACCTTGATGTATTTGGCATGTGGAAAACATGTGCTGGTACTTGTGTGCATATGAGAGAGAGGACAGTGGAGTGCAGAAGCAAATAGGTATTTGACACATCAAAAAGATTGCAGTCTTTCTTGGATAACCAGAAACAAAATCTCCAAAATTTGATATACTAGTCTAAAAATGTTTCTGATTATCCCTTCTTTCTGCTAAGGTTCTCTGAAGAATAGATCTGGTGGCAAAGCTGGAGAGCTCAGGTCTTTTCAAATGTTGACATATGGAAAGATGAGGGTTATATTTCAAGGTGAGCACATTGGCCCTTTGTCCAATCTCTCATAAATCACTGTCTAACTCTTGTATCTCCCATTCATTGCCTAGGATGAGCAGTGTGATATACTGCTTAATTTGGAAGTTGATCCAAAGTCAATTGAAGTCAGGGAGTTGACATCAAGAGGTTCAGTCCCTAAGGCTGTTTAAATAGGACTTATTGACAGAGGCATTAAGAGATATGAACCTCCTGTCTCTTGCTGTTCGCTATTTTTAGTTTGGCAAGTGTCTTCATATTCCTGCTGCCCATCCCAACTCCAAGAGTTCTGATCTCAGCCATCACTCCTAAAGTGCATGGGCAAAGTTTGCCAAATGGAAATGTTGAAGGAACTTCCTGCCCCAAAGTCTTTCAGGTGACATGAAAAAGAGGTCAGACTAGCAAGAAATCCCACATGAAGACCAGAAACACCATGATTTATTCCCTTTTGCTGAAGCTGAACTGAGGGAACAGCCACACGGGCAGCTCCCAATTTGCAGCAGGACCCCAGCAGCCTTGCTTCTCCCAAGAGAAAGAATTGGATGGCCCTTTAGGAATCTGCCTGCAGCTAGCTATCTCAGGAACAGCTATCACGGCATGAACCATGAACCTTGTCTGGGAAGTGTGGCTGCTGCAGTGTCACTTGCCTGTGTATGGTTTTGGATGTGAAGTAAGGTCGAATCCTGTCTCTCCAGCAAGCACTGCCAGGGCCTACCTGTTCTACCAGGTTACTTGTTTTTCAGAAATGTGAAGAAAATTCCCAAGTCTTTAGGAAATGAACCTCTTTGAAATCTCCGCCCCCAGCAAGAATGAGGCTCCTCCCTCTGCTGATGAAGCCCTTTGTTTGGTGGAGCATCCACCAACTGGGAGCCAGTTGTCCTCGATCCACCCAGTAGCGACCTCCCATGCAAATAGCCTAAGTGAGATCCCTGGCACATGAAGCCTTCCCCAGGGTGCACAGAGTCAAGGTCCCATGCACCATGGCTGAGAGGAGAGAAGAACAGAGGTAGGAACTAGCCTCATGGTCCTCATTCAGGCCATATGGTTCCCACCCTCCTGAATCTTGCCTAACAGTGATTTTCCTTAAATGCAATCCTTTAAGGTGTTAAATCTAGCTTTAACTTATTTGGCTGATCCAACTTAGATCAGATTATGTTTGTATTTATTGGGATTTATGGATGTATGATTGCCTCTGAGCCCATATGGACAGCTAATTTGTCAATTAGAGCAATGCTGATCATTGCAAAGGCATGGCATAGGCTGTTAAGCACCATTATCGGTTTCAACCAGGTCTGACCTTGAGACACACATTTATTTTGCCTGACAACCTTTTATTCTCACTGCTGGATTACAGATATGTAAATTGGGCTAAAACCTTGAATATTCATCTTAGGTACGTCAGAAAAAATCGGAACTTGTTGGAGATGAAGAATATAACAGGGAGAGCTGTTGAGCTGCATGCAGAGATACAGGAGCTGCTTAGCCATTGCTTTATATTGTACTCATAGCAGCTGTAGGATTTGGGGGCAAGACATCAGGATACTGCCCTGGGATCCAATTAAAAGCAGTGGACATTTTTCAAGAAGAGAGAGATCAGCTCTGGTTGCTAATTAAAGGTCACATTCTGATTCCATTATATTTATTTCATAATAGCTATAGCAAGGACATTCTTTAGAGGCAGTGTAGAGGTAAGGGGTATTAATTCATCATTTTGGAGCCAGTCAGAAGCAGCCAACCTTTCAAAACTGGCAACCCAGTGATCAGTAGGAAGGATAAGACAGCCCTGTCTTGTGGGCAGGCCTGACCACGTGGGACAAGACGATATCTGGTGGCCTTGGAGATGTATGGGAAAGGTCAGTGAGAGACAAAGAAACTCCTGAGTTTTGCAGAGTCATGTTCGCTGACAACTTGCACTGATCATACAAATGTCTTAGTGTGCTCTTGCCCCTGGGTGAGGACATGTTGTGAGAAACCTCAGAGCTTCACAGGTAGCCACCCCTCGGGTTTGCTCACACCTTCAGTCATGGACAACAGCAACTGGCTTTGCAGAGGGAGGAGTCCTGGACTGAGATTTTTCCAGTTCTCCATCAGATGAATGTCATGAATGGAGTTTTGTGTCCAAAGGGGTTAGTGTCCAGAGGAGACTCCCATTTTTGCTGGATCTCAGTTTAAGCTGTCTGCACCTGCTTGCTGAAATAGTCCTGTAATGTCAATGGCAGAAGGTTTCCCTCACAGAATTTGGATTCTTGCTACCTGGGTAGTGACTTAAAATTCACAGCAACCCCTCTCTTCTGAGTATTGCTGTGGGCAGAAAGACCTTCCGTGCTTGGCTTTTCCATGTTCCCCTCTGCACACGCAAAGTGCCTAAGACCTTCCTGAGGACATTTGTCCTCTATCTAACCCATTCTTATATCTACTGACTGTGCATTCAGCTCTGCTCTTCTCTTGTCCCAACAAACTGCTCAGAGATATCATGATGAATTGAACTCTGTGTACATAGGAAAGGAAATGTCAGGTGTTATTTGGGCCAGCCGAGTAACATTGGTTAATTTGATGCTTGAGTATTTGTCTTTCCTGATTATTTATAAGTGAGGTGTCTAGGCATCTCCTGCGACCAAGAGCTAGCGAATCTCTAGTAAGAAGGAGCATTGATAACCATCTTAAATGAAAAATCTGCATTTTAAGCTATTACTACCAAGCGAGATGAACTCTACTGTTGGTCTGAGAAGCAGATGTAGGCTTGGAGAAGGGAAAGTCGTGCTCCTTAACTAGCTTCCTGTCCATCCTTTCAGGCTTCTATAACCACATTAGTTATATACTTCATAAATCATATGTCTGAAAGAGGAATTGGTCTACACACGTCTCAGTGATTCTACACTCATCACCTTGACCCTGATATTTTACAAAGAAAAAAAACTGTATCTGCAAGTATTAAAGGACAGGACTGGGCAATAGGGAGATGATGGTTTGCGTATTATGCCCCCAGCCATATTGGTTTTAAGAGACTTCTTCATGCAGACCAGTCATGCACAGAGAGGGCTGAACTTTTCGATCTGCCATCAATACTGGATTATTTCTGCTGCAATCATTAGACCTACGTTTTAAACTAAGAGGTTTTTATATATATATATATATATTTTCTCTAAGGAAATACAGCTTTGGAGGGACCTAAGTACTGTGAATTCATACCGGCTTTGCCAAACTGTTTAATAATCTGAAAAAAAGAGGAGAGGGAAGTATTTAAATCCAATGTCTAAGAAATAAACATTTTAGTCTGTTTCAGATCAATATTGTGCTTTGTTTTTTCAATCTGAAAGGATTTTCATGAGAGAATATGCTTGAATTTGATTTTTTAATTTTTTTTAAATGTGAAAAGAAAGACAAAATATTCTTTATTTTTTCCAATTAGGAAAAAAATTTAAGGGTAACATAAAGCAATTTTTTTTAACCTGTAGTTTGATAAAATAGTTTTTAAAATATTGTCTGTGGGAGCTATGAAGAAACAAGTATTCTCAGGATCATTTGTTGTTTTGAAGGGGACAGCAATCTGAAAACCTTCTCACTAGCAAGTGTCCTGCTAGTTTGTGTTCAAGGTACATGTCTGTCTCCAAATACTTGTGTTGTGCCGAGGTGATGTGCAGGGCTGGTGGTCTGAGCTTAAGCACCAGTGAGAAGCACCGGCCAAGGGCAGATGAACCCTCATGTGAACTGCGGCCTCTGCCCATGGAGAAAGAGATGATACTGTATGGCCTAACGTAGGCGTGGCGACCTGGTTCAGGAACGGCATGGTGACCAACCCGAGGTTGCTCGGTCTATCAGCTCACAGACACCAATATGGTGGACGGCAAATGGCGTCCAGTGCTTAAAGAAAGGAAGAGTTAAAGCCATCCCCCCCCAATACTCTTCTTCCACCCTCTCTTCAGTAAATCTGTGCTTGGCAGCAGGGATTGTGACATAGAAACAGGGGCAGCTTCACAAGAGGCAAAATAACATCGTAATGGAGGATTTTTGTGGTCGGCACAGAGCTGTCCATTGTCCTCGACAAAGCTCTTTTGTTTCTTGCTACTACAGAAAGGGAAAGGCCACGGATGGTGATTTGCCTGGAGAGATCCAGTGGTGTGAAAGCCAGAGCCCCAGCTGTAAACACTTGGGGGAAAAATATCCTAAAGTGGCAAAAATAGTCCCTAAAAATAATAAGGATGAAGAATATTAACTCTTCCATGTGCAGTTCCTTGTTTACCAAATGGGAAGTGTAAACCCATTACATAAAATGTCTTTCATCGCCCATATGCTTTCTAACCTAATCAGCTTTGAATCCTGCTAAATCCCAGATTGAGATAACAAATGAACAGCTCAGCTTCCTAGAAGAAAGGCAGCCTCTTTCTGTTAGGTATTAAAAAGAGGCAAAGGTCAAACATTCCCCCGTGGATCACCCAAAAAAAGAGATCACGCCGATAACACCTATGCTTTTCAGCGCTAAGTAAGTATTAGAGAAAGTGAAATTCGTGGCAAATACAACTAAAGGTCAAAGCTCCAGATTAAAACTCACATGATGGCTTTGTACAGGATAGAATGTAATATCCTGAAAGAAGACAGATGTATGGTTCCCAGTCATGTTGCGGTGGTATTATTTATAATTCAGGGAAGGAGTTACCATGGCTATTGTGCCAGAGTTGCACAAATGATGGGCCCTAAATGCAGATCAACCGTCTCCTGGGTTGCATCTGAAGTGGCCATCCAGCATTGTGTGGCACCGTGAGGGCCACAGCTGCTGCTTTGCAAGGGTCTGGTTGGTTTGGAGCAGGCACAGGCAGATAGTGGTGCCCATGAGCTGTGCAAGGAGACCTTCCTTGGAGCTGGGGCAACACCAAAAGAGGTATTTCCATAATGTTTCCTGTTTGGAGTAATTCCATGATACTTCCATTGAAGAAGAGCCCAATCTGATAGGCAATGCAGGAAACAGACCATCTATGTTAGGCTTTCCCTTAATGTTGCCATAGCAGAACTGTTTTGAAACAAAACTTGATGCAAATAAGAAAAGATTTTTGAACCAGCTATGAAAATGGCCCGCAAAACAAATGAATTTCAGGGAAAAAGAAAGGAAATTTGATAAAATATTTGATGTTAAAACAAATAACAGAGATAAGAGAATTTTATTTTTATCCAATTCTTTTTTATTTTAACACTTTACAGTAGTTCAAGTTGGGATGAAGAGTGAGGAAGAATGATCAAAGTGAAGGAATCTTTGAACTTTCACTTTTTTTTTTTTTTTTTTGGCTTTCCATGTGTTTAGGAGAAAAGAGGAAAGCTAAAACCAACCCAGACTACCAAATGGTATAACTAGTTTCATACTTCAAAATAAAATCAAATGTTAAGTGCTCAGTAGCTCGTGCTAAGATGTTCCATACTGGTGATTCTGTGAACCCTACTCCATCTAGCTAATGAATTTTCATTTTAGTGTAGGTCTGTTTTTAACTTTCCTAAAACCATCTAATAAGCAAGGTGATGAAGACAATAAATTTAAAAACAAGAAAAGATTTACTTAGGACACCTAATTAGGATTTCTAATCAGGAGTCATCAAGACCTATAATTAGCAGGGTTGTTCAGACTCATTGCTTTCCTTTTAATGGCCATAGGACATCCAAATGGTTTTAAATTATGTACCATGGGCTCCTAATCAGTTTATTGAACATCATAAATTGTTAAAAGGAGTTAATAGCTTGTGTTTCTTGATAGAAACTGCTAATACTCAAGGCAGAGAACTCATCAAATGAACCTCGTTAGGGAAGGGAGGAGGGAGATTGCGTCTCAGTGTCTCATTTTGTTTTAGTAATTAGCTTTTACTGGATTATCCGATCCAAATCTTTATTCGGTTTACTCTGTCAAATCTAGTTTGCATTTTAAATGGAAAATTGACGCGGGGAACAATTTGTCTCCTGACTGGGTTAACGGGTCTGGCTTGCGGGAGGCTCCTGCGGCAAGCGCAGGCTATCGCGAGAGTGACCGGCCAGGGGGACTTGTCCTGCAGCTCCTGTCCTCTCACCTTTGCCTAGGGATGCTGGGCCCCAGGAGGTGGTGGCTGGGGCAGACATGTCCCCTATTGCAGCTTTGGTCCCAGCCCAGCTCCCACTCCAGCAGCCAAAGCAAAAATGTGTGAAATTGCCATGATTCTGCAATTCCAGAGCACCCAGGAACAGATTCTGCAACTCCAGAGCACTCAGGAACAGATATTCAACACCTGGGAGGAGTTCAGCTCTTTTCTAGTGTTTTTTTATCTCCCCAACAGCAGTCAGAATAAGCTGCTTTGGTAGAGGTTATAAGAAAACTCGTGATGGGCAATTGCTGAAAAAAAGAATCCACACAAGGAGAGCATTTCCTAAGCTAACAGAGATTCTTGGTGTGAGCTGCATGTGCAGGTGTATCAAATTCTCCTTATCTGATGCATCAAGATGCAATAAAACAATGGAATCCCTGCTGTTTTACTGTTTTGCAACAGCCATGTGTACGCGTTTGGCTAACACAAGAGCTGGGAATTTGGTGTAAAATGCGAGCTTTTGTAGCTACTCACTTTGAGTGCTCTGAGTTCAGTTCTATTGAGTCAGATACCCACATAGAGTTCTTCTCATACCTATTGAGGAAAAGAAGCAGAAGCGCCTCATGTCAAAGGCAAACCTCCTATCACCTTCCCATTCCATCTCCCACCAGCATGAGGAGTTCAACCTCCCATTCATGGCTCCAGGTGCTAGTTCTTGGAGATCTGGAGGGAGCACTGTAGTGCATCCCAGTCTTCCAGAGTCTATCCTATGGCCTCTGGTATTTTTGCCACTCTCTTTCCACCTTGCGTGATGCTCTTAAGGCAAATCAGAGACCAGTAATTGACTTCCCATAGCTGGATGCTCATGAAAGGATGCTGCTGGGTGACCAAGGTATGTTGGGGTTAGCATGGTAGTTTCGAAGGTCCTACACTTCAGAATTTAGTTGCCATGTGTAAGGTTTTTTCCTAACTTGGAGGAGCCCTGAATCACAGAATCACAGAATGGTTGAGGTTGGAAGAGATCTCTAGAGATCATCTAGCCCAACCTTCCTGCCCAAGCAGGGACACCTAGAGCATGTGAATTGCCAGACACACCCATGTTGTATGGTGTTTCACATTCCCATGTGTATTTATTTTAAATGGCATGTTTGTAATTGGTTGCAAGGTACACTTGATTATTGTATTCCCCGGTGACTTTATAATGACAAAGCAACAAATCTGGAGTTAATTAGGGAGATGCATTAAAAATGCCTTCACTGCACCCCTTTCTTCCACCTATCTTGTGACAAAGGGTTTATTCCTGCTTTAATAGGGGTGTCCTAATGTATACGTGAAAGCAAGATAAGTCCATCTGGCTTCTTTTGGCTGTGGTGCTAGAGATGAGCAGGTTACCAAGGCCAGACTTTAAGAAAAAGGATAAAAACCTTCATCTGGCCAGAAATGCAGGGCAGACCGAACCCTGTGTATTACAGGGGTGCTGGCAGCATCCCTGTAGTATGGGATTTTCCCAGTCCATTTATGTATTTGATTGCTGAGGATTTCCTGACCTGTATTCAGGTGTTCATTACTCTGAACCAAGTCTCTCTTAGAGAACGCTCCACACGGAGTATTAAAATACTGCAGGAGCAAATTGACTCCAAGATAAGAAATTGCAGGGGAGGAAAAAAAAGTGAGCAGGCCATTGGGTTTCCATGTAGAATTAGCAAGAGAAATGGCTAGTTGGTAGAATTAGTCTAGGGTTGTAGTGTAAAGTAATCGACTATTCCCCTGGCTTACTAGCATTGCTAATCACCTGTACAGGGAAAGTCTGCAGCTGCAGGATTGAGATCCTGTGGTTTCAGTGGAGAAGGGGTATTTGGCCAAGAGGTGCCTGAAGCCCCTGCTCCAGATCTGAACAGGGATGTTCTTGGCGCCACTCCATAGAACTGCAACTCTCCAGGGAATTGGTGTCTCAAAACATGCAAGGACTCGATAACGTACCCCAAATCACCTGGAGAAACCACTGCTAAGCAGGTCCTCGTGTCCCCAGCTTGCTGGTGTCTTCTGCTACACCTGCTTCCCATGATGGGAGTGAGTGACAGAGTCCTGTGGGAGAGACACAGCTGCCACAGGCATTAGGAACAGCGTGGAATTGCCTGGGACCCCGAGTGCAGCAAATACTATGTCTCTTAGAAGCCTCTCTGAACACAGGAAACGAGACAAAAGAGATACATCCCCTCTCCTGCTTGGGAAGTGAGGTCGGGAAAGCGAGTCTTTCCATGCTAATGTCACACAATTACCTCTTAACTGCCAAAACAAATGGCAGAAATGGGGAAAGTGACACCAAATCAAAAATGTCACAGGTGATCGATTCATGTCATCTACCGTCGTCGCAGCCGAGGCTGGCGAGAGACACGGTGATAACACAACACTAATATTATATTACAGCCTTCGCGGCGCCGAATGCCAAGTGATGAATATGTGTCACTTTATGTGTCGCTCACTCTCCAGGCCTGGGCGGGCGAGCATGGAAAATGGAGTGTTCAGGATTAATGATATCGAAAATGATAGAGAAGAGATTGAAAATTCCTTCCTTCCTGAACCATGCAGATTGAAATGCACCTCAGAGCTATCACTTGCTGCCCTCCTCCTCCGCCCACTTTTTAAAAGGTCCTTGTCACAGCACTGAGGAAAAAAAGGAAAAGAAAGAAAAGAAAAAGACTTAATGAAGAGGCTTTTATTTGGAAATGACTTTCCGGGTTCCTCATGGCCTGATTATGAACAATTTTACCATCCTCTCTTCAAATGCATGTCTTTTCTCATGCATGGAGCTGTATCACAGAGCTGTATCACAGAGCTTGTCCATGATCTCATTTAAGCGGGACCATCATTTCCCATTTAAAACCCTGATGTGGTCAGAAGGTTGAGGCTGTTGGAGATTGTTTTATAGTGTGCTATGACTGACAAGTGATCTTATTGAGAAATACAAATGAAACATAGAGTATTTTAATTCTCGTAATTTCTGTTTTGTAGCCTCTAATAGCTTGAGATAAAATTTGGAGACACCATAGTCTTTGTTATTGCCTTATCAAATGGGAGATCTTTATTTTTAATCAAGAATTGGGAGTGTGCCCAGGGAAGGCTCCCCATGTACATCCAATGATGCCGATGCCCACCCATGTCCAAGAAGTGAGAGTGAGGGGTGGTTGTGGCCACATCGATCCTGAAGTCTTCGTTTGGGCTTTTGCTAGATTTTGGTGAGGACATCTCAAAACTTGTATATAGAAAGCAAAAAAGAAAAGATTTTTATGTCTTTTATTATTATTGTTATTATATTATTTTCCTTTTGATTTTTTTTTTAACCTCTCCCTGCTGCTTAATTGGGTCACCTCCGCAAGTGGAAAGAAGACTCTTGCTTTCCTCCTAACTGCATGGAAACCATATGCCAGAGAGCTCTGCCCTGCCTTACGGTGCCCTAACCTAACATCACGCATGATGCTCGTGCAGTGGAGCCCAACTAGTTTTATTTTAGGGCATCCTTATTGAGGACAGAGTCTATTTGGTTAAGCAACCTATACAGCATGTTGGAACAGCTTTTCTTTTTTCCAACTTCTTAGGACTTTCAAGAAAAGTATTTTTTATTTTTTTTTGCAGAAGCGACAATGAAGTCAAGTCACAGGCAGTCAAAACAGGGATGCAATATTTGTCCAAACATCAAGTGAATAAAACACTGGGATAACTGCCTTACACTGCCTACCAAATCCGTTCCTTATTTCATTATCCTCTACTGAAGAACTGGCACAGATAGAAAAATGTTCTTAAGGAATCCACAGCCATTAGTTTTACCCGGCAATAGACTGAGACTGGAGGAACAAATCCAGAATCAACTGAGAGTACCTAATTAATTGGATTATAATTACATTCGGAAAGCTTAAAGTTAATAGATCCGTTTGAATTATGATCATCACAGACTCTTCGGGGACAGCCTGTGCAGTGAGAATCACTTGTACGTGATCACCAGAGACATGAAGAATTAAATGACTACAAATATTTTAAATAAGAGCACCTGTTCACTGCTGGGAATATAGGCTAGAGCTCGGCTAGCCTGAATGTGTTTGCTCTGAGGTTTTAGTCTCTGAAAGGTTGTGTTGCTCTTTTTATTTTTAAAGGATGCCTGGGCAAAATGTTACCTCTGAAGCGGTTCATTGCTGGAAGAAGGATCGGGCCACAAAGGAAAATGAGGGCCTAGCCGTTAAGATTGCGTTTGATTGGCACTTTCTTAAGTCTTAGCTCAAAGGGGCACACACCATCATCGGATATGTAGTTCTGTGTGTCAGTCTCGCCTGACTCATTTAGCTCTCGTTGCCACCTCTGCGCGTGTGAAGTGCTGGCTCTATAACCTTGGATATACTCTCCTGCACAAATTCTTCAGGCTACAAAAATAAAGGAGAACGGAGAGAAAAGACGCATTTCAGAGACACAGAGTATTAATGAAAGCCTCTAGATTTCCAGCACGGAATAAAAAGGCGGCGGAAATTTTCGATCAGAGCCATAAATCTAATGAGATGGAAATCACATGCAAATTAACAGCACCATGAGCCAAATGGTTAAAGTTTCTTTATGGAGCATATTAAGAAGCGTTTTACCCCAGTGGAATGGTTGAATGAACAATAAACACTGAGACGCAGTCTGTATTGGTTGACAACAGGAACAAGATAAATAAAACAGATGAAGACAAGTGTTATTCCTTCAGTTACAAGCACAGATGCTATGAAAGGAGCCATCCTTCCCTCCTGTAGAAGGAAACCGGAGTCCTACAAGCCTTCCCAAAGCATCAGGGATCTGTGATTGCTCTTGCTCAAGCTGATACTCATAAGAAACTTCTTGAAACCCGTTGTTGAACTGGCCTTGGTATGTTCAGAGATGGACAAGAAAATGTGAAACCTCAGGCCAAATAGTTTCCTAGTGTAAATTAGGTCCCCCTATTAAGTAGACCAGTTTACACTAGCTTTGGATCTGGATCCCAAACTGTACCTGCCAGCGTCCGACTGTTGATAAATATTGAGTAGTCTCAGTATGACATTTTAATTATAGCATTATGGATTTCAGGAGGAGGGGGAGGAAAAGAAGAGAAAGCATTTATTTTTGTTTTTAAGCTTAAAGGAAGGAAAAAAAAAAAAACAAGGGTAGAAAATAATACCCACAAATCCCTCAGGATCACAGCAGAGAAGAGCTAAATCTCAACTCATACTCTTTTCCAGAGTTCTATCAAACCCTATTTTAGCCCATAGAGAGTGTTGAGAAGGACGAATCCAGCCTGAAGTGAAGATGCTGAAAAGCTAATCATTACAGTGTCCAAGTCCAGTGTCTCTCAAAAGTCAGGACACAGCTATCCAGAACTCAGGAGGGCTCCAGGGCCTCTCTCTTCATCCCCAAAGCTTATCAAGAAGATAGACAGCTGCTCCTGACATGGAATCAGGGATAGTGCATACAGGAGAGGAAGCTAATGGGAAAATAACCCCTTTGTAAGAAATAGCAAACATGCTATCCTTAAAGTGAGGAGAGACCCAATATGTAGCTTTCTGTTCCAACTTCGGGCCTGTGCCTGCCCCTGGCAGCTCTCCCTCTATGCATCACACATTTGGTGCCTTCACAAGGTCAGAGTGCTCAGGTGGGAAGCAGGCTTTTCTGATCACTGCAAACAAAATTGGCATTTCAGAGGGAATTAGGACTGGAGAATATAAAAACAGAGTAAAGGAATAACAGGAGTGTGACTCGCAAGCCTGGGGGTTACACCACTTTCCTGAGAAGATATGAGGAGAAGGATGCTTCTTTGCCATGCCCTCAGCATTCCACAGATGTCACAGGAACTGCACGGCCTTCCCCTTCTCTGTGCAGAGTCCCTGCTCTGGTCTACATGCTAGAGTACAGCGAGGCTCCTGTTGATATTTATGGATTCATACAGTGGACCAGTGTTGCTCTAGTCTCCTCTCTCTAAGAAGTTTGGATTTAACCTTGGAATGGTTGCAAACGAAACTAGAAATTAGCCTAGTGCCTGAAGGTGAACATCCATCCACCTGACAAGAAGGAAGAAGCAGTGCAACCCTCCCGCAGGCAGATGGGCTTGGCCTGAAGGGGACATGGAGCTGGCGTCGCTGCCATGCACTGAGTCATCTCAGAGGCTCTTCATCTGAGCCAGGCACAACAACATGATCCTGCCAGCTCCCTGCCTCTGACTGGGGCTGGTTTGGTCACTCTCAAACCTGTGACCCTTCTCCAAAGCTGTGGAAGTGGGAAGTTGCCCACCCTTGGCTCTATCAAGTCTCTGCAGACTAAGACAACCCAAATTCTGTATGCCCTAGCATATAAAAGAGTCATCTAACACTGACTTTTTCAAACCTTCCTTCCACCCGCCTTCCTAAATGTATCACCAAAGTCTCCAAGAACAAGAGTGTCTTCAACTCATAGTATAAAACTTGGGTCATTTGGACTGACATTTATGGAAAAAAAAGGAGAAGAAAATAAAGGAAAAAGAAGTGCTCAAGAAATGCATTTCACCAGGACGCGTATCAATCTAGGAGTTAA
This sequence comes from Nothura maculosa, assembly GCA_032353885.1. NCBI lineage: Eukaryota > Metazoa > Chordata > Aves > Tinamiformes > Tinamidae > Nothura > Nothura maculosa. Next base: position 5,253,799 of record JAUBOD010000755.1, on the reverse strand, counting down.
GCAACCTGGTTTCTGCTCCTCAGTGAAATTTCTTTGTAAAGCTCTTTCATATCTATGGATGGAAAATAAGATTCATAGAAGCTAAAGCCAGAAGTGTTATAGCAGTGTAAATGTGGGTGCATGGCATTTCCCCTTCAGAGCTTACTAATAAAATAGCCACCTCTGACTGTGGTCAAGTTTAATATCTAACAAAATCCATTCTGCTCACCTCTGTTTCACAATCTGGACTGCCCTGTCAATTATTAACACTCACTGGAGCTGCCACACAGCTCATTTTTGTAGTTACTAGCTTAGCAAATAAATGTGTCACACTAAACATCATGACTTCTGAGGGAGTTCGAAAATAGGTGGACAAGCTAATAAGTGCAAAACTACATTAGAGCTACAGACCTCCTTCCTTAGTCTACAAGGGCAGTTGGTCTGCAAGAGACAGAAGGGATGGAGTCTGCTTCTCTGCCCTCCCCTACCTTGACATCAAGGTCTCTTCCAGCCCTTGCAGTGATTTGGGTCATTGTCCAGCAGGCAGCGGTGGAGAATCAGGCCCAGTGTACCTCTATCCTGCCTGTTTATCCCCCTTCCAGCTTTAGCTATGGATTCATTTGTTCTGACCCCTCACATGCAACTTGCATGCAGGAAGTTCTAGCAAATCACAGAAAAGCCGAATGAGATCGGCTGGAGACTTGTCTAGTGAAGGATGTTACCTCTCCCTGAAAGCCTCCACTTCTTTTCCATCAGCACTTTACCTAACATTCCTGTTCAGACTGATGAATGCAGCAAGGGCAGCTCTCTCTGAAAAACCAAGGGCTCTTCTGCACAGTGAAATCCTTGATATCTTTGAGCCCCTTTACAGCACCTGAGGATGAGCTCTCCCGTACAGTTTACTCTCCATGCTGAGCCAGCATGAAGCCAATTCACTGCTAACTGCAATGTTTCCTCCATACATTCTTGCAGAGAGAGCAATATTATCCTGTATTAGGGAAAAGACTGACTATGTCACTTGTGACACGTCAAAAGCCATAAGACTATATTGATTTTCAGACTCCTGCTGTGTTGGCTTGGACATTTTCTGTTCTCTTCTATGAAAGTACTCCCTTTTCAGTGGAAATGTCAGGACGCCAATGAGCCAATGAAAGGAATCTCCTTGGCGCTGAGCCTTTAATATTTCCTAGGCCCTTAATCTTGGGATGGAAAATCTAGTGCTGGGGAAAGGAAGTTAAAGGATGGATGATTTTCTTTATTTATTTTCTAAGGACTATGTATCTGGTGTTTCTACGAACAGTGGCACTGGGGTTTAAATCTAGTATAATCAGTTAAAACGTCAGCGTGATGGGCACTCAGCTTGGGTATTTCTTGTGCTCGCTTTCAGCAGCACATAAAATGAGGGAAGGAAGGAAATAAAAGAACAAGTTTTGCTCTTGTGTAAGTTTGCTGAGCTGGTGCATAGCAGAAAGCAAAGACGGAGCCAAAGACAATTTCGCAGTCAAGCCACTGTCTTGGCACTAGCTGGATTATCCAGCCTCCCCAGATCCTCTCTTGTCCCCAGGCAATGCTCTGAATAGTCCAGATCTGGCTCTTGCTTGTGCTGGAATAACTCCAGCATAATGTTTTTACATCAGTGGGGTGACTCTAAGTTCAAAGTCATGTAATGAGCATCTCAATTGAACCTGAGAACAAATTGCTTCAGAATAAAATTAGGCCTTGTCACATTATTGCATAGAGATCCAGAGCATCACCTGATCTGGATGCTGCAGCACCTAAGACGCCTCACTCAGGTGCTGTGGGCTGTCTATAGGAAATGTGTGGCTCACTACTCAGCAGAGGGAGCAAGGAAGAAGTCCAGTTTGGGATCTGGTCTCTTACAAGTCCTTGAGTAATCCCTCTGCTTACAAACCCCTGACATCCCAATGGGGTCACAGAAATGGCCCTGTGGAGACGTTAGCCATCTCCTTGCCGTAGGGCAGGCAGAGGTCCTCAGGCATAACAGCCTGTCCAGGAACAAGTTATAGTATTCTGATGTCTTGCTCTTCACAGCAAGTACTCAGTCTCTCTGGTTCCTGCTCACATCCTCAGCTCGTTAATCGTACAGGCAATATTTTATTTAAGACATTCTTATTTTCCAGGTTTTTTCCCCATAAGTTACATCAGACAAGTCTTCCTTCTAGAGCTGAAGGATGCTTAACAGTTCACTGCGCAGGAACTGCCTAAAACCTTACAGGCACCAAAGACATCCAGTGACTCGTCCCTTAGCCTGCAGGACCCTCAGCACCTGCTTTTATTTCTAGAGTCAACCAATTCTCTCCTGAGCATTTCAACAACTGGGTCCCAGGCTTCATTTGCATTCTGCTCTGGCTCATGAATATTGCTGTGAATATGTGGCCCTAAGTAGGTAAGAGGATATTTGTAACGTCTGAGATCTGACATCACACCAGTCCTTTTCACTTCAGGTTGCAACTATGATCTTGGGTCATCTTTTTTTTTCTCTTTGTACTTCTATAGACTCAAAAATTTCTGGTCAATTTATGCATCTGTATGCAAGCAAATGAGGTGGGATGCAAAACCAGTGTGAAATACATCCCATCCTATCAGGGAGACTAGGAACTGCATTTACTTTTTACAATCATCCACCTTTCCCCTTCTTGCTAAATTCTCCTGGCACATTTGACTGGCAGATGGTTCTTAGTTTTCCCCATTCTAATTGTTCTCATTGGCGATTGGGGCTAGATATGAATACTTAAGTGAGGTTCTCAATTAAATGCTGCCTCCCAACAGAGATGGAGCTCCAGAAATATTGTTCTTAATTAACACTTCTCATCAACATCCCTGAAGAATGGAGCTGGCCTTGGTTCTATTGATTTTGGTCCCAACATTCATCCCCACCTTGGAAATTCACCCTATCCAATTCAGCCAGTGTCAGAGAGCAGCAGTTCTGTCTTAAAATGCTCAGAAATCCAGCGGACCTGCTCTACCTCACCTGTCTCCCAAATAGCAGCATTTTTGTTATTCACAGACAAAAAGAATGTGCCTCAATTCTCCTAGTCAACAAACCAGTCTCTGAATGCTGAAAATCTTCAGTAGGATGTTGAGGAAGAAAGCAAAATGTTCTGGGGTTTTTTTCTGCATCCTGATTAATGAACTTTAGGGAGGAGATGGCAGAGGTGGGGATCCTTGCAGGTAGTGAGTTACAAAGAGAGATGTTAAAAGAAAAATAAAAAAGGAAGGGAGAAAAATACAAAGGAGATGATAATAAGTCGTCTTGGTGAAATACAAATGGAGTTCTCTGCTAGGTATCATTTGCTGAGGAAATTGCATTTCTACTTGGGAATAAATGAGTGTAAAACTTGTTTGAGGCCCAGGTAGTAATAGCATGAGGGAGGGAGGAAATTGAAATTTATGACTTTGCAAATGGAGAGACGCAAAAGGCAGAGACGCATCAGAGGTGTCTGTCTATCCCCCTCTCCCTCCCTCCCGGTTTCCTCTGCTTTCCGCGGACCAGGGGGACAGCATGGAAATAAAACAGGGCTAAGCTTTGCCGGCCGGGAGACGCTGGCGGGGAGGAGGAGGAAGGAGGGGGACGGAGAGGCGAGGGGACATTAGCGCTTGCCGCAACGTTGTCAGCACCGATGTAAATGGACGTGCTACATAGTCAACAAGACACACTCGGCTGCCCGCAAGTGGGAAGTACTTAAGTCTTGGCACTGACAAATGGAATATTTTGAAGGGAGCTAATCAGCGAGAATGGGGTTTCATCAGGCACTGACACGTCTCGCTCGCTCCGGCGCATCCGAGGCAGAAAAATGACGGAGCGGCGCGGCGTGGGCCAGAGCAGGCGAGGGGACGTGGGGCGCACGGGGGCACCCCGGCCGCCCCAACGATGTGATGGATGCCCCAGCGCCGGGCGGCTTGCTGCAAATCCCTGCTCTGCAGCCTGCTGGGCTCTGCTGCATCAGCAGCCGGCGAGCTGGTGTCACTGGATAAACACTAATAAATCTTCCTGCTCTCTGTGGCGATGGGACTTCCCTTGCCCCCTGCTCCCGCACTTCTTCCTGTTCTTCCAATGGAGTATAAGGGGAGAGAGTGGATTTAGGGGTTGGGAGAAGGGGATGGGATCCATGGGCAAGGCCTGCAGGGGTGACCCCCCTCCTCAGGCTCCACAGGACGGGACTGCTGCAAGCCCATGGAGGAGGAGGCTGCGTGGAGACCCATGGCCACCAACCAGTGGGTCAATCTGACCCATTGCCAAACAGGCTCAAAATCACACCTCAAAATACCTCAAAATTACAGGTAGGCAAAAACAAAATAAATAAAGAAGCTGAAGCACAGACAGTGTCCTCACTGGGCTGCAGTGAGGGACATGCCGGGACCTGCTCCCATGCACCATGACAGGTCCACACGTATGGAAATAATACCAGCTCCAAATCCTCCCGGCAGACTTGCAAGGGAGAAAAAGATGCATAAATTAAAAGATGAAGAAAAAAAAAGATAATAATAAAGCTCAGTGCTTACATCCTTAAGTCATAAAGGTTCAAAGCAGGATTCCCTCAGTAATCATCAAATGAAAATGTCCTTCAATTACAGAGCATTTTAAGACATGATTATTTCATGTGCATGCTATTAAGAAAATGACAGTGGAAAATTCATCATGAAATAAATTAATACTTAAACATTTTTAAAAGGCTCCCTAGTGTATTCTTACCCTCCTCCTCTTCTGACACAATAACGTGTTGTTTGTTGAGCCAATTTTATTGGACTGAAGAAGATAAAATGCACAATGAAAATATATTTAGAAAACAAATTCATAACTACTTTTCTAAATGGGGTAGCTTAGCTTAATATATGTAAAAAACACAAGGACTATTTATTATTTTCTGCTTTTGGAAAAGCATCCTATTTTTTACTTCGTAAAGTCAAGCATGCTGTTGCTTGAATAATGACCTCTTAAATTTACACAAAACCAACAATTTAGGCTGTATTTGCTTTTTATTCCACAACTCCTCACCCTGCAAAAGCAGCGTACCAGTTATGGTATGAATAAATCATAACCATGACAAAAGCTGATAGTCACTGAAAATCACGACTAACTACCAGGAGTGGTCAATTTGTTTTAATTCCAAGTGAGTTTGGTGCTGGATAGAGCAATAGTAATACACTACGGGAGGTCTGATCTCTCCTAATGAGCCTGTTCTAAAGTCTGTTAAGTCAGACTACATTTTTTTTCTTCTTTCTTTTCCCATAGATTTCAATAGAATTTGACTGAGGACGTGCCTCATAGGAGCAGTGTGATACCAATCACATTTGCCTTTCATCTGGTTCTTGTTGGGATGATGGAAGATTCCCAGACCCAAGTGTCCACCCCAGGCCATCAGCTGAATGACATATCATAGAATCATAGAATGTGTAAGGTTGGAAGGGACCTTAGAGGTCATCTAGTCCAACCCCCCTGCACACGCAGGGTCACTTAGAGCACATGGCTCAGGGCTGCATCCAAGCGGGTTTTAAAGATCTCCTAAGAAGGAGACTCCACAACCTCTCTGGGCAGCCGGTCCAAGTGCTCTGTCACCCTCACAGTGAGGAAATGCTTCTTTAAGTTCCTGTGGAACTTCCGGTGCTTCACTTTGAAGCCATTTCCTCTAGTCCTATCACTGTCCACTAGTGAACATGAACCACGATATGTCTACGAACCAGATCCTCACTGGTACAGAGACCGATATTTTTGGCAAATGCAGGCTTTGTGGAGGTTTAGGCAGAGATCTGGGGCTAGGAACTAGTTGACCAAGGGTTAACCAAACTCACCACCAGTACTGCTGGAGTGTAGGGCCTAGATTTACCTAAATGGATATATCTTCATCTGTGGCCTCCTTAGCACAGCAGGGCCTGCTGTCACCAGCTAATATCTAGCACACAACAATGTCCCATAAACTAACAGGTTACAATGAAACAAGGATGTGTTGAGGTTCAGGCGCTTCAGATTTGACAGGAGCATAATAGAGGCTGTCAGCATCAGCCATGGGCTCCAGAGTTCCGCTCACAACCTGACTGGTTTTATTCGGAAGGCTTGACTGAGCAATTCCCCTTGTTTGTGTTTAAACCTGTGCAAAGGGGATGCCTCGAGTCCGTGGACCAGAGTGCAGAAGAACCTTCCTGTAGCCAAGAGGACTCATTTTACAGGCCACTATGCGAGATCCTACCTCAAATTTTATTTTAGCAGGTTGGCACATAAAAAGAAAAACTCATGCAAAGCCACTAGTGAAATCAAGATTGCTAGTTCAGTCTGCTGTTTAGACCATGCTGATGGAGGGATCACCTCGCTCTAGACTGATTACAAGCCTGTTTTGCCACTATACTTTTGTATTTGACCCAGATTACATGGTGGCGAAGTATCTATTTTTCTATTCCATGGTTCATGCTTTGAGGGGGGACTATAATTCATAAGGGGTGCCTGCCCAGATAACTCACAAGTGGGATATACATGGCTGTCTTACTGAAGTAAATTTTGCTGCTAACGTATTATATTTGTATCATGCCAGAGGGGGTGTCTGCAGGTCTGAAAATGTTGGTTATACCTACAGCTACTCATGCTATTAGTATAGTTGTAGATATTATATGATTTATTGATGTGTTTTTATTTCCCACTGGTATGGTATAAATATATTTATTTCACAAAAGTGGCCAATAAATTTCCCTTATGAATCCTGTTATCTGCACCATTAACTATTGATCATTTTTATGAGGTCACAACTTAAGGGGTACATGAATTTACACCTTAATTTGTGACCCTTTCCAAAATAATACATAGCCACTTCTGAACTATTCACCTCATAGGAGGTAGTGCTTGTTTTTCTGCTTACTACTGCGCTCAGTATTTGCTTCAGATCAGATAATGTCCCAACATCATACCCCACGCCACTCTTCATCTTCTCAACAAGAAGACAGCACTCTCGAATTCAAACAAGACAGAATAAAGCACCAAAAACAATGACACCCTTTGGTTTTCCTGCTAAAGCAAGCAAGCAAGCAAACACAAAAACCCAAATCCAAAAGAAAAAAAAAAAAGAAAATGGAAAAGAAGGCTTGCTAACAACAGTCAAAGAGGAATAGGAATGCCAGAAATCCATAAATAACCTTCTCCATTTTCTTACTTTTCTAAGTAAGAAATCATCATTTGTAGATGATATTTTAGAGATTTGACATGGAAACAATTATCTCCTTGTCATCTTCATCAGTTTTTTCTTTGATTTATTCAAAGTGTTTAAATCTTTAGAGTTAGGAGTAAGTTTTATCTTTGTCTGTTACCAGATATTCCTCTGGCAACACTTTAGGGTAAGAACTGTGATTTAAATCCATGTCTTAAGTGTGATATTCTCATATTGTGATGGAGACTCTCATCATTGGCCTCCTCTCGCTCTTTGCAGGTCATCTTCTTATTGACTGAGCCAGCCCTAGTCAATGGATTTGGCCAGCCTGTCCCTTCTACTAGCAGTTCTCCAAGCAGAAGATCGGAATTCTTTCTTTGACCAGTCTGTGAGCACTATATTAACAAGCAATCCCAGATAAGCACCACAGTTCAACCATGTTCCTGGGGTTTTACACTGATGATCCCATATACTCTTGCACAAGGCACAGTTGTGCAAAGCACATGTGCATAGATATGGCAGAGACAGTGTATTCAGTTAAAGGGAAGTATAACCCTCAATGGCCTGGGTTAAAGGGAGATGGCAGCTTCACATCCCTTCCGCTGCCTTGCTTGAAGCCAACCTGTTTGTCCCTAGAAGAACTGTAGAATACTTCATAGCTAGGGACCCATCTTGTTTATGGACATCTCATCATATGGTGCAATGCCAGAGTAGAAGAGTAGAGCATGGGCTTGAGAGGGCTATTGAGCCCAGTCCTGTACTTAGAGGGTCCTGCTTGACCAGACCTGTAGTTAGAGGGTGCTTTGATGTTAAACCTGTGTTGCAGTAGAGTTTAGTTTTTAAAAAGTATACACAACATGAGCTCGAGTCCTCCTTCCATACACACCTCTACATCGCTCTCTTTTCATCTTGAGCTTGGCTGCACAGACTTTTTATTTGCACACAGTTGTCCTTAAAAATAATAAGTGACTATTTGCCTGTTCAAAGCCAGAAACAAGTTGACCAATTGCTGCTGTGTTTTACTTCAGGGTATCCATCTAAAGGCAGAGAGAGAGAATCAGTCTATAATGGTTTGCCTGGCTCGAAAACTCCATTTTGGGCCGCGGAGAGTCATATTTCAGAGAGTATTGATCACAGTGCAGTTTGTGTTTCCTCACGTCCATGATCCTGTTTGCAGCCCTGTAAAATAATAACAGTACTCATGTCAGTAAGGTAATTACCATTGATCTAACACACTGTGACAAATTTTTCAGTCATGCCACTTGATTCATACTTAAAGTTATGGCACTACTGACTGCTCCTTAAATAATTGAAGGATGCCCTTTGTAAATCAGCACACTCTTGCCAAAAAGTGGCAGTTTCTTCTTTGTTCCAGGCCTTGTTTCTTAGCTTCATCAGGGATTTCAAAATTAAACAGACAGCTTTCTATAGCCTGTATAGTTCACACTTAGAACAAATATCATCTGAGTTGGCAAATCACTTATGACACCTTCATTCAGGAGAAGCAGGGAAAGAAGAAAACTGTCAAATAAAGAGAAGATTGGGGTCTTTGCAATGGTGGGCTTGTAGCAGGAGGTAACAACGAGGCACAAAGCTAAGTTAGGTTAATTCAAAACATCTTTGTGTAATGAAAGTTTTCCCTGCAGACCTAAGCTTGACCAAGTCATCCAGCGGTGATTTTGAAAGGTGCTGCTCCTTGACTTGCATGGCTCTCATCTAGAAGCAGTTCCTCATGTCGCAGGAATGGAAGGATATAGACATTGCCTTCACCTCTGCCAGTGCTGGCCCCATCCATTGCATGAACCTCTAACATGCCCAGGTGCTGATCCATCCAGACTGATGTCCCAGGAAGTCTCTGACTCTCCTTATAACATTACCATTTAATACTACTGCTGGCTCTTGAAGTACCTTTGACAAATAACAGCATTGCTAGGCAGATAATCAAAGTGTGGACAGTTCTGAGCAGTGGGATCCACGGCTGATAACCATTAACTGGAGCCCCTCCTGCTAAAATGTCCACACGTTTGAAGGTGAGGTGAGCTTGAACCACGTCACCGTAGTCTGTAAATAAACCAGACTCCTTGGTAGTCAAGGAAGACTAATAAACACTGTGAAGTAGATGCTTAGTAATATGCATGAATAGACATTTAATCTGTCTCTGAAGTATCTTTTGGAAGAGCCTCTCCTTTTCTGAGGAGAATAGAGACTATATGTAGAGAAAAATATATTGTTTTAAGAAAATATCCCTGATCCAAACAATTCAAAATAGACAAATTGCTGGTGGAGCAATTAATAAACCCCTTCATTTCCTGTGTTTCAGAAAACTGCCTCCAGCTGCTAGACCTTTTCTTCTCACCTCTCTTATTTGACGACCTCCTTTTGCAAAGAGGACATTGCAGTTGTTAATGCAGCTGCATTATGAGTACACTCATATGTTTAGCTGCATAACGAGTATGCAGCTAAAGTTCAGACATAAATGAACCAGAAAAGACCAAGTCGGACAGCTACAAGCCACATAACATCTCCATGGCCTAGCCACTGTGTCCTTGGTTAAGCAAGACCATTATATGAAGTCCTCCTGGGTCACATTTCATCCTCCTGGGTAGGGAATTAAAACTATAGACTCCTCCGTGACTCTTCATTCAAGCACCAACACAGGACATAAATGACCTGTCATTTGGCACGAGGCTTGGTGGCTCTCACGGGACTCATCTGCTTGAGGAGCACGCCAATCTGCAACCACTATCATAGCAAATGAGCTCTCCTTCAAGAGCACCTCAGACCTACCCTTGCTGTATCATTGGACATGCAAAGCAATGGCTCTGGTTTTGATCCACTTACTTCCCTGCAAGGAGTCCTCTTTAGAGGGCATTCTTGTACCTGCTTGGGAAGAGGCCAGAACAAACAGAAAGCATCTTAAAGGAGCTTACCATATAACTCTGGGATTGAGTGAACAGTGCATTCAAGGGGGCAAATTTAATTCCTTCCTTCCCTTTGTATTCAGATTAGAGGCCAAGGTAGATGTGTGGAGGCCAGGACTCCTCTACTAATGCCGCTTTTGCACTTAACCTGCAATTTACCTGTCAGGAACAAACACATTAAAGGACGACTTAGCTCTTCAAATTTCCAAACAATTTACTGCACCATCGAATGAGCTCTCTAGCATTGAGGAGCACAACAGCCCGTTCACATCTAACAAAAACATTTGACACCTAAAGAAATCCTTGTCAAAAATTGGTCTGGTAAAATAAATGTGTGTATTTAAAAGAATGACATGTTTTAAGTCAATCAAACACCTCAGAAATAATAATAAAAAGCCTTCTGAAGAGACTGCTTACTGGTGATGTATGGGCTTGGTTAAGAAGGACTGTGTTTTCAGAGCCTCCTAAATTCCTCAACTCAAGTGCTGAGTGGAGGTTTATTAAGTGACCTGTCTGGATGTATATCAGCCTTGTCCCTAGTGGGGGTCCTATGTTAAATTTCATCATTAAAACCTATTACCGAGCTATCAAAACCTGCTGTAATTCTGTCTAATGACCTCATTTCCCTAAGCGTAACTCAACTCAAGGTTTGCTGATGTGGGGTTACCTCTTGGTAGGCCACAGCCTCTTAGCAAAAAGCAGGGAAGGGGGGAGAAAAGAGAGAGAGAAATCAATGTCTGCAGAGATGACAAGGCACGCGGCCAGTGACTAGGGACCAAGAAACTATCCAATATTCCATTTCCTATCCAGTCTATTAGCAGCTGAAGTCAGCCAGGGCTCTGGCTTTGATTGAAGGCTGAGCTGAGACCAGATAGAGGAGGAGAAGTCCAGGCAAAATGGCCACGAGACAAGTCTCGTTTATGGCTAGCTGAAATCACTCATAAAAGTCTGTGTATATAAAAATGGATTATTGCATTAAAAGTTCAAAATGGTCTTTTTTATTTTTTTTCCTTCCCTTGCTCTGGTTAAGGGGTGGATACAAGGGAAAAAAAAAAAAAAAGAGCCCTTTCCCCTTCCCCCGCCTCAATCCCCCTTCCACACACACCTCTACTTGCCATGAAATCATTTCGTAAATACAAAAAAGGCCCCTCAGGCTATTGGTGCCCAGACACTCATTTTTAGAGTGGATAATTGACTCCTTTCAGTTGATAATTCATAGCTTGCATATGCCAGCTAATACATCAGTGCCCAGAGACTCAGTGAGAGCCCCGAGCACAAACGGGAGAGAGGGAAAGGAAAAGAGAGAGGAAAAAAAAGAAAAAAATATTTTGGATGATAGATGAGTGCATTACGGCTTTATGAATGAATTATGTCCTGCAAATACCTTGAGCAGGAGAGACTGTCGGCCTGTATCTATACTAATCTGGGAGGAATTATGACGATTTTCACATTAAAAAGGGGAAAGGCAAAGAATTAATTGAGCAATTGGGCCATTAAAAATGCATGTCGTCAGGTTCTGTATGTCCGTTTTCCAATTTATCATACACTAGGAAGCTTCCTCCCCGCCCGCCTGCTATTTTTCTTGTTTCTTATGTTAGATCTTTGTCTTTATTTATTGTAATTTCCTGTCACATCGTGCCACATCAGTATCATTTTGATAAGACAAAGTCTGTTTTACGTGGGGCGGTTCAGTGTTGTCTTTGTGCCTGTGTGCTCTATCAAGAAATAGCGATGGGGGAGAGCAGCATGTATTGGCCTTTGCAAATTTAGTAAAAACAGATGAATTCACCCTGTTTGTACATTTTTTATTCCTTATCCATGTGAGAAAGTTTGAGATGAAATTTATCTGCCTGAGAGCAGATGCAGTGGGTGCTTTCTTTTAAATAAAGTTACATGTTGCTGATGCTGTTGTGTACAACCATCGAGGAAAAGAGCCAGCCCATACAAGCACTAACTCTGTACTTATGTGTAAAATGCCACATGCAAGTGCTTTAAAAATTCACTGACAAATATATATATAATCTATATATACATACATACATACGTACGTACACACACACACACTATAAACTGGTCTCCTCTGGCATTTAGCTGTGCATCATATCCATTTTTGGCCAAAAAATATTCTAAATGGTTACATTGTTTATACTCTGCATATGCACCCTATAGTATGTGTTAATTATTTTCATAACAGAAAAATAATTTTGGATTAAGTGGATTAAAATAGTTGTCCAGTATCAGAAATATTTTTTGAATAACAGCAATTTTAGGAACTATTTCTAACTTTGTAATTAGTTAATCTGGAATAATATCTGAAATAACTAACTACAAAACGTGTTCTTATTTCAGATACCTAATAGATTCAATTATATTTATTTAAAGGTGTTGAAAAAAACATTTTATAGCCTAATAAAAAGAAAGAAAGAAAGAAAGAAAGAAAGAAAGAAAGAAAGAAAGAAAGAAAGAAAGAAAGAAAGAAAGAAAGAAA
>JAUBOD010000755.1:5193701-5241160 GCA_032353885.1 Nothura maculosa | reverse complement strand
AAGAAAGAAAGAAAGAAAGAAAGAAAGAAAGAAAGAAAGAAAGAAAGAAAGAAAGAAAGAAAGAAAGAAAGAAAGATATTGATAATTCAAGCAATATAAAAAATCCTGCTTAAGACTTGCCAGCAAATTTCAGGCAGTCTGACCAACACATAGTGCTTAACCTGTGTCCTTCAATTTTCTAATCCAGGAATTATGTTTCACCTGAACTTCCTCTAATACAATTAGGGTGGTGTGTTTGCTTAAACATAATGCCTTTACAGAATAATGTTTTATGCTGCAAAGCATATCTAATCTCTTCATGCAAGCCACTCTACGGCAAATCATTTTATAATATGCAGGAAATTTTTGATGTTGTTTATGTTCTCCTGTTTATGAGGCCTTTAATTGATTGTAAGCTGCTCTTTAAGTATTTAAAGATTATTTTCTTGTGGTTTTTTTTTTTGGATCTGTTGAATTTTTGTTAAGGCATTGGCTGAAATGTAGAAAACAATGTTGGAGAAGAATTTCAGCAGATAATTTCATTTGTATGCCAGACCCTTGTGCAGGATATGCAGGATTGTTGACTTAATTGAAATGCAGCCAGCCCAAAACTCCCTTTCTTGCCATATACCTGGGCAATGGTAGTTGTCTACCTGGGAATTTTGCTGTGGGTTTGATTTAGTTATTTGCTACTCTTACATATTTTGAAGAGGTAACTACATCTCAGTGCAAATGTCACCTTTCTGGATGTCAGTGCCTTTCAATAGCTACTCCACGGTTCACAAGCTTCTGGGAAGTCTTAAACAACTCTTGTGAGAAGGCTGATATATTATATATATAAAAGAAATATGAAACAGATTTCTGCTCCTGCAAATCTTTCTGAGCTTTGAAGGATTTCACCATTTCTCAAGAATGTGCAAAGTTTATAATGAGGAAAGTAGGAGGCACCCACAGAATAGCACCCACGTCCATTATCAATCAGTTACAGTGATTACTTGACAAATCACCCAGTGTCCCATGGCAGCTCTAATCAAAAGTTATCTCCATCTTCTGTCCGTCTTCTGACCTCTTACCCAGTGAAGGTGGTCCTGAAAATCTTATATCCATAGAGATATAAGATTTTCATGGTCATGTATTCAACATATTGACCCTTTCCAGCCAAAAGAACCACAATATCTTAGCAATTCATTAAGGATAGAAGTGAATATAGGAGGAAACACTCAAAGCTTTATACCTTCTCTGTGACCTTGTCAAGGTTGGCAGGTTCACTACCGTGGCTGGATTTGTGGTCTTGATCATACACGCATCAGAGCTCCTCTCCCTGCAAAATTTGACTCCTCTCTCCTTGCATTTCTTCCAGGAGGGCTGGAAAACAGTGTGTGGTTTGTGCCTAAAGAGCAGCCTTTGGAGAGACCTTCTTGCCAGAGCAATGCACCAAGCGAAGTGACAAGGCATTAAAACAGCCCAATGGGAGATACTCAAGGCAGCACTGAAGGGGATGAAAACTGAATCATGTCCCCTGCTTTGCTGGTCTCAGGTTCCTCCTAGGACAATGGGAGCCATAAGGGGGAAGCAAAGAGCCAAGACCCTACTTGCCCCTCTTCACTTCATATGACTTTTTCTGCCTTGATTTCTCCTGATTTGCAGCTCAAGAAGAAGAATTTCAGTATGTCTTTTCCCTAGTAGAGAGGAGAAAATCTATAATGACTTCTTACTTCTGTGAATTTTGATTTTCTAGAAATACATTTAAGTTATGAATTGTACGATGAGGAGAATGCATGTCAGCTGCCTAGCTGATGAATATCAGTAGAAAACATCCTTCTCTGATGTGACGTCTTTGGGGTGGGGATGGCTCCTTACTTTGGCTTTGTGATGTGAATTTTCTTCTCCTCAGGTCTTCCCCATGATGGCAAGAGAGCGTCCCCAAACCAGCACTTCAGTCTTACTGGTTACACATACCTTCTCCTGGTAACACACAGCTCAGTAAAGGATTAATGACAGCCCGGATCCCATTAAGAGAGAAACACAAGTTCCCCAGCTTGCTTAATATCAGGTTTCTTGCACCTGGGTCACTGAGGTAGGACGTAACCTGCAGAATATAAAATATCCTATTATTGCCTTTGCCACTGACATGCAGAGAGAGACATTGAGGAGCAGGATTTATAATGCACCCCTCCTTTGATGTGCTAAGGCATGCACAGACCTGAAGACTGCATGTAACCTTCACAGCAAGGTTGTCAGTTTTGTGCTATGAGTCATCCTCATTCCTTCGCAGCTCCAGGTTTGGTTGGATATACAGAGATATAGCTTTTACCTGTGGTGTCCATCTTCCTCTTGACAACACCTCTATGAAGACTTCAATCCTTTGTGCAGGACGTTCTCAGCTTGCTAAAACACTGAGGATGCTAATAGAGTTAGTCTGCATCTCTGTCAGTGCAAGAGAAAATGTGCACTGTTTTCTTGCCTGACCCTGAGCTAGATGAAAATAGAGACTTTAATTTTCAGCATCTTTCCTCTTCTGATGAGGCCCAAGGAGCGCCACCTAAAGCAGGATGTCATCTACCAGTGAAGAAGTCATTCCCATGGCTTTTTCCAGTGGCCTTCCAGTGAGATTTGGATGCCTGAGGTGCTTTAGTCTCTAACCACAATCTATTTCAGCACCTATGGATCAGGCCTGATATATTTGAAAATATTTCTCCAAATGCAGCCTGATTGAGGAACAAGGTAAAACTACAAGAGTCAAAGACATTTGTCCTTGTTCTGCTTCCTGGCAGACTTGGGATGGGACAAGTCTGCCTTTAGAAGACTTGGTATAAGTTTTTTTTTGTTTGTTTGTTTTTCTTTCTTTTTTCCTCAAATTATTTTATCTCTTTAGAGTTAAACTAATATGGAGAAATAAACCCATATGTTATTGAGAAATTTTTTTTCTCTGAATTCCTGAGATCAAAAAGTTTAATAACAGATTTAAAAAAAAGAAGTCAAAAAGAAAAAAAATATATACAGTTTTTAATTTAATTAAAAATAGATTGATTTGCTTAAAAAAGCCTTGAAATGTCATTTTTAAAGATTATTAGTAAGTGGTTTGAACTCTTGTTTAATTTCTTGTTCAGAAATTAAGGACAGAGAGATTCTTTTGGCCTACACTGTATGAAACATATGAAGATACAGAAGATACACTGCACTTCATGGGAAAAATGTAAAGTATATAAGAGCAGGATTTTTGGAGAGGCACCTGTAATGGGAATAGGATCTTGATGGAGTAGACAGCTACATTCTGACTTAAGTGAATATAGGTCTTGCTATTTTTCTACCTATAATGATTTCTTATATCTACACAATCCAAACATCTGCTCAGGAGGATTTAAGACTCAATTAGATGTAGTTTGCTTATTTCTCCTAACCATCTATTATTAGCGATTCTTCCTACTTCATTTCCATGATGGTGTTGCTTGGATGGACCAGCAGTCACAGTAATGCTGAAGTTCAGAGGATTCCAGGGTGAAATTTCAAAGAAAATGGGACAGCAACAAGCTACTTCTCTCTCCCCAAAATCCAACTTTGAGTGGAAAACACCAGCCTTGACACAGAAAAGCAGGGACATCCACCATCATTTCTCCACCAAGCACTATATTAGGTCTTCATTGTGTGAGAAACTTTGGGGAAAAAGAATTAGTTACGATCAATGTTAATAAAATCAGCCATGCCCTTTCCTGCACCCGCCTGCCCTCAAATCTCTCCACCTTGGGCTACCTGCTGTTTCAGGGATCCCACACTCAAACTGTGCTGATAACTTGGGAAAGAGCCTTTCTTATTGAAGAAGGTGGGAAAAGCAGCTTCAAGTGTCAGAAACTTCTTCCAGACATTCAGCATCTGTATTTAAATTAAGAGGCTTAAAGCTCTCCCAAACTTTTCCTTTTTTTTTTTTTTTTTTAGTTCAGTTTAACTTCAAGAGCGGAGTTACCGGCTCAGAATATCATATCTGGAGTGCCATCTACCGCATCTTCCAGGGATTGCTTTAAAATAATTTCTGAGGTTTGGAGACTGCAACTGTTGGAGCAATTTGGCAGATATTCTGCATGAGCCTGTATTAGGGATGTGGGAAACGAGAGGGAACTCACAAGCAGCACTGAAAATAGTGTGAATATAGGTTAGGCTTGCTGAAGTAGATGAGATGAAATAGAATAAAAAAAGACTTTTTTATATTTCTTGAAGTTCACATAAAACCTTACAAAAAAAGTTGTATTAATAAAACTTTCAAAGCACTGATAGACAAATCATCCTTCTCAGCCTCAAGCCTTGTTGGCACAAGCTCTCACTGCTGATAGAGGAGGCCAGCCCATCCCTGTCACCTGCAAGGTCCCTATTGCGTCTCACAGCTCCATCTCATGCCTTCTAAGTCTTTTGCTTGTTTATCAATTTTGCAGCTCTCAGAGACCGTATCAGGTATTGGGTGCTCAAGTCATCTCAAGGTCTGATCTTGGAGATGCTTTGAGGGGCTCAAAGACATTCGTTGGCTTGTGGTTGGTAGAAGGTACTGACACAGGGCGCTCATAGGCACCACAACCACCTTACTACATGCCAGGATCTTCCCTATATTGAGAAGATGGTGCATATTTGCACATCTGTCCCCCTTGTGAGAGGGGTTCCCCTGCCATGGTTAAATCTGCCCTCCTCTGTCCTGCAGCTCTGTCAATGTGGGCGCTGCAGGCTCAGAGAACCCACAACCTCAGCACATTTGCACTGTGGTTGCGGATGGAAAGGGTTCATAGCAGAGAAGCGAGCTCCATCTGGTGCCCAAACCTCTGCTAGCAGCGGGCAAAACCCTGCAGCCTTTCTGACAGCATCTTCTTCACTTCTCTTTGTCACTGGATCAGTTGTGTGGCTCTTTCCTGGGCTCAGGACACAACATCTAGCAGACAACTCCCCATAACCCTCTCTCCAAGACACAGTCCTGGTATGCACGTCTGCATGGACCTTCACCCCAGCTGGCCCCGGAGAGAGTGATGGGCTCGCTAGGGCTGGGGGGTCCCAGCACACACTTTCAGCTGCAAAAAGTGAGGTGTTTACCTGGCTTGCTGTGCTAGGCTGAGTTCTTTACAGAAAAGGGCAAATTTCCTGTCTTTGGAATTAGTTACCACAGTCAGATGCAGACAGGTCACGTGGGGTTGTGTAGCTGTGTGTTGCTCTTCAGCTTCAACAGAAGGTATTGATGAAAGTCCTGTGAATTCTCCAGGTGCAGTCAGCAACTTGTTTCTGGGCATACCATTTGTTCTCCCCTTCTTGCTCTCCTCTCCTCCATGGAATAAATATTCAGCACTGGGTTAAAAACAAGTACTCTTGTCTGATGAGCTGGAAAATGAAGTTAGTTCTGTTACTTGTCAACATAACTAAGAGGGGAAATTGTGTACAACAACCATGGCTAGGAGAGCATGTCCCAGAAATCCAAGATTATGGTAGGTCAGCAGGAAAGAAGAGGGAAGAATGACCAGTGAAATAATGGATGACAACTGGGGTTTCTGCCTCTGAATGTCCATAACCAGACTTAATAACAAAGGTATCCCATGTGACCATCACCTCTTTCTTCATACCACCCTATGCAGCTAAGTCTCTGGTGCCTTACCCACAACAGTGGCCATGAAGAAGCTCTCGAGATGCTTCCAGCAGTTCTGCTCTTTTCCTGTGACATGGTGCATCCTGGTTTGGGTTTCAGATGAGGATGCTGACTTTTATCTGAGATGGAGAAGGGCTTGGGGTCAAGGAGGGGGCTAGAGGAGCAGATGACCTCCGGACTGTTTGGAGTTATCCATGAACTGCATGGTGGTCTGTGACTGTGGAGGAGTCCCAGCCTTCTCCAGACTTTCAGAGAGCACTTGCCAAGTGTAAGACTCTCACAGTCATTTGTAGCACCCTGGGGAAAGTTGTTGGGATTGAACACAATAGTGCTACATGTCCATAGCCTTCCTTCTGCTCTGGGAGCCCAGCTGGCACATGGCAGAGTCCTTTGGTACCTTGCTAGACAACTGATATGTACTCAAGGGTAGCAGCACCCACAGCACCTTGGAGGATAACTTCACATGCGGCTGAGTCCTCTTGGACAGCACAGTCCGCACTTGAATCCTGGCGCTGTAGAGTCCCCTCACCACTGTATGAGCCAACATGGCCTCATTCTGCAGACCTCAAGACCCCAAAACATAGGTATTTGCAAATATCTATGTTTTTGCCAGTTGGCTCTCTCTCATGCTCCTGTGTTCAGGGAGGTTGGCATTATAGTTGGCTGCAATCTTTTTTGTGTGTGTGTTTTGTTTTCTTACCTCCCAAGGTCTCCTCTTGCAGCTATGGATATGATTTTCATTCCACCTACTCATCAAAGGCTCTGCTTGTGTGCTGTGTTTGGGTTGCCAGTGGTTGCCTTGGACATTTAGGTCAATCACAGATATTATTTCTGTCCCTGGCAGTTTCTCATCCTGGACCTTCAGCTTTGTATCTTAACTATAAATAAAACCCCATTCACTTGGAGCCCAGTGGGAAGAGGCAGTAATGAGCTCAAAGAGCTGGATTCCCAGGGAGGAGTGATCATTTTAAGCATTGTGACTCCTCAGAGAACTATCAAGACCCACATTAAGAATCCCTGTTGCTTCAGTAGCCTGGAGAGAATTAAGGGATGAAAATAGTCACTGTGGGACATCGTGGACTTGCAGTGCATTAGTTACCTGCCAGGTAACTCCCTGCGTTGCAGAGACTCAGAGCCAAACTCGGAGCACCTAATAAACACAGGGAGACAATGTTCAAGCTTGAGATGTGCAGAAATGACCCCTTTTGCTTTAGTCCTTGTAGATGCTGGGTTCAAAGCTGCTGTTCCTGAAGGGACTTAACTCCAACCAAGGGAAATTTCACCCATCTAAACATCTTGGGACCAGGTTCAGGTTAGGGGTGTTCTCATTGCTGGCAAATGCCGGTGCCTAGAAGAGGCTGCTGAGGTTCTTCCACTGAAGCTGAGTATTCCCGCATAAAATAAAACAGATAAAAGAATATCTTTTAAGTATAAGTACAAACCAGATGAGTTTACTGATGGAAGTGTGGTTGCTTGGCTCAGAGGTTTTGGAAGACGCTGTGTATGGTTTATAGACAACAGATAGCCACTAGTTTGGGGACGACCATTCTGCAGATGGTTGTTCTCCATTGGCCTATGGATGCAAATCTATGCCTTGGTAAGTAGAGGAGGATTTTTTTCCCCTAATCATTCTGAGCACAAAAAAAGTGGAAATATTGGTTAGGAACAAGAATTGGGAAAATCCCCCCAAACCTGCTAAAATCCACATCAGGCAGATGACTGCTAGTGTAAATGATTCCTGCCCTAGAGCAGCAGTGCTTACAAGGTCTAAGTCTTTGTTTAATCTCTTACTTCCTTATGAGCATAGCCATTATTTTTTGTCATTTATTGGTGTCATTTTGCAAAGTGGAGCTGGGCGAGAAGTCCAAAGTCTTTTGCTGCTGGTGATCGCCTGAGCTGATGCCACTTCAGACACTCACTGTTGAACAGATCGCAACTGAGCACTTTTTATTTCCTTGCAAGGGAAATGAGCTCTGACGAATGGGAACGAGATGAATATCACATTGTTTGGGGCCTGAGAGATGCGAGGAGGCAAAAAGCAATATTGTTTTTCCGGTTTGGCATGGTACTTGCTCTCCTTTTTCTTTCTCCACTGAGATACTCTCCCAGGCCCTTGCTCAATATTATTTTCTAAAACTGTGCTTGAGGGGGTGGATTGTGATGCTCAAAAGCAGCTGCTCCTCTGCCTTGAGGATTTCCAGACACCATGGAAATGCATGGGCCAACCTAGGGGGGTCTCAAGAAGAGGACATCAAGGCGGAGGAGGCCAAGACACCTGGTGCCCATCTCACACCCCTATCTCCTGTCCCACAGCGAGCCTCACGGCCACGCGGTACTGGCAGATCTGCTAGGCTCTGCAATCATCAACCCATTTTTAATCATTACCGAGAATAAAACCCAGGGTCACGTTGCAGTCATACACACTCTCAAGTCATCTTTTGCCCAGGTGGCCCATGAAGCACAGGGCAAACCTCATTAAAGGATTGCAACAATCAATTATGTAGAGCAGGAACCACTTCTACTACCTGCCCCATGCAGCTGTTCCCAGGGGGAAGCAGAGAGAAGGGACAGCAAAGCTCAGCTGGGTACTTAGAACTGGAGCCTGAGTTGTCCAGCTCCAAGAGAATCGGATCATTATGTTTTCTTTTGAAACTTTTGAGTGAAGAAAGAGGGTTTTTCATCTAATCTTTACTTAAAAAACACTTCCTTTTCTTCAGGAAGATGCTGGCTCTTTTGTTGAAGGACTTCCCCAAAGTGGGAAGCATTTGGATTGAAATGAATAAGTCTTTAAAACCAGGCTAGCAATCAGGAGCATTTTTCTTATGACCATGGATGTACCTTGCACTAAATAAAGTTGGTTTTTTTTAAACTCCAAAGTAAACAGATTAAAACATACTTTTTTCCCAGATCTAAAATTCAGTACCTATTGATAAATCTGTAATGAATTCGTACTCAAGGCTATTAATTGCTTTGTAGATGTTGAGCCATAGGATTCCAGTGCAGAACTAGATCAATAGATGTTGAGATTACATTATCCAACTGTTTTGAAACCCAAATAATCACTGCTTGAGCTTGTTTAGTTTGGGCCTGAGACAAAAGTCAATTCCTTCCCTGTGGACATTTCTATAAAGTACAGTTGACATAAGAAATGATGAGACTCTGGAAAACTAGATTGAGCCATAAATATTCAGCTCTGCAGTGGATCCGAGAATAATAATTTAACTTCCTCTAATGCCCAGCTTTCAGAGTGCTTAACAAACTCTCTATTCCTGGCAATCCTCAGATGTTTAACAATTCAGAGCATCTAATCCATGATTTGGGAGGGCAAAATGAAAATTTGGTTCAAGTTTTCCCTAGCCGATAGAGTGAGAAGACCTTTCCTGTAGTATTTGCAGTCAGATAGGGAGAACAGCACAGCATGGAATGGGTATCCCTGGCTGTAGGGATCTGCTGGGACCATTTCCTTCCTCCAGCTTTTCTGCCTTTTTCCAGGTGTTGCCACATCCTACCCTGGCAAGGGGACTGCAATGGGGGCTCTATCTGCTGAGCTCTCTCTTTGTCTTCCCAATATCTCTTTTCTTGGTTTCTTGCCGGCAAAGTGCTCTGTTGTTGTTATAGCAACCTCAGTGTGGTTAAGTCTCTAGAGACAAGGTTTATAGGGAGAGGCAATATCTTTTATTAGACTGGCAGATACAGCTTAAAGAAAAAAAATATAAAAATGGAGAGAGAAGCTTTCTGGCTTGGAAGCTTTTTGTGGCTCTACAGAGATGTGGGTGAAGGACAATGAAGCAGACACTGAGGAGATAATGGTGACAACACTCAGACAGGTCCCTGACCTGGTGTGAGCATCCGGAAAGGGGCTGAGCTGACCTGGGAGCACAGCAGCATGGAACCTCTGGAATTACAGTCCATGCTGCTCTGGAGAATTTGGTGGAAAGCTCTGATTCAATGTGTCCTGCTTTTGACCCTGGCTTTTCTGATCCCAGATTTCATTATGTTATTTTGCTTACACAGAAAGCCACAACAAGAGCATCAGAAACATCTCACAGGCAGAAGCTGTGGTGATCCCCGCTGATAGTATCACGGTGTCCAGGTCCAAAATACTCTTGATCTCTCCAATCTGCCCTACATCTGTTTCTTAACCCATGATAACACCAGTCAGAGAAATCCTCAGTGCACCCACTCTTGCCAGCCCTTTTGGGGTACTCTCCCCAACAGACGTGTTTTGCAGCACAAGACACTCCCAGCACTTCAGGACTAAGACAGCGCCCAAGCCAACCCAACTCCAGGTCTCCAGTCTAGTCCCTGGCCCCAACACCAGCCTTCAGCTCTGCACGTTTCCTCCTTGCCCTGCCTCCCACCTCTGTGATCCATCAAACATGAGCCACCTCTCCCAGGCACCTCATTGCTCAAGCAGCCTGAGCTCCAATGTTTGTACATGCTCATCAATCAGCAATCAACTCTTAATGTACAGCAGGTATTCACCCGAGAGGTATCTATTTCATATCCTGACTGCTGGGAAATCTGTGATTCAGATTGTCAGATTTTGGTTAAATTTACAGCTTGATGATAGTTTTATATAACACCTAGCTCAGGGCAAAAAGCTTTGCATGCATTCATGTAAAAGTTTTTTTTTTTTTTTTCGTGTCTGATGTTTCTAATCTTTGCTTTTGTTCGAGTGGAAAGTCACGTTTCATTTTGCATATTCTTTTATGTTTAACTAGACCCCTGCACCCTCTAGAACAGAAAAACAGATCAGGCGGTAATTCATATCCTGCCTGCTGAAGAATACACAAACACATAAAATAAATGTAAATTAATTCAACATCAAGCAGGTGTGCTATGGGGAGGCGTGGGCTAGCTGCAGGGCTGCTCACTAACGATGACTGCCCACGTGGCTCAACAAGACGTTGTAGGATGGAGTCAGCTCTTCCAAGAAAATACTAAAGAGGCAATAAAGGTCTGGGTTGATCAATCCCATCTTTTCAAGACAAGGGCAAGTTGCACGAGTTTATCTAAAAACAGAGCAAAACGTCCTTCCTTTTCTGAACTATCTGCAGCAAATTTCATTTGAACAAGGTTTGATTTCCTTGACCACACTGAACTTGGAATGCTCACAGACATATTCCCTGGGGACTGGCCTTGCTCATCTCCTCTCAAGAGCCACGCTAGGCATGACTGCCCGCAGCCCATGATGTCCTCGTTCAAGGTGACCTTGAGAGCTGATGTGGTTGCCAAGCAGTGCAGTGTTGTCTCAAATGCTCCAAGAATCCAAGTGCTGCTTTAAAGGAAGACCACTTGGGCTCTTCACTCCCTGAATGGACATTTTGTAATATCACTCCACAGGTTCATCATCAAGGCAGAATGGGACCACTACATCCCTCAGCCTAAGTCTTGTTTTGAAGGGCAAATAAACCATGCAGAGGGGCCAACTGTGAGCATAGAGCAATAAATGCCTCAATTCTTGGGTCAGAGCAACTCTGTCTTCCCAGGTGCTGCCTTACCTGGTCATGAGTAATCAGCAAGAGAAAGGCAAGAACATCTACGCTTTGCAAAGAGTCCTGCTCTTTTCCACATGCTTCTGCCCACCAAGCAGCCATGCACCAAGCTTAATGGTGCTCTTCAAGCTTCCACCACTCCAGTGGTGCTGCACCCTTCCCTGAGCACCCAAGGATGCCCTTGGGGGTTTCATTGAGCAGAGTTGGGGGGAGTCCCAAAGACAAGCATGTGCATGTCCTTGCACAAGGACATGTCTGCTGATTCAACAAGGCAAATCCTGGTCTTCTTTGGTCTTAAGAACAAGAGCTGCAGGGAGAGCAAAGGAGGGATGTCTTCAACAAAGCTAGGCTTTTCCCACCAGATGCTCCAGGACTGCTTCTCTCAGCAGCAAGAAGAAACTCACTCTTAGCAACGATGCAAACAGAGCTGGACTTCATAAGAGCATATATATGTCACCCCAGCAGATGTACATCCCATCTGTCCCCCACCTTCCCCAGCACTTTCTTGCTGGTTGCCTGGCACCAGTTGCACCATCAGCCTGCATGGTGCGTTAGCAGGTGAACTGGCACCCTCGCTGTCCATTGCCACTGACAGCATTAGCTTAGTCTTTTTTCCAGCCTGCTGCAGAGTCTCTGAAAGACATCCAGGCAGTCTTCCAGCTCTGAGCAGAGCTTCTGTAATTAGGTTAAAATTAAAACAGTGAGAAGAGCAGATAAACTCCCACCTGGTCATGTCAAGAGGCCTTGCGCAGCTGGGCCCATGGAGACTGGACGCTCTGGAAGAAAGCCATATTGTGAGTACATACTGAAATATTGTCAAAAAAATTACAAGGTGTGTTGTTAAATCTCTGTTAATGTTAAAACACAATTGATACTCCCAAAAGACCCGACGAAAGCACTATTTTTGTGCTCAGTACTCACCAAAGTCTGTGAACAGCTTTCCCCAGAGTGTGGAATCCAGTCCTTATTTCTTATTAAGGAAGGTGCTTTATTTAATACATCTCTGGGGAAGGAGTCTTGGGATGGAAAATGATAATGATCCTCTGCGTTTCCATGGTGTAAATGGCCTAGGACAACTTTTATAGGAAATCACTGCTTCTCATTACAGGTTCGTTTATTCAGCTCCTGTTGACATTATCAGGGAGTTTACTCTGGACTTCTCCTGGCCTAAGAGGAAGCAGAATTTGACCCCGTCAGTGTAATCATAAATATGTTCCTGAGTCCAAAAGTGCACCTCTAGATGGCTGCTCTAGGCCACAGGGCTGAACTGAACAACAATCTTTTCCCTCTCAGGAACCATTAGATGCAACTGACCTGAACAGGTCAGGTCCAGGCTGGGAGACAGAAGCAGGATCCAGATTGAGACCAACAAAGAGCTTCCAAGATCCAAAATTAAAGGCTTAAATCTAGGTGATTATCCCAATATAGGGACCATTATAACTTTCTTCCTACACCCCCTCAGCCATCTCTGTCCAGGCCAATATGCATGTTGCTACAGAAAGCAGAAATTGGGGAAATGGCTGGGTTCCCAGGGCTCTTTGTGAACACAATTAGCAGAGAGCTTCATGAAACAGAGAGTATCCAGGTGTCAAAATGACCTTTCAAATATCTCTTCCTTGCTCACTCTTGTCCTTGTTTTAGAGAACAAACTCCTTCCAAGATGCCACATTGTTGTTGTCCTCTCATGGCCCATTTACGATGCCAGCCCATATGGCACCATATGGGGCTGCAGCACAGTGTTATTGATACTGTGTTGATGCCCTGACAACATGCGCTGCACGAGAGCACACGCTCCAGGCTACTAATCAGTGCATGAGAAAGAATGTCTTTAACTTCTCTCCAAATACCACCTGTTTCTCCATCCTTCTTTCTCCTTCACTAGGGTTTAACTAAACTGGGAAATCTGGCAAGTCAATTTCTTTCAGTGACTGTTTACCAGGGTCTTGAGATCTGAGCTTTGAGGCTGGGTCTTGCAGTGCGTGACAGGATGCTCTGCAGGGATGTAAGGATCAAGACAGTGGAAACTCATCTGCACAGCAGAGGCAAAAGCTCCTCTAGGCACCTTTTTAAGATGGAACAGGTGTCTAATAGTGTGTCTTGCTCCTTCCTGACTTCTGTCAGGTCCATATATACCAGCGAAAGCTGCTCTCTTCATTCTCCATTGAATTGACTCTGCAGAACTGGAGCCTAGTGGAAATTAAAGAAAGCCTGCCATGTTCACTGATGGACATTTTTACATACATGTAATAACAAAAATGCAAGTCTAATGTGCTCTTAGGTGTCTGTTGAGGAAAAGTACCAGAAAAGACTTAGGGGAGAGAGATCATGAAGAAATCTGGCTACATCAGGAAACTGCTGTAGAGGTCCTTATAGTCAAAACTGATGCAAGGCTGCAGCCTCCAGGATAAGTGCTCACACATCAGAAAGAAGTTATGCTCTTGGCAGGAGAGCACCAGCCAGCCCTTCAGAGCAGAACTGACAGGTACGTGACAACGTCTTGGCACCAAAAACCCCCAGCACCTTGGAACAGAGCTTGGCATAACCAACATGGTGAGGCAGCAGAGAGCTAAGCTCAGCTTTTTGTGGACACTGAAATGCTGCTTCTTGAAATATGAAGAGCTTTAGTCATAGAAACCAAGCAGACTGGTTGGGAAGGTCATACTTCTTCAGCACTGTGTTTCCTTGTCCTGCATGCTGCTACATGCTGGATATATGGCTCTATTCTGTACTGTTACCATCTAATCTGATCACACTGACTCTGATTACATTTAAGCAGCTGATAAATAGCATATCTGCAAGTCACTTGCCTGCTACAGCCAAAGTGGCTCTTTCTGTAAGGAGTTAATTAAATCCAAGAATATATGGCCTCTTTTGCTTACATGGAACTTGGCTTTTGGAGGCAGCTGGAGGCATCAGTCTGAATGGAAGCAATCTGAGCAGCATGAAGAAGTCATTTCTATTTAGGAAGACAGTTACTGCTGTGGTCCCAATAAACTGTGAAGCTCAGATGTGAAGCCTATTTCAGAACTTATCTAGAATTTTTTGACAAAAGAGATGGGGCTAGAATATCTTGACTCCTTCACAATATTTTGATACTGTTTCAGAAACATACCAGTTTCAAGTACATTGTTTTTTTCTGCATGAGTTTTATTGATCTAGGATTGGAGGTATGACCCATAAAGAGACAGAGTTATGGGGACACCAGTTAATGGTGGCTTATCCTGTCTCAGTCAAATGAGCAAAGGCTGTTACAGGGTTTTGCACTGCTTTGTTTGATGATGGAAGATGGCACGCAAAATGAGAATGGCCAACTGGAGTGCAGCAGCCAGAGCTGCACAGTGATCCCAGAGGACACACAAATCAGAGTCAAATCCTGCTCAGCAGCCACCCTGCCAGCCTAGATTTTAGTGAGGATGGCAGAGCACATTAACTCCCCTCTAGATGATTCACCTTCAGCTAGAGATGTGGTGCCTGCACAGAGGTCTGGTGCAGTGACAGTGGCAGAGTTAAAAGTTACTCTTCCTGTTCCCCATTTCTACCTCACTAAAGAAATACGGCAGGCGGCCATCTTGTTCACCAAAGATCAAACCATCCAAGCACAGGGTTCCTGGGAGGCGCTAAAGACCAGCCAGTAGGTCCTGTCACATGAAAGGAGGTCTACAGTCATGTCACCACACCATGGTTCAGCAAATCTAACCTGTGTTTCCTCTTTTGCTACCAAATCTTTACATGATCTCAGTCACATCACTTCCCACCATGCATTTCTACCTGGACTCAGGTCTTGGTAGCAACAACAGCTTCTTGCCCTTCATCATATGTGCAGCTGCTGGCACCACTGGCCCTACGGCCATCTGAACCTATAGGCATAGATGTAAAATAAACCCACAGTGCCTGCCCTCCAAGTACTCTTATAAATGTGGGGGCACTACACAAATTCTCACTGCTATTCACCACCTCCACCTGCTGCTATGTAATTTGCTGTGACGATAATAAGGAAAAATATCTCACAGTGAGTGGTCTTTCTCCTTTCCCCTTCCGTGGCAAATGCATGTTGCACCTGCTAATTAATGAGCAAACTCCATCCACATTGACCAGGGCTGGCGCTGAGTCGGACTTTGAATGTCTTTTCAGTGCCATAGACTCATTAATAATTACTTCTATGACTCACTGCACTCCATGCTGCTGGAGCACCATTAAGAGAACTGTCAGCACAAATAACAGAAATATTAAACCTAATGATGTTGCGAGAGTTAGCCTTGCTAAAGTGCTCCTGGTGTCATGAAGGCAGAGTCCTTCCCTTAAACAGTTGCCCCTTCCAGGGAATATTTTGTTCTCAGCCTGGTACAGCAGAGGAAAGTTGTTCTTCTTGGATGTTCATCTCTGGGAAAATGCCACATCCCTTTGCATCTCCTCACTCACCAGCTTGACCCATCTCTATGGATCTCCTTCACAACAGCGGAAGGCCCAAGGGATGATCAGCCCCACGCTGATGGATCGATAGCAGGTTCCATCTCTGGATAGTCTCTAACTCAATCATTTTCATCCCAAACCCAGTGAACTTTTCCAAATGGTCCTATTTGCCTCCCAAAAACAGAGTTTTTCCTTGGTGCCTCAACGACTGCCCATACTATGGAATATTAACTCCCCACAATGAGTGTTTAATTTTTTGGAAAGGTTGGGCCAGAAAGGAGAAGTCAACTTTAAGAGAGCTGTACTAATACTGAAGTTAGACCAACAATGAATTTGTCCTGAATTTCTGTCAATTTTCTCTCATTTTTCTATGAATTTGTAATTCACAGGACTGAATTTAGTATTTCACAGATTATTATATCTAAGGACGACAAGGAATTTTAGATGAATGGAATGTGACAAAGAGCCTGACGAGTTTAATATTAGAGTTTGATTCAAACAGGGAGATTTCCCTACTTTTATTTCCCAATAGCAAAACTGTTTCCCTGAAATAGACATTTCCTTTATTTTAAGAAAAAAAATCAATTTATCTTTTCTTTTTTAAACTATTTCTCCTCTTGCCTTCATTGCCACAAAATCCCTAATCTCGTTATTCTTGGATGTTGGAAAATAGTAATCGTTCAAACCATGAAATCAAAGACAAGAGCAACACTTCCAGGGAGGTGACTTAAGTCAGAAGAATTAATACTCCCAGCAGACAGCTCTGCTACAGAACAAATGTGATTTTAGGAACTGAAGCAGCATTTTTAATTAAGCTTTGCGAGAATATATGTAGCCCAGAGCTTCTGGGAAACTCCGTGTTGTGCCAGAGAAATGCATTAAATCAGGAAATCAAGAGCAAACAGACTAGGCAATAAGTTCTTCGCTGAATTTCCTTCAAAGGAAACCCATCTCTGAGCATCCCGCCAGGGTCACTGAGCTCTAGAGCCCCAAAGAAGCAACTCTGCAGCTGCTAACTGAGCATCTGAACCTGGTCTGTCCCAAAGAGGTGTTGTGAGGTTTAATTGAGAAAAGAGATTATATTTTCCTCACTCTTTCAAAAGAGACAGGCATACACAATGGCCAGCATCAAGGTATGGAAACCCTTGTCTTGGGAGGTCAGCTGCTGGGTGTTTATGTAAGTTTCTGTAGAGACTAGACGTACTCATGGGAGAGACCTCACTGAAGAGCAATTTATATATAAAGTCTCAGCAAATTCCTGAATTACTTGAGCAGTATATGGGGAAGTATCACTGCATTCTTGCCCTCTTCCTGTCCACTTTCTACAGCTGCTGTCAAAGACAACACTGGGCAGAACAACCTGCAAGGCTGATGCAGTCCAGCATGAAGTATGAGCCAGGCTCTGGGGATCATCAGCAGGGCATCCTTCCCCATGGGAAACCTTTCTGAGTGCCCCCAGTGCTGGCGAATGGCTTAAAGCACAGTCTATTGCAATGGGAGAGGGAGGATCAGCTGTAACGGCAGCATCACGCTTGCCTGGCTCAGCTGGAGATAAGAATCATACCATAGATCATACTGATTTCGCCTACTGCAGTAGCAATAGAGGAGGATTTGTCTCCAGAAGCAGCATCTTTTCTGTCTCTGTGTCAGCAGAGGAAATCATTTTCTCTCCAAATTTAAAGCAGACTTCATCAAATATCATTCTGGCATCACGCCAGTGAACAACACACAAAACTCTGTTCTCTGTAGCTGCATATTAGTGGCATAAATCCGAGCAAAGATTTCAATGGGGAAAATCTACCATAGCTTTGGAAGCAGAAAGACCTGGTTTTTCAGATCTGATGAAAGCAGAAGGCCTGGTAAGGAACCGTAAGCCCCAAAGATGCCTGTGAAATTTGGTCCTCATGTGCAGGCAAAACTCAGTAAGATCCTGTTTTAGAGATCCCTGGAGAATTGAATAACAGAGCATTTCTCAAGTGTCTAGATTGGAAATTTAATCTGGAACCTGGGATTTTTTTTTTCCTGGCAAAAGCAACATGAGAAACAGTATCCTCTCAGGACCAGCCAATTTCAAGAAATCAGTGTTTCCTGATGAAAATTTGCTCCCTGGAAAAACTCCTGGGGACTCTTTGTATGCAAGCACGTCTTGAAAATCAAATCCATCCTCCCAGCTCCGACACCCTCCGTGCCCTGAGAACTCAACCCCATGTCACCCTGTGCAGATCTCACAGTGAAAGACTGAGAGTGATTACACGTACCAGGAGATCTGCTGATGGAAATAACAAAATTTCCTCTCCACAGACTTTTTAAATTAAAGTGAACAAAGCCTTGAAAATGACACTGTAAGGAGCAATTCTCACTGACTAGTCCTGGTGGTCTAGCCATCTTCTAAAACCTTGTGGTTCACTTGGAGCTTTGATGTGTGCTGAGAGCTTCCCATCTGCTGCAAGAGCAGGCTACCAGAATGGCCACAGGAAGGGCAGCTGGGTCCACAGACCTTCAAAATGACCACCATGCCCAGCCTAACAAAAAAGAGGCTCAGAAAAATCTGCAACGTATCTAAAATGATCAGGGATACACATCTCTGGGAGACAACAAAGGTATTTCATCAATCCACATTCATTGTTGGCACCAGATAAAAATAAATTAATTGTGACTAAGTTAGGAAAAATCTAATTACACTCCAAGTGACTTATTTTGTTCCCCTAGATGACTACAGAAGCTCATGATCTACGTCAGTCCCAGGGAAGACCGATATAGAGTGGAAGTTGAAGAAAGCAGCAGCAGATGGTCAGCAAACTCTCATCTGTCTTTTTTTCCCCCCCCCCCCCCTCTCTCTCAACTGTTTTTTTTTTTTTCTCTCTCTCTATGGTCCCACTTTTTCAAAAGAAAATCCCTTCCAGGAAGTTCTTTCCAGTTGGCCCAAAAATCCTTTCTGAAGGGAACAGGTTTTCATTTTATGCACATTGTCAGTGGAGCCTTCTTAGCCATCTCATTTCCCAGGTCTTTTAACCAGTCTGCCTGGAACTGAGAGATTTCCATTGGTCTCAAACCCCTTGGCTGCACATGGGAGAGAAGCCCTTGGATAAGGTGAATTTGAAGCCTCTCAAATCCTCTTTCTTTTCATCATTCTATCCCTCCTTGACTCATTCTCAAGCAACCATGCTGGGCTAAGCCCAGAAAAGGCCCAGAAAGGTGACGGTGTGTCTCCAAGACACACACACACACACACACACACACACACACACACACACACACACACACAAATACTGCTTCCACCCAACTCCACATACTTTCCACATTTAAAATAATCTATATACAGGACTGGAAAGGATCAGCTAAAATAATCCAGCCCAGCCCCACCATGGGCCACAGACCTGCACCTCCCATATCCCTAATACTCTGGAGACACGGAATTCATCTATCCTTATATATATATATATATATATATATATACACACACACACACACATATAAGCAATATATATCCATATATACCCAATATATATCCATATAAGCAGCTCTGACCACTGAGCACACAGTACTTGGCCTTTTTGTACATCCAGCTAGTTACACACAGCAAGTTTAACACACACATTTAAAAAAAGAAGAAAAAGCCCCAGTTGAGCTAATCAGGTGCTAGCTAAACCAGTGCAGAGTCTGCAGGGAATGTAGAGTTTAGGTAACCAAGGTGTTAAGGGACAACAGCTTTCAAGAGGCAACAAATTCTCACAAATGCGTTTCCTAGTTGTACTGATCAGAAAAATCAACGAGGAGAGTATGCAGCACAGGGCAAAGTTAAAACATCCAGCAGTGGGATACACTGAATCTCAGGTAGGGATAAGGGAGAAGAGAGTAGGTAGAATGAAAGAGCAGGCTGATCAAATGCTTACCAAGTGCCATTTTTAATGGGTCTGCCTTTTCCAAACTTTACATTGCACAAGCATAAATTGTAATTAAAATAAACAACTCTCACACCAGAAATTCTGACTTAAAGCACAAGGAACTCTCCTTGTCTCCTGTTACACGAGGAGGAGGCACAAGATTCACAACAATATTAGTCACGGCCAATCACGGAGGCAGACAGACATGGAAATCCCAAAAGATGGAAAAAGTAGGGCATTCGTGCCTCCAAAGAGAGCAGATGTTCCAAGCCCACCTCCCATGCAGATAAGCAGGAGGGGTCACAGCTTGGCATATTGGCCTGCCAACCAGGTACTCCTCATCTTACTGATTCTATGTCTCTGCTTGTCCAGGTGCTTTTCCTGATGGTTTTTGTCTCTTGAATCCCAAGGATATCAATTCCCAGAGCAAAATGAGACTTACAGCAACCCAGGTGGGCAGTGTAGGATTTGCCAGGTCCCAGGGCTGGGACAGGGTTCCCTGTATGGGACAGTCTGTGATGCCACGACACAACTGAAACACATTAATATCTTAGCTGCCCAAAGTCCTGCTTCTGCTCCCATTCCCGCCAAGAGGAATTTGCCTTTAGCTTATACAGACTCTTCCACTGTATTATCCATCTCCATTTCATGGTGCAGCTGGGATAAGGAGTGAATCCTGTACAGGCCAGACAGGTCAGGCTTGGTTTTCAGGCCCCCAGTGAACAGAGAGGAGTGTTGTGTGGTTACCACTTGATTTGGTTGTTTGGATTTGTCAGCTCCAAGTGCTTGAAGTGCTGCAGTGCTGTAACAATATTCACATGGACAATGCTTGCAAAGGACTTATGGATGGGTAAGCCAAATCAGCAAAAGGTTCTGGTTAATTGCTACAGTAATCAGCCCTGGGCAAAAATCTTGGTAGCCATTTGCTCAGCACAGCAGTTCCCATCCCACTACTTAATCCAACATGCCAGCCCTGCCTCAGGCACAGCTTGGCCCTAGAGAGGTCTGCTGGTGGCCCAGGGAAGCCTGGAGCACATCACAGCCTTTTCCTCTCCTCCTGCATCTCCCTTCAGCCCTTCTTTGTGTCTCTGTATCCAGCTCTCTGCTGACTAACGTCTTGGGGCTATGTTGGCATCCCCTCAAAGCACTACTGTGGGTAGAATAGGATGCTGGCTGATCTGGACAACATTACCTTCCTCTCACTATAAGGGACGTGAAGTAACCAAGGAAAAGATAAGTAACCAAGAAAAAGAAGTGACAATGGCCCCCAATGCCCTGGGTGGCTTAGGGAGGCATGGGCTGCTCACTGCCCCTTCTAATCCAGGAATTTAGGGCACTAAAGAGACAGGCTGAAAATAAAATAAGGAGAGGAATCTTTAGAGCCTCTCACACTGTAAAACTCCATGCTACAGGATTGTATAAGGACCCTGTAGGGTCAGAGAAAAGACTTGTTAGCACATCACCTTCTTCCTAGCTAGTAGTCAGTGGAAAAGTCTTCATAAGGATAATTCTTCTGATTGGTAGCCTGCTTCCAGCTCATGGTGGCTCTGAGACAGAGGTGATGTCTTCACATTAAATAACTCTTGACAAATTCTTCCATGCTTTGCAAGCCTACAAAAATATTTAGCAGTTAGTTACCTGCAGAAGTTCTATACCTGGTTGTCCACCACGTGTGATGGATTTCAACATCTTCCAACACAACTGCATTAAAGCCTGAGCAGTTATTTGAACCCTCCAGGCCAGCCTTCCACAGAAAATGCAAAGGAAGCTGCATTTAGTTCCTCCTAAATCTTCAGGACTTCTGATCTCCAGCCACCTTAGGAGCTTTCCACAAGGATTCGGTCTGGCTGATCTTGCAACATACACAGTGCACTAAGCAGCCCTGCTACAACCCACCTGACGAAGAAAAGAGGAAAATACCTGTGGCCAAAGGCAGCCTGGCCATTCATTGGCTCTGTAATGGTTGGCACAATCACCCAAATGAAGGTGAGATGGAGCAAGGACTTCTGAAAAGGAAGAGAAATTGTTTGCCCTGCTTTTTCAAAAGCAAACACACACATGTTGTCCCTGCTGCCAAAAAAACGGCACTAAAATGCTGAAATCTTCTGACTGAGTGGCAGCAAGCTGTAATTTACAGCATTCCTGCTTTTATTACATTGGAGAATTGCTTCACTTCTGAAAAGAAAGAGCTGTTATTTGTCATCCTTGCACGGACCCTCGTCGAGTCATCACACTTTTAACTTAACAAAATTCATTCCCCTCATTAAATCTGGTCCCCCGAAAAGCCAGTCTTTTCCCAAGAACTGAGCGTCATCCTGCTCTGGTCACATCATTAACAATTTTCTCTATAAAACCATGAGATGGACATGTTCCTCTCAGCAAAAATCTGGAGTTGCCTTGCGACTGCATCCTCCTTCCTCAAATGGACTTGGAGAAGCCCATGTGCTGGCTTCTTCCCAAGCACCATCCTCATGCCCCTGAACAACGGCTTCCAGACCATCCCCTGCAGCATCTGTGAGGCCCTGGGTTTAGGACGTGGCCAGGTCCCTGGGCAAGTTGAGTTGTATCGCTTCTCCTCCCGTTGAGTACTTGGCCACTGGCCCGTTGCCTTCCATAGTGAAGAGCTTGCAAGTCTTCGCGTTCTCGTGGACCGGCGTGGACTTTTTTGAGGAGATGGGGGAGTTTGTGGGGCTCAACTGAACAGCCGTGGTGTCCTGCACCGTGTGCTCACTAGTTTCAATTTCAAAGGCTGTGTTCCCAGGTTTGATGAGCCCAATGTTGGAACCTGGTTTGGATTTCCTGGCCCCATGAGCTGGGGGCCTCCGGCTGCAAATGCAGCAGGCACCAAAGAATGTGAAGGCCACCACCAGCAAGATGGGTCCAATGATGATGGGGGGGTTGTTCATGGGGAGGAAGGTCCCAAAAGCAAAGGCTCCCACTAACGTGATGTTGATCCCTGCTAGCATGATGCAAAGTCCACATGCACAGCAGAGAGCAGGGGAGGGGAGGCCCTGAGGTCGTGTCTTTTTATGACTGGGCTTCTGGGACAAAGATGCACTGCTCTTTTCACTGAACATCTTGAGCTGAGTCTCGGAGGCCACCTCAGTCCTCTCCGGGTGGGTGTTGTATTGAGAAGGCTAATGCTCCTCTCAATGCCTTGAAATTCCTGGAAATAAATCAGAACATACAACCATTAAACACAGCAAAGGCATCTTCCCACCATCCCTCAGAGCCACCAAGATTTCCAGGTCTGATATTAAATAAATTCAAATTCAAACCTGCTTTCAAGTTCTCCCCATCAGTGGTGTCACACACAGTCAGTCTGAAGAGCTCAGTCTCCATCATTCAGGTGGATGAAATACAACTGAATTTGAGCATGCAATGGGCAGATCCTAGGCTGACCCTTGCCTGGAGTCTAAGCTGTAGTCCTATACTATCCAAAATAACATCAGGTACCGGTACTGCTCTGAAGATCATTAAGCTGTCCAAGTGAGCTTAATACACTGCTGGACAGATAAGGTGAGAAAATGCACCAGAAAGTGGATGTCTTTGCTCTGTGTTTCAGTTGTCTGGTAACTGAAGCTGGTAACTGAAGCTAGTCACTGAGGCTGCCTTTCTAGTCAGTAGAGAATAAAAGGCCTTCTGTTCCCCAGATCATGATTCAGATCATTCCAGAAAGATGTCCAGAATAGGTATACTAAATACTTCAAATTAGTGTGCAGAGAACTTGGATAACTTAAGCAGTGAACAGTTAGATGTTCACCAAGATGAACTCCATCCACAGCAAATGAATGATCTGTCATTGGTCAAGAACTGAGTCCAAGGCCCTGGAAGCGTTTGTAGGTGCTCTACACGATGCTTCCTCATCTGCTGTAATCACAGAGCAGAGGGGGGCAGAGAAGCCTGTTTGACTCAGAGTGCAAAACCAAACCCATGCAAGGTCCACGCACAAGCAACATTGTCCCCTGCGTGCTGATCTCAGATTACTGGAGTGGAAGATGAAGCTGGAAGGGAATGTGAGAATCAATCCTTTCCTAGCATCTGCTCTGGGAACACATATCCATGGATGACAACAGCAAAACGGCTCCAGAATAGTTTGCTGGATGTCACAAGACTTGGCTTTGTGTGTGCAGTATTTCACTTGGAAGTCACATTGCCAGAAGCCAAATTGCCAGCAGTTTGGTGGTGATGCCTCTGATTTTAGAGGCAGAAGAACATTGCTCTTTCCCAGGCTGATTGCAAGCAGTTTCCTCTCTCATATTCCCCTGCTCAGCTTAACAACTTCTCTGCTGTCAAATCATTTTTATAAAGCTTGCAGTGATAAAATTGATACAACACAGCTTTCTACTGCCAGAGCCAAGCCCCATGCTGTGCTATTAGCACTCTGCAGCCACCGAACCAAAGACAAAATGCAGCTCCCTGCAAAATGCCAGGCAGAGCAGCCGGGCACGTTCAACGTGTTTCCCAGGGTGTAAAATTTACCCCAACACACACACACACACCCACACACCCACACACACACACACACACACCTCCACACACATACACCCAGTGGCAGCAAAGCTCTCTGCTGCTCAATCCAGTATCTCCTCTCCTCTCCTTTGCTTGGGCTTGTGTTTAGACCCGAGTGCAAGTAGCAGTGAACTTTCAGGGAGTTCCTGGAGCAGATGGGAAGGACTGAAGCCTTCCTGGTTTGCCGATGTTTGATCAGGAAGCATCCTCTCTGCAGACAAGGATTCTTCGGGAGAAACAAGTGTGAGAGAGAAAGGACCTTTTATCCACTAGCAAAAACAGCACATGGGAGTTTTTCCTGTTTCTTTTGTTCTGCATGGATCAGTAGCAAGAACCCCCTGGTTTAGAGGCATGCATGTGTGCACATACACAATTTCCTCACCATAGATAGCAATGAGTCTTTAGGGTGCCGAGGCTGCAAATACCTCAGTGGAGCTTTGCCCCTCGATACATGCTGCACAGCCCATGCTGGCAGGTAACCACACGGCTTCTGCTGCTTAAATCCCTATCACAAATCCATGGTTTACTCAGTCCGCAGCACTCACCTGCTTCCAGGCTGCAAGAATTCCCTCCTGTAGGAGAAATGCAAAGGGGTTGCAGCTCCTTCACTCTAAAGCGACTCTAAGTGGCTACATGGACAAGAAGGCTCTGCTCCCATGAAATTTGGAGACCCAAGGTCTCCGACCAAGGACCCACAGAGATATTTCAAGACAAACTTCAACTTGATGCCCATCGCATATGTCAGTGATCACCTCTAGCTACTCCAAAGAGGCCACATT
Organism: Nothura maculosa; assembly: GCA_032353885.1. Taxonomy (NCBI): domain Eukaryota; kingdom Metazoa; phylum Chordata; class Aves; order Tinamiformes; family Tinamidae; genus Nothura; species Nothura maculosa. The sequence continues at coordinate 5,216,487 of JAUBOD010000755.1, read as the reverse complement.
GGCTTCTGACTGCCCTCAAAGCTGCAGCAATAACACCCATCACACCCATATCTCATTTTCTATATCTGATGAAGTGTGTTTGCAGTTACAGCCCTCCGAGCACATGGGTTACACCAGGGCCAAGCCCTCCCTGGAGCTCCCCAGGCTGTAACAGGGGAACAGGGGGACAGGAGGACTTGTTCGGGCAGCAGCAGGATCAGAGTAGCCACTCTCAAGGAGAAGCTCATCCCAACACATAAAAGGGAACCACAGATTCACTCTGAATAAATAACATGAGAAAAATGATCCAACCAGGCTCCAGATGGGCAGAGTCACCACCAGCTTCCCTAGCATTTATGGACTCCAGAAGCAGGGGAGGATGAGATATACTGCACGGAAGCAAGATTTTCCTCATTCGGATGAGGCACCTAAAAGCTTTCATGGATGGAGAGCACTACAGTAGCTATTACTGAAGTCTGGAAAATCTGGGGCCACCTTGCACGACATAAGAACCTCTCCTTTAAGCGTGAGACCACCTTGAAAGAGAGCGCTAGGAAATGACTTGCTCAAGCAACACAGTGTGACTAAAAGTCAAGCTATAAGGCAGTGGCTTGGGCTGGGAACCTTTAGAAAGTAGATCACTGTTCCATCCTGTCTTGATTGCCATGTAAAGAAGAAGGCGTTATACACAGACAGGATTTCAAAATGCTGGGAAAGTAAACTAGGATGAAAAAGACAGGAAAGCAATGGAGACAGCAAAAAGAATCCCCAAGCCAAATGATGCTCCTTGAGCATCCTTCAAGTGACAAGATCTTGGAATGTTAAGCCTATCCTTATTCCAACTGCCACATGCAGCAGAAGCATCTTTATTCACCTGAAGTCTATCAACAACCAGAGCACAGGAAAATGTGGGGAGAAGAGGAGCCTTCCCTGCCTGGTCCCCATTATAATCATGAGAAATCAATGTAGATCAGCTCCCACTACTGATCCATTCAAGGATATTTGAGCACTTTTACCTTCTTGCTTCCACTTCAGGTAAGTTAGCCCGTTCAGACATGACCAACATGCTTTTCACACATATTAACCTGCCCAAAATAGTCAACTTTGCTTCCCTTAATAAGGGAAAAAGTTCTCCTCCTGGACACTCTAGGTGAAACAGTTTCTTTTACTATTTGTCTAGGATAGGGAAAGGAAGAGTCTAGTATTCTACTGCAAACATTTCAGCTTGAAATGCATTAGTGTCAAGTATTGCTACAGAGAAGAGGGGAAAAAAGCACATATTCAAGATATAGTGATGCAGAGCCAGGGGCTGTAATGATTCTTCCATGGGAACAGTCTCAGGGGCACGGAGAGTTTTCCATTCATGGCTCTGCAAGTGTTTCCCAAGCTCAAAGGACACACTGACATATCAAGGCAGCATTTTAGGAGCACCGCTGAAAGCCCCAGCAGCAGCAGCAGCAGCACTGGGCATAGCTCCACGCTCCTCTTGCTTGCAGTGAGGGGTTTCCAGCTGCCATCCCTTCCACACCACCCTGTCTCAGCCGAAATATCTGACAGACCCCACATGCGTTGCTGTTCTGCAGATATGATGGCACAGGGAAATAATGACAGTGATCAGCAAACAGCAATTGCAGTCAGGCAGCTACAACCACCCCCTGCCTAACAACACACACACACACACACACACACACACACACACACACACACACACACACACACAGGCACTCCTTAGCTGTCAGACTCCGGATTTTTCCCTAGGCAAAGTGCTGAGAAACTCTTTGGACGGGCTGGAAGGAGCATCCTGGGAGGGGAAGACACTTACGTGAAGAGCTGGGCAAAGCGGAGATGAGGTCCTGGGGAGCTCCCCTTCACCTTTCGTTCAGCGATGACCAAACCGCGGCACCGGGAAGCCCGGCTGGAAGTGGGAAGATCTCACATGGCTCCTTCCCTCTCTTTGGGAAGCTCAGGAAACTTTGTGCAGATGCCAGGCCAGCCGTCGGCAGTCCCATGGAGGGCTCAGCAGGTTGTATGGGAGCTTGGCCACGTCCCTCCCTTCAGAGGATGCTGCTCCTCTTAGGGAGAAGGACACACAGCATCCCTGCCCCGTTGCATCCTCTCTTCCTGCTGCCTCCTCTTCCACCCCAGGTCCCCAGCAAGGTGCAGGTCTGAAGGGCAGCACCGCTTGCCTGCTGCTTCCCCTAGGGTCCTGCGGGCTCCCACGCTCTCCCTTCTTTTTATTCTTCCTTCTCTACTTCAGGGCTGCTACTCCCACCCCTTCGGATGAAGCAGAACAGCCCCTTTTCTCTTGGAGAGAAAAAAATCACGGAGTCTCTCTCCACTAGAGGCAGCCCTGAGCTTTCCGTCAGCATCCCCATCCCTGCCTCTGGGTGCTTGGAACAAAGCGCCAGCCAAGGGAAGGCAGGAAGAAGGAAAAACACCACCAAATATCAAGAAATAACATCCAGGCATTCAGTTTGCTGCATGCAGGCAGGGATCCCAAACACTGTTGGCAGGACTTGAAAAGGTTTGAAATGCTTGTTAAAAGTGAGAAAAAAAAATAACTAGTGGCAGAATCGCTTTGCAATCCTAGCAAGATGCAAGAGTAGCTCCTTGCCAAAGAGTAGGCAATGAGATACGCTGAGAGAGATCGCTGGGAGATGGAAACACAGTGTGGAAGTCAGCACATGCGGACAAACATCCTCAGACACAAAAGCAATGCTTTAGCATGGCAAACAAGCCTCAGGTATAGCTAAAGATATTAATTACGGTGCTATAAAAACATATCCTGCTGATAGTCCTGCTGCAATATCAGCACCTAAGTCTTGGATCCAGTATTAAGAACTCAGCTACTGAATATCTGCATTGCTGGTGGCCACAGGGAACAAGGCAAAGCGAAGGTTATGCACTGAATGGCACAGGGTTTATCCTTTCTCAGTTCAAATAGTGCAGATACTCACATGCCCTCATCTAGTCTCCAACCTGCACTGCTGTAACTAGCCAGGATGCTGCTGGTGATGACTGGACTCAGCAGCTCTTCAGCTTCTTGCAGAAGAATCCTCTCAGAAACAGGACGGAGCTGATCCAACATGAATCATGGTCCCCATTTATAAGTGATCGATTTCATGCTCTCTATAGAGGGAAAAGAAATAAAAAGTAACAGGGAGATGGAGAAAAGTAAAAGTCAATAAAGAAGGAACCACTGAAGAGGAGTGAACACTTCTCTCTCTTCTCTTTTAATATACAGCAAGATCTTCCACTGCATCACATTGCACTTCTCCTTGCAGGGCATCTACTAAAATATAAGCAAAAACAAGCTTTGTAGAAAAGCTGGATTCAGCCCCATCTTAGGAGGAAGATAACCCTATTCTCTTCCATTTGGGTAGTGCTAGCAGTCCCTAACATGGCTTAAGAAGGTCAGAGGATATTACAGAACGGGTGCTGATAAGACACACCAACTGCCTGGGCTTATAGAAAGAGACAATAGGAAAATCTCATCATTTTAGACCCCTCCAGAGATGGCAAATCTGCTCTAGGGGCTCCTGTGGTAACACCAAGTTCCAAACAGCTCAGAGTACTCATCCTTGCTAGAAAAATGATGGAAGAGTGCTCTACTACTTCAGTTTTCTGCATGGAATGTCTCCCTGGGGCACATCTCAGAGAAACAGTTCCCAACGTGGCAGAACTGGTGCCTAGCGTTTGCTTATGGGTGGAAACTGGAGTGCTTGAACTCATTCCTGGTGAGGTTACATGAAGCTTTGTGGAAATGGCCCTACAAGCCTTATTTATTTAAGAAAAAGAGGTCGTTGGATGGAGAGAGACCTACAGGGTTATTGATTCCAGTCCCTTGGCACAACAGCTCTCATAAAGTGCTCAGGCTCCAAAAGGGGCCAATTAACACCAAATGACCTATGAGCCATTATTTAACGGCACAAGGCAGTGATGAGATGAGCTGTATCCGCTGCAGGGTTTCTGTTGCCTGTTGCAAGACTCTCCATCACACTTCCTTCTTAATGGTCCATAAAACCAATAAAAAGGGAAAAACCTTAACTGAGACCTTATATATTTAAGGCTCCATTGAAGCAAAAGTTCTGAGTTTTGCACATGTGACCCTGATAAACTGGCAAGATGCATTCATATATTTTTGTTTTTAAAAATAGTAATTCACGAACAAAAACTAAGAGTGGCTAGATTTCCCACTGGTATAAGTCAAAGCAGAATCATTTCTTTGCCAGGCAAGTCCAGTTCTGATCCTACCTTTACTTGGGTAAACATAAAATGACAGTTTACTACTAGGAATAGAATTTCAATAGCAGAACAAAGATCACATGCCCACGGCTTTGCAAACAGATGAAAAGGAGGCTCCAGAGGACAAAAAGAAAGTGGCAAAGGCAAGGAAAATCCTCTCAGAAGCTTCCAAGTATCATGGTTGGAGTCAAGATGGGTGCGAGCAGTCCCCATGAGAGCAGCAGCGTGCAGACAGCCCCATTTCTGACAGCATCAAGACCAAAACGCAGCAGTCTGCAATGCTGACCACTGAACCACACTCATCACACAAGCAAGCATGTGTGGGAGATGGAAATCCCAGAAATTTATGGTCCAATAAGATCATTAGACAAAGGTCACCTAGAAATGTACCTCTGCAGATTTCCATGAGGTTTCTAGAGAAAGCACCTCTCTGCATGTACATTTTAATTGCCTCATAAGGGAAGGAAATGCCAGGAATCTGCTACTGCTCTGAGACAATTCTAAATATCACTGCACCTGTCTAGAAGTTTGCGCTATAACAAGATCCAACTCTATCTCATGGCTTACAGCTCAGCTCAGTCTCAGGCAATCAAAGAGGACAAGACCCTTCCTGCAGCAATGTTTACTTGTCTATAAAATCACATATAGTACAAAGGAAGTGAAAAGGAAATTACCACCTGTCATTCCAAGATGCAGCCGAGAGATCGCTGCAAGATCACCCACAAAGACAGCACGTTCTTGTGTGTAAAGTCATAGGACTCTGCCAGTGGATTCAATTCCAGAAGCCACTATTGCATCTGTCAAACAACAGATTAGATCCAATCTAAATCATAGCCCAATTAACCATGTCCCAGCTTATGATTTCAGCTTCTTCAAGATTGTGAGAGCTGTAAGGAGTGGTCTTTAAGTCACATTGCTTGGAATTTGGGCCTGGAAAAGAACAGATCTAAGCTGGACAGTACCATCATCTTGACTCTCAGCCTTCTACCTTGAGTCTGATTATTGCTTTGCCTTCTCTCTCTCTTCATATGATTTATTTCCCAGCTTTTTTTTTTCCTATTAAGAATATAGAGAATATTTTTCCCTTCCACCCAAGCAACATGAGGTTTCCAGATTTTCAAACAAGTTTCTCCTTCCCAAGAAACCTTCATAAAATTACTGAGAGATGAAGCAAGTTAATAGACCATATTCTTGTATCCTCTACTTGCCAAGGAAACATCTGTGCTAATAACTGTCCAGTTACACAAACTGTGCAGTAATTTTTTATGAAGCTTCCTAAAACAGGAGCAAATTAATGGGTCACTTATCAGCAAGGCGCACGTATTTTTAATTACCTTGCAGGGAGCTTGTCTCTCCTGTGTTTAATTCTCAAAGATTCCCACTGGCAAACTAATTAGAAAGCAGCTTCATTTGAAGACCTGGTCTAAAGTTACGTGGCTTTCCACTCCTGGGACACAAACACCTAGTTGGCAGTTGTTAGTGCGTGTTCTCCTCTGACAAACTGCAGTCTTCTCCAGAGTGAACCAAAGCACAGCTGATCTGGAAGACAGAAAAAGTACAGTATGCATAAGTCATCATTTTAATTAACATTCATCAGAGAGCTTGGTATTGCATCTTCTTCTGTAAAAGATGTGCTAGAAGACATTTTAATTGAAGATCTGTTGCTTCTCATGAACTGAAATTAGAGTATATATTATGATGCAATAACATTTTCTTACTTCTCCCTGCTTTTTCAGGCAGAAAACATATACATTTGATCTGCATTTGAGTTACTACAGTAATAAACCACCTTGATGGGGTAGAGTCAGGGTAGTAAAATCCTGATCCAGAAAAGCACTAAAATATGTTCCTACTTCTAGGTCTCTAACATAGGCCTATTGGCTTTAGTCGGTATCTTTAAAGACATATATGTAGTTTCTAGGGTACTTGCTGTCACTGGAGAAGGCAGAGGTAATGCCACAAAAGCCAGTGATGTATATGTACTTATGGATGTTAGATTTCTATATCACAGCTTACCCATTTTCTACAACACCTATTCAAGATGTTCCAGACCATGGAGACTCAAACATCTTTGGAATGGATCTGATGTGGCTTTGCGAGTCCACAAGGACAGACTTGAGTTACACATTATATCTTCCTACCCACTAATCTACAGACAGCAAGTGGCTTTCATAGGTTTCAGTAGTACATGCTAGACCTGGCTTTGCTTTCAAGAGCATGATCCAGAGGAGGAAAAACTTCCCACAACAATTAAGTGAGATCTGTGGCAATCCATACCTGATTAATTAAGCAGGCTTTGGGATAAAGGCTTCAGCAGAGTGGCATTGTGGTAGTAAATCCTTGCAGAGTTTTATTTCATAGCACTAGAACAAAGTACCAAGAAAAGAGAACAAAATACAAGGTGCATCCAGTGTCCTGAAGGCCAAATCATGAGACAACCAAAGCAGCAGCTGAGAGTGAGGACAAGCCAGGGAAGACGGACCGTCCAGCACCATCACTGTGGGAAACTCTTAGGCCTACAGCAAACTGCTGGAAACAACCGCAGGACCTAATACCGATGAGGCCAATTTGCAACAACCTTCTAAACTGAGCAAGAGAGAGATTGCCTCCAAAATACCGCAGTGTGTTTAGATTTAGGATGAATATGTTGCTGTCTTTCCCCAAAACCTTGAGCTGTTAAAATAAAAGAAAGAAAAAGAGAAAAATCAATAAATTCCACAATGAGACCTTGGATGGGTGTTTCTGAGGATGTCTACAGGAAGAAAAATGGTCATCTCTGCACACAAGGTTTCTCCCAGCTCTCACATGCACTCCTGATTTGAGCATTAATTTCTATTAAAGAAAAAACAAAGCAAAAAAGAGAGCTGTGGAGTAGGGAGGTATTTCTCCTTTCTGTTCAAATGAGATTTAAACTTTGTCTATCGCCTTAGAGGAAGGGATTGGGATTAGGGCTTCTGCTTCACATTCATTTGCAATTCTGACTGGCTGTTAATTGGATATCTGGCACTGTGGCCCCTGCCCAAACTGCATAACCTGCTGAAGAAACCCATATCATCCAGTTGTCCTTGGACTCTCTGCACTCTTGGATTTTCACCTGGGATTACAAAGGAGCTAAAATCGCAGAATCTGGGAAAGATGCTCCCAAGGAATCACCCCATGGCACAACCCCCTCGCCTGACACCCTCTGGGCTGCAGCGAGGGGCTCTGGGCACGACCCATCTCCTTCCAGGTGGGAATCGAGCCGTGTTGGCAGCATGGTCGGGACTCCAGGACGTGGTCGGAACTGTTGGCGCTCCTGCGGGTTCAGCTAATGAGGGGGCTCCTCACCGAGCACCTCGAGGATGGATTTCAGATAATGTGATTCCCTTTGCGCTCCAGCTGGGCCTGCAGCATTCACGCAGTGTGTTGAAAGGAGCCCAACTCCTAATTTAATAAACGCAGTTATTCAATAACTGTCCCTATGTGTCAGTCTTTAAATAATAAAGCCTGGCCTTATCTTAGCCCTCCTTTCTGCTCCTTCAGCAAGATCTTTAGCCATCATCTTGCTGCTATCTTTTTCCCTATATTTTCCCCAATAATTTGGGCTATATCTTGTATATATCCTCTCTCTTGAAGAATCTCCCCCACAGAATTCCCCGGTTTGATCCAGCCCCACTGCACCCCAGGTGCACTGCAAAGAAACCAGCTACAGTGAGCACCATCTTTCTGCTCACCTAGCTGGGCTTGTCACATTTAACCCAATCAATAAAGACTGGGGTAACTCCCATCCCCATCTCACCTGGGGGATTTATATTTTCCTGGTTTCTCAATGTTTTTCAATGGGTGCCATTTGATGCAGGGCGGGTTGGGAAAGCACTCAAGGTTTTCTGCTCACTGCTGGAGCTCATATAACACCCACTCATCTCGGTAGGAAATGCTCTGTGCCTCATAGAAAGAGCAAGAAGCCAAACTAGTGAATATATGTGTTTCTCCTGCAGCTCTGCATGCAATTGCAGCTTGTTCCTGATACAACAGCACAGTGATCCCAGCCTTTGGAGAGGTATATTATATCAGTGATTTATTTAAGGTAATTTATACCCTTTAACCATTCAAGCAGATTTGCAGGGCCTGAAATCTGCAGGTTGTGTTGGAAATCTATGAGTATTTCAGGTGTAACTATTTATCTCCTATAGTACAACAAAATCCTGGCCACAGTAAGGAAACAGAGTTTGTCCCTCAGCTTAGCCAGAAAGCTCTTCTGTGTTTCATCTCAGTTTGTTTTTCTCTCTCCAGTGTCATCCCCAGCCTCGGGGATGGACACAGCACACAGACGTGGCTCTCATCTAACCTAGCCCTATGGTTCCTCAGTGGCTGTGCTTAATTCACAGGAACCCTGAAAAAGATGATCCTTTTTGCATCTCAGCCAAAACCTTATGTTGTCCCAGCATAGAGCTCTTCAGTCTGCAATAGTTCATACCACAAATTATTGATAGTTGAGGTGCCAAATCAAATGAAGAAGCCATAGATTGGAAAGGCTCTCTGGAGCAGAGCAGCTGTCCAGCATGTTGGGGTGTTAGCAAGTGTCTCCCCTGCTGCGTTGAGAGGCAAATGGGAACCAGAGCCCACGTGGGAACACTGCCTAGGCCAGTGCCCACTCCTAATGGAAGCCAAGAAAAAGCACCAAAATCAGCAGCTCCCTGAAGACAAGGACCTTGGAGTTGCTTGGAGACACCCTGCAGTTTGCAGGCTCAAGCCCTCCCAGGGTTTTCATGCAAGTAAGAGTGATTTTCAGCTGCATTTTCCTGACCAGGAGACTGAGCTGAGCTGCTGGATGTCATCTCCAACCCAGCAAGGAGACCACGCAGTGCAGGACCAGGGATTCCTGCAGCAGACAAGCAGTGGGAGCTGGCACATAGGAATGAGGAGCTTCCTGCCTCTGCCCTGACTCCCACGTGTGCCTGAGCTGTGACACAGCCGCCCTGCCCCGTGCTCACCCCTGCTGCAGAACACGGTTAATTATCTCTGGAATCTCTCGGCCTCGCTAGCTCATCTTTGCAGCCACAAACGCTCCTGCTCTGAGCCTTCCATCACTGAAATGAGCAGAGAAATAGAAATAGCAGCAGAGGGGTCGAGATGACGACAGGCCACGTTTATAAGCAACAGAGTTGACACTAATAGGCCTAAGGGAAAGAACTGTCCACATGAGGAGGGAGTGACAGGAAAGAACAGGACTTGGCTATAGGAAAAATAAACAGAAATATATATATATAAAGACTCAGTGCAATAAAACTTCCCCAAATGTGCATAACTGGTTAGCTGTATCACTAGTGGCATGTCTGTTAGGTAGATTTAATTAAATCCTGAGAGTAATTCCAGGAGAATGTGTGGGAAACACACATATGGGGGAATTTATGGGTTCACCACAAGCTTTTATTCCCTCAGTACTGAGGCCAGTACCGGAAGGCAGATGAATCTGTGGTGGGCTGGAAGTTCTCACTGCTCTCCAAAACAGTAAAGTTTGAGAATAAAATATGGACAGAAGTATCTTTTGGAATAGCAAGAATCTACAGACTTTAGGGCTAAGCAGGAAGGGACCAGAGCCTTAGATCTGGTTTCTGGTCCCCCACGGCAGAGGGAATCACCCCATCATTACAGCACTCAGCGCTAGCAAGTGTCCGGAGGAGACCGTTCTGCAGCAAGGTGGAGGAAGGAGAGCAATTCCACGCAAAGGGTGGAAAAAATAGTTTGCAGCTGCTTATGGAGACACTTTATGAATTACAAACTCTGATCTCTGAGAGAAAGGGCCAGCAACCACCTCCTATGCTTGTTATTATCCCCTTTTTGTTTGCTTTTAATTTGCTCAACCTATAATTTGTTGAACAGGCTGTGCTGTAGGTATCATCTCAGAGCTGGCTTTTGTGCAGGTGCTGCTTTTAACCTAGAGCACAGAGAAACAGATCAGCATTAAGACAGGGAGATGGCCAGAGAAGCTACTGATTTCACCGAGAAAACACTAAACATAAATTGTGTCCTGTTTCTGACCTGTACTACTTGGAGCTCTTTGAAAGCAACACCATTAAAAATCATGATGCAATCAGAATATTAAGCAGATGGAAGAGAAAACAACACAGGAATAATGAATAGACATAAATCACACAGGGACCTGCTCAGAAACCCAGAAAAACTGACCCACGTGGGAGATACCAAATTTTCTGTGACTCTTGTCTGTTGGGGAACAGTCTTTCTACTTGCAGTAGTACTTTCTGCTTGCAGTACAACAGCCCCCACATGCCTTGACTTGAGATAAGAGTAGCAGAACAAGACAGAGCTAATCATAAATGTTTCAAACCCTGAAGAAAACCCTAAAGAAATTTCTCCAAAACATCTCTGATTCTATCAGTCTATGTTGAGTTTCTTGGAAGGTTTTCATACCTAAATTCCTTCTGGATTGTCAAGAACTAGCACCAAGAGCCATAGGCTGGTGACAGATGGAGCTTTGAGATGGCTCCAAAGACCACACAGAACCTGGGGCCCAACCACAAATCACAGAACGGTTGAGGTTGGAAGGGACCTCTACAGATCACCCAGTCCAACCCAAAGCCCCAGATCCCCAAAGCCCTCAGAAGCTACTCGAGGAAACTGGAGTCTGCAAAACACACATCAAGCTCACAAAACACATCAAAACACAAAAGCTACCAGGCCAAGGGAACATCTAGTTCACAATAAAATGTGGAAAAAAAAAGTCAATAATCTAAACCAAATTCTTCCGTCCTGCAGAAAAACTGGATTTGTCAGTCTGCTTTAGACACTCAAAACAGCTACAAGCCCTGTACATAAACAACACAAGGTATGTGGTTGCTTAGATATTTTGTAATAGGAAGAAACTGGCAACACTTAGACCACTAAATACTTGAGTTAATTTGGAAAAAGAACCCACAATAAGGTTACTAGACTCAGAAGACTCAGATGTCAGCTAAAGCCTTATTCGCCCTGCAGAGCTGCTCTCTCTCAGGCTCCCGTGGACACACAGCGAATGTTATAGGTTAGAGGCCTCCATGTATTGCACTTGAGCACCAGGAGTGAAATACGAGGCCAACTTCAGGCCAGTTTGCAAAGACACCCCAAACTCTCCTTTTCCTGTAAATTCTATTGCTTTCTGCAAAATTCACTTAGGTAGGCAGCACTGTCACCAAACAAGCTGCCTTTTAGATCCTTATCAAAGCACTCTCTGTAGTTCTTGCTGTTGCTTTTTAGAGTGGTGTCCTGCAGACTCAAGGAAGACGTCTTGGTGTTGTTGGTGAAGATTTGGCTCTAGAAAGTAGCATAAAATGGAGATGGATATTCACCACCCAATCTGCTGGACCATTTGGTCTCTGATTTATGAGGCAGAAATTCTTCTCATTATTACAGCTGACATATCCCAGCCAGAAAATTCCAACTTTGCAAGGTATTATTGGGGCTGAAGATTAGCTGCTATTTCTCCTTGCAAGTCTTGTGAGAACAGCGTGACCTAGTGGTTTTCACCCACACTCTCTGCTCCTGTTTTCATCCTTCAAAGGAAGCGAATATTCATTTGCTGAGTCAAGACAACTTCCACTCAGGTTTTCCTACCAACCAAATATTACAAGGAAATAGGAAATAGAAATGGAAGATACCAGACATAGACTAGCAAAATTCTCAAGTTCATCTTCTGTGGTTAAGTTGCCTATTATAGGCCAAGCATTTAAGACCATTAAGATGGTTGTTGCTGCAGTTCAGAGCCAACAGAGATAGCTTGTATTGGGAAGCCCAAGGCATTGGCTGGAGACACCTCTATAACTGCTAAATTATGCTTCTTTGGAAAGTATCAGCCTGCAAACCTCAAGTCTTTGGGTCACTGAACAGCAGCAAAACAAGGGGAAAGATGTTTGCTATTCAGACCAGGGGAGGTCAGACAGAGATAGGGAACGTGGCTGCACTAAAACACTTGCAGGCACTTCCAGGCAGCATTGCTGCAGGATATGTGGTCAAAGACTACAGCAGCGAGGCTTTGGACATATCCACATGGGATAAGAGAAGTATCTTGCTACTTGCCTCACACCTGAAGAGCACGGCCACAGTCAGGTTTTGCAAGGCATGCAGTGTTGGACACCATATCTGTGGGCATGACTGGGGTTCCAGCAAGGTCCACCCAGACAGCTCATCTAGACAGGAGACAGGACTGAGCCCATACCAAAGATGCTGACACGTCCTTCCATCCTTGTTATAGAAGGGATCTGAGATGTGCTGAGATGAAATGGCCTGGCTGGGATCCCACCACGAGACTGAGGATTAAACTGACACTTCCTTTGCTCACCCAGGTCATACTGATGAAATCTTTGTCCTCATTTTCTCTCTGTTTTGCTGCACACACTGACTGAGCACAGACCTATCCGAATCTGCAGCATGTAAAGACATATAGGATTTTGTGCATAGACTGATACTACTTTATATCACACTCACTTTGGGACAGCAGGACAGATTTTTCACACCTATGATTTCTGCTCTGTTTCCTTAAGACATCAGCTGGACTGGAACTGGACAGGCTTTCTTTGGCTAGTGAGGAAAAAAACTGCTGCACTGATACCAAGGCCAGATGCTGAGCAACAGTAGGCAAACAAAAACATCATTGATCTACACACAGCATAAAAGTCTTCCAACCTGCAGCAACTTCAGCTAATTTTAAGGAATGACATTTTACTGAAGTGACATTTTATTTCAGGTCTCCATACAACCGTTCCCTCTTACACCAAGATTCAGTGTTTGAAGTAGAAGGGAATGTGACTCTAATGGCTTTTAAGTCTTCCAAGCAATTTGCAAGGGAGGATGTTCATACAAGTTTTTAAGACAGCAGGTGACTAAGCAGAGAAGGGAAAATGATCTTTGTGAAGAAAGGGCAACACTTGACTGCTGCCAAGCGGATGGAAAGGTGAGAAGGTCCAGGGCCTGGGCGGACTGGGTTGCTCCAAAAGTGCTCAGGACTAACAGAATCATGGCAACAGCATCAACATCTGCCACCAGCTTACACAGATACTTCTGCATTTCTTATAGTCTCATTCTAGAGGAGCTGCTTTGGTCATAAGCCATAAAGCAGCAGATGATGCTTTCTGTAGCCCCATAGGAAGAGGACTTGTGTTAACAGCCCATTCCTGAGCTGATGCCATGAGCAGCTGCCCTCTCCAAGCTACAGCAAGAGAATTGTGGAACAAACATTATGTGACAATGACTTTGCCCTTTCAGAGCTGGTGGGTTATTTTAGCTACTGGTGGTGCTGCCCCAGAGATAGGGAAAATGGAAAGAACACAAAGCAAAGCAAGAGCTTTATGAAGGTACCAAAATGTACAGCAATGATTCACAGGAATTGCATTTGGGTCTGAGCAAAGCCTGAAATAGCAGGGACTGGAAGGAAGAGAAATTGTGCTCAGTAAACAGTTTGGAAATTCTCCACAGTCTAGGAATCCTCCTGGAATGGACAGCATAGCACATCCTTAGAGCTAACATGGCTTTGCTACCATCAGGCAGAGAGCAAGAGTCCCATACTGAAGAGATGGGCTATATCCTGAAAACCTTTCAGCCCACATCAGGCAAAGAAAGCAAAGGATAACTACTATTTCATCTCTTCTAGAAGCTGGAAGTAAACTGAGGCATGAAGCAGCTCAAGAGTCTGCATGTGGCAAGACTAAACATGCTAAAGATAGGAAAGTTGCATTTACTGTGTCGAGACCTCTCAGGAACCAGGCTAAAGAGAAGGAATGTGGCTTTCAGGGGCTGCATTTTTAAAAGACAATAGGCATTGTATCTTTAAATAATGCTTTAAAAGACTTTCTTGCAGTTTCATCCTAACCTACCAAAGGAACTTCAGACACTTCAGGAATCACAGCACATACGGTCATTTATTGTGCAGACTTGGCCACTCCCAGGCCTTCATCTTCTGTTCCAGAATAAAACAATGAGAGAAATAATATATTCCTCTCTGTAAGTGTTCAAACAAACAGCAGCACAATTTTAATTAATATGATTAGTACTCGTAATATGTTTCTGTTCTTACAGCTGTGACAACACTGATGCCTTGAATTATAATGCTGCCTCTCTGCCGTGAACTGGGACATTTTGTCCTCTTCTGCCACAAAAAGTTTTCCCTGGAGCGTTTTCCAAGAGGAACTCAGATTGACATGTGATTTGGTGTTTCATGAAAGCTTGTGGCTCCTCATCCTACCTTTGGAAACAGTCTGGCTACATCCAGCCAGATCTGGCAGAGAAAACTCCAGTCCCATTCACGCGATTGGGAAGCCCCGAGTTCGTTTCAGCTCCTAAAAAAGACAAGCAGATGCTGTCACATAAGTCCTGGTGTGGAAGGCAAGAAACCACGAGCTATGATAGCAGCTGAGAAGAGTGAGGTTTGCCATGAGGCAAGCTCGGGAATGGTCAGACAGATGATCAGAGAGGTCTCCATCAAAAGAGAAGAGATAGAGTGATTTTTATGACCAGGTTAGACACAGAGAAAGGAGAAAAGCTGTACAGCAGCCCCTTAACACTGAGGATCTCCCAGGTCAGAAATAGAGGGGGATAACTATCTCTAGCTATGCAATAGCTGGACTTTGTTGGGACAAGCAGAACTGATCTGAACACTTTCCTTGTTCTGCCCCCATGGCCTAGTGCATCTCAGGGCAAAGCTTTTGGGCTGCAGTGTCTCTTAAGAGATAGGCACATAAGCAGGGCATCCTGTTCCTGCATGCATGGGATGCTCCATTTTAATTACCCCAGGGCCAGATGCTTGTAAGAACAAGCAGGAGGCTCTGATTGTCCCTGTCAGGACAGTCCATATGACAGGACTCTTTATAGACACAGATTTTATGACATTGCTTCATCCCTAGCCTTGGAAAAACCTGACAGTTTTGGCTTTCCTATATCCACAGTGTGAAAACACTGGTGTAGGAAGAACCCTCCTCTACACACGATTTGGGAAGCTCATGGATTGGGAAGCTCATGGCATTGACTCTTCCTTCAGTTCTCTTTAGAGCATCAGAGTCTATAAATTCGGACGGTGTTACAGGCAGCAGAAAGCTCTCTGCCATTTCAAATTTTCAACAAGGTTAAATGTTCTGGTTTCACTCCTATGCATCTCAGGAAGGATTCTGTCACACATCTGAAAAATCAGGCACTCAATTCAATCATGCAGCTAAATAGTGACTCAAGAGAGACCTGTAATGCCCATCACCACCACTCCTTTTCTGAATGGGTATTGATCTTACTTTCTCCTTCTCTTCTGCAAATTGAAGTCAGACTTCTGCAAAAGTCAGAAGTCAAGTCCATAGAGTCAATCTGCGGCTCAACTAGACACTTGATGCAGTTGAAGTGAGCAGGTTTTTCTAGAGGTAGGGTTTTATAATACTCTTGTTTAGGCGAATGAAACAAATAGTAGCTGAATAAATAAGAAATGTAATGGAAAACAGTGGAGGGATGAACACACTCCAATCTTCCCTTCTTACCTCTTCATTACTGGCAGGCTCATGACTTTATCCTTTGTCCTCTAAGGCGCAATTTAAAGATCAGTAATAGTCCTCAAACAAATTATGAAAAGGGATCTTGAATAAAGACATGAATAAAGATAACACAGATATGTTTTTGAGGGCAAGGATCAAAAAGTCCTATTATCCTTATAATATACATATTTCCACTCTAGCAGTCATTAACTGCAGTCAACTGCATTATCTCTTCATGTGGTTTTATCCTGCAGACCTAGTAATTCAGCTCATCCTTATATCTTAAAAGCTCCAATAGCTGTGAGATACACAGTGAGATTTCAACACCACAAGACATTGTTGTTTTGACTGTATAGGCTCAAGGATGCTTGTTTTTCTTCAATATGAAGCAGAAATATTTACAACTTTGATGTATAGCCATGAAAGCGAATGGAGCTAATGAACCAAGGCAATCTGAAAAATGTGAATTACCACTCACCTGAGCATGCATTTGTTTGTTTATTCAGAAAACTTGCTGTTCTGTGACAATTCTCCTTCTCATTAGCAATTACAAGCCAGTCCCTGCACACTCTCTGTGCAGATGCCCTCCAAGACTCAGGCCCTTTCCTTCCCTCTGAGCCACTGTTACTTGTCCCCCAACTGAGACAGGTCATCAGAGACCCTCAGCAATGTGAATTACTGAAAAGCAAAGGAATGCTGAATATAGATACAGCAGCCTGTTGTCTGCTTTAGGGGAACATGCCCTTCATCACATGCCCCTCAGGGCAGGGGCACTGAATTCAAATGTCAGGAGCCACAAAAGACATGAAAACATCCTCCTTTCTGACCACCTCTGGCCATGCTACTCAAGGATGCACATGCCCTGTGGCTGGACAGACCTGCCTTGAACCCTCCTCTTCGCCTTCAGCCATCACACTCAAATTCAACCACAAGAAAGGCCATTAGTTCAATCCTCCCAAGAGGAAAAGCACCTTTTTCACTCAGTATCTTTCTTTTTTTCATTGTCTACCTACCCTTACTATTGTTTTAAGAAAGAAACATAACCGAAGATGAGACTGTTTCTACCAAGGAATGATGACAGCAGTTCCAAAGCTCTTGTAAATGCAGGTAATCAAAGAAAATAAGATTGCTCAGTGGAAACAGGGAGGTATCACTTGGTGTCATCAAGGGATCTCCTGGGAAGAGCTGAACCTTGAGTGTCCCCAAAATTAAGAGTGTAAATTGATACGTGCGCCTTCGCTTCGCAGGATCTGTGCGTCATATGAGGCAGGGGTAGCTGTTACCACGACAACTCATCTAATCTTTATTTTAATTTTCGTTCTAGTCAGATCACATTAGAGATGAAATAGCCATGCTCAGAATTAGAGCAATTGTATGTGTGAACACACACGCAAAATAAACATAACTACATATGATACTCCTGTGGCTAAACATATAAAAAGTTTTTTATATAGGGAATATACTTTGAGGGATAGAATCAACATGGGTCCAGTCACATTCCAAGCAAGAAGTCAAGACATTCCAGCCCCTTGTTTAGGAGATGATGACATTCCTAACCCTTCCCTTCTGCTGCTACCAAACCAGGCCCTTGCCTTAAGTGCAGAGCATCCTGTTAGCACAGCAGGAGACAAACCCGGACTACAGAGGAGCAGAGGTTGCTCCTAAAGGTGGAGTTGTGCTTCAAGGAGTGATTTAGGCAGATGTGATAGGTGTTCAAACAGAGATGGATTTTTGTGCCTGGAACGTAAGCAGGCAGAGGAAGCAGCGCATTAAGTGATACGTTTTATAGGTATTTTTAGTAACGTAATGTAGCTGTTAGAGCAAAACAAGGGAAGAAAATAGCAAGAAGCAATGCAAATCAGTGCAGCTTCAACCAAATACAGTGGGATTGTGCCAGCATATCCGAGAGGGCTCCTGGTCAGCTCTGTTACTGTCAGTCTAGAATAAAGCCACCCCTTTGATCACACTGCCCAGCGGCAGGTCTAGATCTAGACGGGTGCTGAGCACGCCCCATTCCAGTGGATATTGATCACATGCCACCAAGCCTGATCCTCCTTCATCCATGTGTTCCCGGCAGCTGCTGGGAACCTCTCCATCACCTCCAACTGTAAAAACAACAGCTGCAATTAATAACACACAGACATTCTCAATTGCTCATCTTGGCAGCCATCTGCCTTCATATCACACACATCCCCGCTGTGCAAAGCAAAGGGGCATTTTAGCTCCCACCACTGACGGCTTAAAGTAAGAAACTAGCAAGAGTGACACAAAAATAGAGCTCAGTTACAAACAAGCAAAGAGAGAGGAGGATGCTCAGGGATACTTCTTTCCAAGCAAAAGGTGATCTGCACTTTGGAAGCAATAGTTGCAAGTTGGCATCCTCTGAGAACCCATTTTGAGCAACACTCCTTGAGATCTCAGACATTTGATTTGTTTCCTTGCCCATCCCCTCCCCACTACCCTTTTTTAAACCACGATCATTTTTGCTTATCTCTATTTCCCTTCCCCAGCCTTCGAGCGTAAATATAACAAATCAGATCTTCAACCGCTCTAATTTGGTGCAGTTCCCTGGATGTCCATATAGCAAGGTTGATTTAATTCAGCTTCGCATCTTCAAAGGATCCTTTAATAGCAATTACAGTCCAGATAAGTGGGATTTTAATTTCCAATTAAACAGGCTTAGCTCAACTCAGAACTGCCAAGTTTTGCCCAGATCTGCTATTCCGTTCAGCATTCCACATTTTGAGTGAATGCTGGCAATGCAATACAAAGGAAATTATAAAACACAGTTTTTTGATCCTGACACTTGCCAGGATCAAGGGAATCTTCGGAGCCATGTTTCTTCAACACCTACCAATAGAGGGACCTTTCCCATGTGTGAGAAGAGTCTCATTAAGAGTCCCATTAAGTGTCTCATCCCACATTCACTTCTGAGAATTTAGCCCCAAGACGAGCAGCTCCCCCACACTGCAGAAAAACCTATCCCACATTTCAGATAATGATGCTGAATTTAAACACAGCACTTGGTGTCATTTTAGCTCAGCTGCAGAATTTCACTGGGCAGGGATTCAAGATGACGTTCCGGGCTCGGGCAAGCTGCTGGATCACAGAGGGAATTGCCTGAGCCACATTGTCTTCCCAAGGCTGTTTCCTAATCCACAAAAGGCTAATGAGATACCTCTGGCTGAAAAATACTATTAAAATTTCCTCATACCTTGGCTGCTCTCATCATGACCATAGCATCTAGCTTCAAAAACTAAGCCTAGGCACCGAGTGCACCTTCCCTATAACTAAATGGCTTCTACTTACACAGGAAAGTGTTTAGCTAATAACCAATAGCAAATATGTTGAGAACTAGATGTTATTGGATTTTCAACTACTTTCTAAGTGGATTTTTTTTTCAAAATCTTCTTGCTGACCAATATCTTTTCTGTGCCTCTTCTTGAGAGGAGATAATGGCCTGCTCCCAAAGAGCTGTTTCTCTCCATGCTTTACCAGCTCTCATTATGTGGATGCAACAGGACATGATGCTAAAACCTTTACCTCTACCTAGTATGGTAACAGCATTCAGCACCCACGTGGCTCAAGATCAAAGATGGTTCTTTTGCTATGAACAGATGCTCAGGTACTATCCCTTAACAATACATAGTCCCTACCACCAAAACAAGCATCAAAATGAGCCCTTCGATTTATGGGTCAGTTCCCAAAGCATCATTTGGGCTTATATTAAGTGAATACATTCTTTCCATGATGCAACCTTACCTAGGCTCCTGCTTCTCACTGAACTTGCATTTCTGTCCAATTCCCAAGTTATAGAGGCTGTGAACTGAAGAGAGGGCACAGAACCTTGCTGATGTTTCCAGGTCCTTGGGGAGCAGGTAGGGCCATCCAGGTGCCCACAGTAGCTGAATCCTGCTGATGTAAGGACAGGTGGGTCCAGGAAGGCAAAAAAAGTGAAACGAAAATGAACTGAAAATTCATCTGAAATACGGCAACGTGAATCCTGGTCTGAACAAACTTAAGCCAGTATGGTTTTAATGCAACTTTAAAGTGGATTAAGCAATGTTCAGAATGTTTATCTTTTAAAAACCTAGCTGTCTCACTGTAAAATATTCACATTTAAAGACAAAATCACTCTAACAAGGAAAAAAAAATCCCTCTACATACAAACGTTTACGTCCATAAACATGGAGAGAAGCACAGCTGCCACCAGGTACACCTACACTCATCCCCTCAATTAGTGCAACTGTGTCTACTGCCCTCTCTTGCAAATACTGTGAGACAGTAACTAAGCCTGCAAAGAAAACAAATATTTCTATTGTCATCCTTTCCTTCCATGTATATGCTTCACTTGGGTATTTTATTTTGCTGTGCAGGGCTTGGGCTTTTTGATGCTGTTTATTTTCTTTTCCTTGCCCATTTACATTAAGAGAACAGCATTTTGTTCTCAGCATATTTCCACAGCTATTCCATGGTGATTTGTTAACGATGCTGGGTTTGCAATCAAACGACTGGAAAGATAAAAAGTTGGCAAGCTGCTTTCTTCATTAGAGAACACAGCTCTCAAGTGCTCAAGTGCCAGCCTATTAGCTGAATTATTCAACAGAAAAAAAATATACATTACTAAAAAAAAGGAAAAAAAAGCACAAAAAGAGCAGGGAGGAAAGGGAAGGGACTTTGGTGCTACTTGTGAAGTTTGGCTGCATTTCTTGAAACCCAATTGTGAGAATAGACACATCTAAAGAACTCAGAGAAAGCCAATTGGCTGCATGAAAGTAAACAGAATTGGGCATTCATAATTTAGATATTTTATTGTATTATTACAATCTTGAATCGCTAAAGAAGCAGCCCAAGTGGGCACAATTTCTAAAACTGGAACATAGGAAAACTGTTTATGTGCAACTTGTGAATAACTACTGGTGCTAGAAGCTTCTACGTGCAGCCAAATTCATGCCGCATGCAGCCAGCTCACCATGCTGATCCAATGCAATATCTTATCTGTGCATTCCTATTGCATAAGGAATACTGCAGCTCGAGAATGAAAAGGAGAGAGGTGCCTTGCATCTGACAATGGCAAGAAAAGTTGATGTGCAGCAGCTTATTCCCCTACAAAGACCTGGATCGGATCAAAAACTCAAATGGGGAGGTCAGATTTGTCTGGCTTCTGCTATCTACTAGCCTGAAAAGAATAGAAAACGTTTAATTATAGCAAAAAGTAAGCAAAGTGGTCAAAATCTTGAGAACTCCATATTGCTGGGGATCTGCACATGGATGGATAAAACCAGGGTCTGAATCTTAAAAAGTAAAATAAAGAATCCATCCAGAAGAAAGCACGGGCATGTCTCCATTTTCCAAAAGCAATACTAACAAAGAGAAGGAAAAACATTACTTGAAGTGTTCAGAGACAGGAACCAAATGATTTACATGAGAATTGGTAAACAAAAGAAATATGGATTTATCAAAGTATTTTTGGCTCCACCATATGAGAAAACACACACACCTCTACTTTTTGTTAGAGCTATGGATTTCTTCTGCTAAAGAAGGGACTACAAGTTTTATGAGCCTTTATAAGCTACAGAGATCTGCATATTTTAATTGTCACATGAAGAAAAAAGCCTAAATTTGGAGATTCAGGAAACAAGTCCTTTAAGTACTGGGCAGCCTGGATGGCCAGTACAGACTAAACAGCAGATTGCCCCCATTCATCAATCCTCAGACAAGTTCCTCCCTCCTACCCAGAAGTACCATCCAAGTATCTTTTATGTTTTCCCCATGGAGAGATGGGGAGAGATTGACTATACACATGAAACAACATCAGTGATGTTAGTCCTTAAGAGTTTTGCATAGAAATCAGAGTTTTTATGCTGCAGAAGAAGAGAACAAGTAAGGTGAAAGCAAAAGCAAGAGAATTCATCAAGCAATTAAATCATTTTACTTGGCGAGCCAGGCAGAAAGAGAATTCACTGAGCCATCACTTACAAGAGGATCAGAATATCACAGACATAATGCTGGGAACCTTAATAATATAACAGGGTTGGAATTTAATAGCTGAGAAATATGGCTAGGGAGCAATTAGAATTTTTGCGGCAAGAGGGAGGACTTGACCTCCTGTCTGTTGTTCCCAGAGGAGAGGAGAAGATGGGCTGAGCAGAGACCAGTTCCTGGTTGCAAATGCCCAAATATCAGAGCCATCGATATGGTGAGGAGAGCTGGTCCTTGGGGAAGAGGGAAGTGTCAGTGATCGCGTGCAGGTCACCAGCTGTATGTAGTGCACGCAGCTGGAGTCAGAATGGGTGACTTCTCCCATCCAAAGGGCTCAGCGAGCTTACCTTGGCAGAGCCTGGGAAAGGCTGGAATGACACAGGACACAGGATGTTCAGAAGATGGCAGAGCTCTATACTACTTTATATACTCTGTTCTTTAGACTAAGATAAAGCAAGCACAGAGCTTTCATCACCTTCAGCTCTGCAAAGCGCTTCAGAGAAGCCCCGAGATACAAGTCGAATGGATCGGTTCTTCCCTTTGGAGCAGCTCCAGTGCCAACTAAAGTCTTCCTCACAAACTCCCTACATTCATTGTCCTTTGGGATAATGTTTATGGAGGGGAAACCCCCCTAAAAGAAAATATTAACATGACAGTGCTAGGTGTACATCGCAAAGCACTGTTTTCTTATACAGGTTTGTTAGCAACGAGGGACAGCAACAGAAAACTCATCAAATTGATGAGTTGGAAGGAACCCATCAAAGCAACTTTATTTCAGCTGCTGCACGAGTGAGTTCTCACGTTAAACTGAGTGCAATGCCTGGCTTGAAGTATCTAATTCCAGCTAACCTCCTCAAATTAATCTAAAGCCAAAACATCCATTTTAGGACTTTCTGCCGTCAGGAGGAAGAATTTGTCCCTCAGTGATATCTCCCTCCAGACTTGCCGCAGCTTTATCACAAAAAAAGTCAACACAATATCACCACTGCTTTTAAACCCATTCTGTTTTCTTCTCAAGTAAGTGCATTTCTGTACGTGGGGCATTTTGAAGGCACTAGCTTGATGTGGCCGGGTTAGCCAGTCACACACATCACGTGGGG
>JAUBOD010000755.1:5168055-5193601 GCA_032353885.1 Nothura maculosa | reverse complement strand
AATGGAGGAAGCAGGGGAAGGAGGGGAATGGAGGAAGCAGGGGAAGGAGGGGAATGGAGGAAGCAGGGGAAGGAGGGGAATGGAGGAAGCAGGGGAAGGAGGGAACAAGCAAACGTTTCCTCAGGGCTGTGAGGCCTTGCGGTTACCATGGCAACCGGTTTCCATAGAAGCCAAATCTGCAGCCCGTTACTGCCACAAGAGCGGCCTAAAGAAAATTAGTAGTTTTTGCAAATTAACCAGGCTGCTCTCTACCTTAACAGCCGCCCCCCCAACAAGCCCCACACAAACAGCCTCCTCTTTCCATCTCCGATAAAGGATTCGATAAACACGAGAGCAAAAGAAAATACTAAACAATGGAAAAAAACAGTAGCTTCCTTTTATGCACCCAACATCACAAAAAGGCTTCTGAAATGCATAGGCAAGCACAGGGCTGATACCCAAAGACTGCTTTATAAAGTACTGCACAGGGAGGTCAGTGAAACAGCCCTGCAGGGCATTCAGCGCCAGAAGGATCCTAACAGAATACCACGGACTAAGGCTATTTACTTGCTATATGTTTTAAATTCATCTCCTTCATTAGGGCTAACACAAAACCCACTCCACTTTCTCCTTTTTTTTTCCCCTCTCCTCTCCAGGAAAATGAGGAAAAGGGTAGGGAGGACTTTTCTGAGGCTCTTTTTTTTAGCAATATTGAAGACCAGCAGCTCTGTTGCTTTTCTTGCCTTGAATGCCTCAAGGTCACTATTTGCCTCATTTCTCCACCCTCCAAGCGTTCTCTGAAGCCCCTTTCATTTTCCTTAAACCCGGCAGCCCACAAAAATAACTGAAATCATGTGGTGCAGACATTCAGATCCTTTTAAAGGGAAAGTATAATTCAGCAATGAAAAGGAGTTATGTTCTATGCTGTATTCTATAACTCAAGAAGTAAAGGCGACAACTGTAAACCAAGTATTTCAAAAGAAAAGACCATTCAGTATCTGATTTTGTGACTTCCATCTAGAAACATGAAACAAGTGTTTTTCCCCTTTGACATGCAAAAGTGTCCTGAAGAGACTACTGAATGACACAACTCCAAGGACATAAAGCAAAAAGGCGGCTGAGATATAAAGATGAAATTAGCAGGAGGCACCTGTAATACTAGAATTTAAATCAGCTAATCCCAACTTCTCATTTTGAGGCAAATAAAGACCTAAAATCTACACTAAAATTGGCCCTTAACACCACTCACTCAACCAGGCTGCTGCCACTACAGCTCTTAGTGGGTGAAAGAAGAACCAAGAAGCAGGTGGTTCCAAAGCACAGTTCAAACAAAAGCACTAAGAACTGTGAGAATGTTTCAAGTGAAGATAAATACAAATAAAAGCTTACCTATACCTGACAGTTGGCTTAAATCAAATCCCT
Organism: Nothura maculosa; assembly: GCA_032353885.1. Taxonomy (NCBI): domain Eukaryota; kingdom Metazoa; phylum Chordata; class Aves; order Tinamiformes; family Tinamidae; genus Nothura; species Nothura maculosa. The sequence continues at coordinate 5,192,200 of JAUBOD010000755.1, read as the reverse complement.
TCTCTGCCTGGGGACACTTTTCTCATTTCCTAACACTGCACAGGTCTCCCATATACACGTATACTGTTGGACAGCCTGCAGCCTTCCTGCTACTGTCTGCTGTCTTTCCTTTCTGTATGTTTGGAAAACAGTTGTTTTAAAATAAAAAGACAAAGGAAAAGCATGGTTAAATTCTAGCTGTTCATCTGAGCTTCATGCCCAGGGCAGATGAGCTTACAAGTACCTAGCAGTGGAGAGCAAGGACGCTGGAACACAAGTCTCATGTGGAGGTAGCTGCTGGCAGCATCAAGGCAGCTGAGAGCACCGTAAGAGCTGGATGGGGTTTTGATCCATCCATTCTTGTAAAAACCATCCTTATAGAAACCATCAGGAAAAGTTTAACCATTTAGTGCAAGGGCTGCTGGACACTTCCTCTATTTTACACACCAGAGAGCAAATTGCCTGTCCAGGACAGGTCACCCAGGAACAGAGTGACTTGGGGCACTGTTCACACCAACCTGCTCTCTGGGTCTACCTTTCCCACCAGGGGCAGCAGCTGCAGACAGCAGATCCCAAAATACCCATCAACATTAACCAAATTTACCCAATTCCATCTCTGGGGAAGCACCATCATTAAGCAGCCCTGTTTCACATTGCTGCTGGCACTAGAAGCTCTGGAATCTGACGGATTCAGGGCTCCATATGAGTGGAATATTCTGCACTGCACCACTGCTCCTGGTCAGGCTGCAGGACCATTGCTTCCTTCACAAAACATGAAATGTAGTTAAACAACCTCTCACCAAGGTCAAAAACAACCACAGGATCCCTTCCAGGCTTCTTGGCTCTATCAAAGCAAGATTAAGATATGAATACCCAGGGATCACCAGAGCTCCAGGAACCTGATAAAGGAATACAAACACAGAAGGGCAGGGTGAGTTTTCAGAGCTAAACCCATTGTCAGAAATGAGGAAGTATTTCTTGATTTTTCAAGTTAACCCCAAATCAAGAACAATAACAAATAAAACCACACAGAATTGAGTGCATTAGCTCTATAACTTAAGACATTTTAATAAAAACAAAGGCAAATACATTTCATAATCTGTCCACTGGCGCGATGTATAAAATACTTTAAATAAGAACTTTAATATTAATCATAAAATACAGCATGTGGTATAAAAATATTCATAGGCGCACTGTTAAAAGACACTGTAAAACCGCTCTCAATAGCCATGCACAGACATTCAGCTTTGCTCCATTTCCAAATGCATCTTGGATCAGCTCCGTTATTCCCTCGCATGCTGCTCGGCAGGGTTTGGGCTGGCACCTGGAGGCCTCCTCTCTCTGCCCACCTTGCACACTGTATCTAGGCAAAGGTCTTCAGAAATGGCTGGAAAGTTTAAGGTGCATCATGCTGGGCACCTCAGGGGCCCAGTTTTCACAGCTTATATTTCAGAAAGTGCTCAACATTCACATCCTTTTCCACAGACACTTCACTCTGTTCATCCAAAAATCTTCAGCCTTTCAGATAGCACTTTTTCAAATTACTCCTGAGCTCCTGTGCATCACAGAACTAAAACTGTAATCTGAATTCTAACTATCTGGCCTGGTTCACTGCAGGAGGCAGAACACCACAGCTGCAGCCCTCATTCACACATGTACCTTTGCATTTGGAAATCCTAAATTACGCACACATCAAAATTCCCTGTAGCCTGTCCATTCACGTTAACAGCTCCAAATAATGCATACAGAAGAACTTCAGTGATGAGTTGCAAGGCAGGAAGGGGTAACTGATGATAGCATTAATATGGAAAAACAGATACTAAACAAACTCATCTGTTACACTGTTGGATCAGATTTAAAATCTAACTATAAAAGGGGACACAATGAAGATATGGCACACAATCTAGTTGGAACAAAATGATGTCAAAGAAATAATACCTTCCTCCAGCTTTTCTCCCACATTTTGATGCATAAAGTATTTACAGGAAAGAGAGAAGAAAAAGGCAACCCAATTCCCTCCATCTCTATAAGCCTGATAAATGCTTGCACCTTTATGTTATCATCTACATAAAACGTAATCCCAATAAAGGTAACGGCCCCTGATTCACTCAGTTATCAGTTCTGTTTCCTGAGTCTACAAAGAGAAAAGGGCACTGCTGGTTGCAAGCAGGCCCTGCTGCTGACACTAGCAGCAGCACCTTGTAAGATTTACCATCAAGGAGAGCAGTCACAATACAGAGCCTTGATACTTTGCCAGGCAATGCAAGAAAAGCGTTTGTTCCAATGTTTTCAAGTTTGCGTTTTAAAGTGTGCTCTTTTAAGAGGAAAATAAGGAAAGCTCAGAGATTTACCACCTCTGATAACTCAGCAACAAACACATCTTTTGTAGTTTAAAAAGAGCAGTTACATTATCTTAATGCACCAGATTTGACAGGCAAAAAGCATTCCCATAAAAAGTTATCCCCTTAAAGTCATTAGATTCTTCATAAAAGCAAGCTTCTAAATCAAGAGTCAGAGGCAGAGCAGCTTTGATTGGCGCTGAAATCCAAATAAGAAAACAGGCTGATCTTTCCAATCCAGAGCATGAACGAGGGTTTAAACGGCTTTATGGGCCTGGAAGTCACTGTCTTTGGTGGCCTGTGTCATTGCTCTGCGCTTGGCGAGGTGGGATTTGGATGGAGGAGAAAGCTTCATGGAGCACACGGCGTGGGCAATGTCCTCCTGCTCTGCGTGGAGCTCGTGCTCGTGCTGGGACAGCTGGCGGTTCAGGGCGATGGCCTCGGCAGCAAAGAGCGTCAGGTCCTTGGTGCTGCTGTTCCTTTGGGGGACAAGGAGAAGGCGCTTACAACACATACAAAAGTCTCTTCACTCAAGCAAACTTTGTATCTGTTTTAAAAATTATATATCTAATGCACACACATGTTTTATACATCTGTCTACAGAGATATGTGGATAAGCAGTTCGTTTTATTACTTCAAGAACATTGACACAGCAGGCAACAGGGATGCTTAATATTCGCGCCTCTTCAATACCAGTGAGTTACAAAGGTCCTCTAGGATTTCAGAAACAACCAAATGTTGTTGTTTTCTCCTCATTCTGCCAAGCACTGACCACACAAGCTGAGTGAGCCCCCTGGGAGGCCACGCTCTGGGCTGCATGTGTCAGAGGTGGAGGAGTGTGGAGCAACACTGCCCAACTTCAGAAAACTGCAGTCCCAGTATAATTGCACGTGTGACTTGGGGAAATGCGTTGCTGAGGGGAGGAAGAACCTGGAACCAGCAGTGGCAGCAGCAGAGATGTGGGACTCAGGCTCTCTGGCACACAGAATCTGCCATCAGATCACTTTAAATGAAGCTTTAAATGAAGCCCAGGTATCATTTACATTGATACTGTGATCACTGCCAGCTTCAAAGGGATTGCGATGCGAGTCTGTGTGTGTGATGATTATTCACCCATTAGAATGTAACCTCTGGACTTGCCGTTATGCTTTTTTCACCCTCCTGGGCAGCCAGTGGCCAAAGCCATCATTATTTCCTGTTTAAAATTAGCACTACACCACAGGAATCCTCTCCAATGCCTTTCCCATAAACAAGCAAGATTAGATCACAAAGGAAGAAAAAAAAAATATCACGTAACTTCAGCATTTCTAACATTAACAAAACGAATGCAGTCATTTTTGCAAGTTCCTCTCCCAGGTATTTTATCCCTTGATTTATGTTTCACCACTCCCCCCATTCCTTTGGTAACAGTTCACAGCCAAGTTTACAGACATTACAAGGCTACCTTTGAAGAACTTGCGGTGTGGGTAACCCTCTCTCAGGAGCCTGCTAAAAGACAGAGTTAAGAAAGTTAGTTGAGGACCAATTTCTTTTTTTTAAGAGAAAGTTTTAAAACAAAACCAGACACACACGACAGGTGACTCCCCTAGATGATCACAACTAGTGGACACTGCAGACACCTTGGCTTTAGAACCAGTGTTGATAATTCTCAATCCCTCCCTCTCCACCAGGAGATAACCCCAGCCCTGCAGCAGCTTGCAAATATAAGATTAAAGCTGGAAAAGCTCTCCAGAAAGTCCATCTATGCTAGCATGAACTAGAACTGAAGATCACACTGCTCTTCTTTTAATGCCACAACAGCAAGTATTCTACATGACTGTATAAAGAAACAACATAATTTGTGTATTGCAGTGCTTGGTATATGCAAGGAAGCTGTTTAAATACACAAACCAGTAATACGACAATGAAATAGTAAGAGCTGACAGATGCTTCCAGAAGTTAACCACACAGTTTCATTAAAAATGAAGCTAATGGATATCATTTAATTTACCTTGATCTATTGCGTATTTCAATGCTCTTATCTAGTAAATGTTTAGAGAGAGGGAGCAGCTTGCTTTATGACTCAGAGGAATAAATGTCAGAAAAAATAAAGTGGAATACCTACTCCTTGAACCCAAGAATGCTGCAAAACCTGGGCAGCGCTAAGTCGTTGTTTGGCATCACGAACCAGCAGCCTTGAGATGAGATCTTTGGCCTCAGAGGATATATGGGACCAGTCCTTGTCAGGAAACTCATATTTGCCTTCCTGAATGCTCTCAAAGAGCTTGTTCTAGTGAAAGAAAAAAAGATTTCACAACTGCAAGATAACCAGAAAACTTCTGCATGTCAGACAGGTCTAAACCTTTTCAGATGGAATCCTTCTCATCCAATTTTAACTATCTAATGTCACATCTGAAACCACCCAGTCTCCTCATGGAGCCAATAGTGTGACAGGCAGCTCCACAGCAGTGCAGCTTAAGACAGATGCAATAAATTTTCTGCTATCACCCCTATTCTCCCCAACAACTATGAAGACAGAATGTCCAGTTTTTAGGAAGGGAAAATACAAGCCCTGGGGACTCAGAGTGCTGAGCTTTTAACTGAGAATTACCATAAACCAGAACAAGAATCACCAAGCACAGAGCAGGAGGAAACTCCAAGATCTGACATTTAGAAGGGAAAGAGACAGTTGTCAAATCTTAAAAGGGGATATCACCACTCTTGCTTCTCACTGACAGCTTTTTTTCCTGGATAATTAGTTGGATTGGACACACAGCTGCTCACAGCCTTGAGCAAGTCTCACACACTCCAAGTGCACAGGGGGAAGGACAGCTCCCTGGTACCCCCAGGAGGTTGTGGAGTCTCCTTCTCTGGAGGTCTCCAAACCCGCCTGGATGCCACCCTGTGCCACATGCTCTAGGTGTGCCTGCCTGAGTGGGAAGGTTGGACCAGATGATCTCTAGAGGTCCCTTCCAATCTTGAAGATTCTGTGATTCTCTGATGCATTCACCTGGCAAACTAAGCAGACTTCTCCTCTGTCCCAGCCACAGTCTGTGCCACAGTTGCCCACGAAAGGGGGGTAACCACTGAGCATGATGTACAGAATCACTCCCAGGCTCCAAAGGTCGCAGCGCTTGTCATAGAACGTGGCCTCCTCCGTGAAGACCTCAACCACTTCGGGTGCCATGTACTCTGCAGAGCCACACTAGGAGACACAATTCAAGCAAGTTTTCAAAAGAAGGGTTGAATCAAGGCTTGAGATCTTTATCATTCTGCTCCCTGCTAACAGTAGGCTGTCTAGCCTGTAAAGCACAACTGGGCATTGGGGACTACTGAAGTTTAATGCTGGCATTAACTGCAGTCCTTACTTTGTTAAGGACAATCACAACTGCCACAACCCTCTGTAGTTAAACGGAGCTGTCAAGAGCTTTGCAGTGTTTGTGAGCCTGCTGCACAAGAAAATATTATTAGCTGCACATTTCAGGAGGGAGGACTGCAGAGGTCTTAGAGAAGGGGAGAGACAGTAACCTGCTCCATATAAATCTATGATCCAACAGGGTCAAAATACTCATTTATAAATATATTTATATATTAAAAAATAAAACCTTTATCCATTAGGGTTTTTTTCATAAACAAACATACCAACAGAAGTGATTTCTAGAAAAAAGCTTCTGCAAAATTGTCAAACTTGTCTTTCACAATAACCCAACAATGGGGGAAATGGACACAAAACTGAGGTTCAAACTTGGTCTATAAACCAACCAAACAAAAAAAACACAAACTCCCCTACAAAGTCTCCTTATTTGACAGGATAAGGGACGAACAGGATCAGTGTATTACTCTCTAGTCAAGGGGAGAATTAACATGGTCAGTTCTTGTGTCTTTGCATATTCATTCTACAAGAGAAAAAACACAGCACATCTGCTTCAAATCATTTATTCACTATTGAGTGTGGCTACAAATAAGCCCTTTGAAAGCTGTCTTGTGGAGAGGTGAAAAATATTTTACAGCAGAAGAGGAAAAGAAGTCACAACAGGATTCTTACCGGCGTGGTTAATTCTGGAGTAGTTATTGGAGTGCATGCGCTGTTCAACTTCACCCCACTACCAAGATCAAAATCACATATTTTTACTGGTGATATCTGAAAATAAGAACAAAATATCACAGAATATTGAGAGTTCCAGAGAACAGAGATTACTGATATATATACACACACACACACACACATACATATATTAGAGCACCATATGGAAAATCAAGATAGAACATGAGTTATTCTATGAGCAATAGGACTAGTGAAATGTCATCTCCTACAGGTTTGTTCCACTCCTTGCCTATTCCTCCCCTACTAAAGTTGCTCCCATGTCCTGAGTATCTGACCTTGCTGTATTAATTATTCATTAGCTCGACAAGTGCCAGCAGAGACCAGGGCAAACTCGGAACCTCTATGAGGTGCTTGCTTAGACTGTAACCATCTCCTCTCCACCTGGGAGCTGCATCAGAACAGATGAGATGCTAAGGTGTTGTCATCTTACCTCCTCTATGGAACTTGTTCTCATGTTCTTAGAGCTCACAGAATTTAGTCTCACCTAGGCTTCAGTTCTGTTAAATTTAGCTGAAGGTGGCCAGCGGGTTCACAAGGTTTTGAGAGGAGATCTGAGAGTGTGTGAGGACTGTGTTTGGAAACCAGGCTAAAGGACACACTTCAGAAGGTTAAGAGAACAGAGCAGGAGCACCTTTTCTGGAGATTCACACAAGATGTTCTCAGGCTTCAGGTCTCTGTGAGCAATACCTAAACAAGAGGAAAAATGCTCGTTAGAGAATTTGCTCCTGTTATATTCCACATTACTTCCCTTTTAGAAAGGGATCTGCAGTAAAGAGTTAACAGGCAGAACAAGAAGAAAGAACCACCACCAAAGGGCTCTTCCCACTGAACTGCTGCCCGAATAAGCAGCTCAGACATGGAACCCAAAATATCTGCCTGTGCAATTTGCATACAAGAGTGGTCCTGCACTGTCACAGCAGTTCTTCAAATGCCTTAACATGCAGATTCTGGAAACCCTCCATTGAATATGAACAAACTTAGTACCAAGGCAGAAAATGAGAAGCAAAAATACCCAATCAACTAAGCAACTTGGCTGCAATCTAACTGCACTCTAGCCTTGCTTTTAATTTGTTTCTAGCACATTGGCTACTACTGCACATTACGAGAAAGAAGATATCCCAGCCTACAGATAAGGGAGTTTTCTAAGCTCTTTTCTTCAGCACAAACAACAAGATGTGACTTAAAACACAGAACTGCTCACCCCAGTGACCAAAAGCAATTGTAACCTTGAAATACGTTTTCATGCATAAGCAACACGAAGGTGAGACACAACCAAGGGATCCATCAGGATGGCTTGTTATGACACTTGCAGCAAGCTTGACAAGCCACCCAACACCCGTCTCTGACTTGTGATGTGAAACAAGAGATTTCTTTTTAAAAGCTATATCTTGAATTCAAATTCCCAATTACATAACACTGTATTTCATCTTGCAGTCACACACAGTGCTGAGAAAACAACTCCCTTTATTGCTAATAACCCACTGGAGGAGAGTTTAAAGTACACATATGCTAAGCAGGGGTAAGGCAGTATTACCAGAGCTGACTTTTAAACTACCCTTGGAAAAGAATTAGCTGTCCTCATTCCAATTTTTATTTTTGAGAGCATCTACTTATAGCACCATCGCTGTTAAGTTGCTCAATAAAACTGCTTTAATTTCCTGTTGAGTGTTTCGTATGCTACTTACTAATTATTTTCATGTCACACAGAAGACCCATAAAAAGAACAAGGAACCAAAGGGGATGCGGCTGCAGCCGGTGCTGCAGCAACGTCCCCAGTGTAACAGTTCACAGCAAACATAAGAAAGATGCTGAATGGCTGCTCTGAAGCCATTTCAATAAATCCCTCCCCTTTTGTTTGGGGAAGGGCGATTTAAAACTAAAGGTTGAGAGATCACTAGGGAAAAATGGGAAATGTGCTGAAATGGGTTCCCGAGGCTTCCAACTGTTAAGGTCCAGCACCCTCAATATGTATTTCCCCAGAGCTTCCTCCTCTTTATTCTCTCCATAGCTCAAGGTCAATTCTTTTAAACACAGGAATCCACCACAGAGTCTCTGCAGGTCATCACATCGGCAGCCTATTCAGGTTATTAAATCTTAATCCAAGTTAACTTTGCTTCCACATCCAAATTAACTTCTGAAATCGCAGATGCAGCAAATGACAGGATTACTCAGCTTTGCCACTTCTTTATTCCTTGCTCATTATGATTTTCTAAAATTTCTTTAAAAAAAACAGGCTCAGTCTACCAAGGTAGAAATACTGTTAATTCCCACTCCACAAGGACACAAGCAGTCCTGTGACTGAAATAAAGTGTTTAATTGTAGACTTTATGTGGGGCCAATGTGTGTCAACAACACTGAGAGCTAACCAGGATCTGCAAAATCTGGCTAATCAGAATATCAGAAAATTATGTCTGCAGAACATAAGTTCATCATGATAAATCACTAGTAATAAAAAGCATATCCTCCAGCCATGTGCCATTCTATTCAAAATGGTCACTGACACAAAGCACACAGTAGCTGAAGTTGCTTCATCTAAGCAGAACCAGGTAACTTTGACAGAGGAAAGGTTTTGGATGCATCAGTCACATACTGCAGAATGGCCAAAACACACAAAGATGTTTTGAAATAGAACAAGGTGCTGCCTCCAAGCTGGAATACATTGCAAAGTAAAAGGACTTGCTGCAAACAGAAGTGTTTTTAAACCTAAGAATCTCTCTAATGAAATGAGGCCGCCTTCACACAAGGACTAGGGCTCACTTGTAGGTCTCAGCTCAACACCAGGACCCCACGATTGCAGAGCAGAAGCTCCTGTGAACACAGAGCTCCTGTAACTAGCAGAAACTCTGGGTAAATAAGGCAGATAACCTCTGCACATCTGAAAGAAGGGGAAATTAAAAGGGTGGGGAGGAGCAGGAAAAACAGCTCCCATTTGAGCAACCTTTACATAGTAGCTTAGGTAACAAGAGCAAACAAACAGATGTTCAACCCCAATGTTATTTCTCTCTGGCTGCTAGTTAAAATTGTTTTCTCAAAAGAGAAAATAAAATATTTACCATCTTAACATAGCTGATTAACACTATCATATTACTATCCAAAAAGCATTACAGGGAAAAAAAGAAAGAAAAAAAAAGATAAGTCATCTGGCTTCACTGGAAATAGAAAAGCTAAAGTTGACTTCTGACTATTTACAAATAAATTATGCTTCATATCTCAGACATACAGTGTCGACTAGAGATGGAGGACGCCTTCTCTCACCTTTTGTATGAAGGAAATCCAGAGCAGAGGCAATATCTCTCACCACTTTGCTTGCATCTCGTTCATTAAATTGCTTTCGCTTTTGTATCTGGGCCAAGATTGAACCTGTAAGAGCAGATGAACAAAAAAAGCCTTAATATAAATATTTTTATAAGTTTTTCACAGCATGCAACTTCTGGTCACTAAATAGGAAAATGATAAACAACAAGGTACAAATGAGCAGCTTGGACAGATAATTTTCAAGCAAATCGTAGTGTTTTAGCTTCAATAAAACTTACAAGGCAGTCATTTAGCACTGCCCTTGTGTCCGACTACTGACCTGTATCCCATGCAAAGCAAAGAACAGAGACTTGTGGTGCTACTAGTAAATTCACACCGTGTCTAAGGCTGGACATGGCACCTGACCAGCGGCCTCCTCCAGAGCCACAACGCTGTGCAGCTCGATGAGCCACATCTCATTCTGCACAACGTGTCAACTGAAACCTCACACCACCAGGCAATACACACATATTTTGTTTCAATACCATCAAATAATAAATAACTAACATAATAAATAACAGTTTTAAATGCCTACTACAGTTCCCACTTGTATCAAGATGAGAATTTGCCTGGGGTCTCACAGTCATTTCACTACAAACACAGTGAAGGGCTGAGGCCTCCCAGACTGAGCACCCACTGACGCACCTTTAAGGAAGGATGAAGGGAGGTTTCATTCCCTATCTGCTCTATGTTAAGTCTACCATTCTTCTCAAAACATTTAAAATACATATAAACTGTTTTCCCTAGGATATATGTTTCTTTGGATGTGTTTATATGTGTATACACATTCATCCCCCACCTATATATACATCCAACAAAAATTGGATTGAATAACATTGAATCACATTACTTCCATTATCGGTACTTTTCTGAGTAAGAAGATATTTATTAAAGCAGTGACTCAGAAACCCAAGTAGCAGCTTTCACTTGCTGTTAGCCCCCCAAACAATAAGTGTTCATGTCTCTGGGATTTCATCTTTATTCTTGTTCCAGATGGGCAAGGAAACCTCCCATGTGATGAGGGGCAGGTCACGTCCTTGCACCATCCATGGAGCTGCCGCTGCTCCAGAACAACAGCTGAAACAGGGAAAAGATCTTCAAGACAGGCAGTCATAAAGAAGAAAGATGGATAAATAGACTCTTCACAGATGCTTTGCAATACAGTTTCAGTTAGCCAGGAGATGGCCACTTTGGACCAGTTCAGCAGTTTTCAAATATACAAGTTTCATTGCTGGTAACACTTTCCAGCTTGCTCCAGATTTCCTATGGGCACAGAGTTCAAAGGGTTTCCTGGTCGAGCTGTTCTTTAGACTTTTAGAAAATACTATTTCTTGACCGTTTCCATCCCTATGGAAAACCTTCCAGACTTTAGAGAAAACAAGTCTGAGCAACCTCAAGTACTCTTCCCTCTCAGCAAGCTGCACCAGCAGGTGTGCAAGGTTTATTTTCAGATTCCTCAACACAGCTGATGTCCTAAACTCTCTCAGATAAGATTTTTTTCGGTATCAATAAAAACACTCTCTATATGCTTTATATTCAACTCCTGTAGTGGAATCTTACAGAGATTGGAGCAGGGCATTTCTGCCACAGTTTTACCACCTCTTTAGCATTCAGCAGAAAGCAGGCACTTCCAACACGTATTTGGAAGGAGAAAAAAGAAAAATAAAAGGGGAGGAGACTCCTAAATCACGCAAGTTCTCTAACACAACTGCATTTTAAACACTGCTAGTAATGAAATGCTGTCAGGCAAAGTTACTGAATGGCTTCTGCAAGTCATCCTGGTCCTATCACAGCTAAAACCCCTTCAGTTGCCACAGCTACAGGAAGCGAGTCTGCAAATGGAGAGTCTAAGTGATGACCCAACATTCAAGCTAACAATCCATCTTTGAGCCTGCACTTATTAAAGCAAGGCTGGCATTCGAGATGAATGTTCCTGCTGGCACCAGCCCCATTGCTTATATTCACGGCAGAATCTGCAGTGCATCAGAACGTGGCCTGACCTCTGGTTCCCATTATTTCTTGGAGAATCATTCAAACCCACACACATTGCACTTCAAGTGCTGACAATTTCAGAGATAAAGCCAGCCTCAGGCCTCAATCCAAGATAAAAAAACTGTAAAAACAGTATTTAAGGGGAAGAAGGTGTCACAATTATCCACATACGTATAGTGGCAATCATACTGCTACATTCAGAGGTTAAGTACTGGGAAAGAACACAAAGTAGTAAAAAAAAATTGTAAATTCATCCTCATCTACCACTATAAGGCCACTATTCAACTCTTAGCCCTTCTAGGACTATCATAAAGTGTAAGCAGACTAATTAATCAGAGAAGTCTGTGCATTACAGAAATGCACCAGTGTTAAAGGAAGCCCCAGTGAAACAATGCAGTAACTGTAAGAGAAAGCAAACAGGAGCTTTTAATCACTGAAAAAACAAAATCCTGTCTCTCTTTCTAAGTAGTTCTCCTTTGTTTCCTCTATACTGGAAGAATTTGTGTTTCTCACACCTATATTAGAATAGCATATTCTTTCACTGTCTGGACAGGAGGATATACCTTGAGAAACCGTTTTCATTTGCATGCTGGGTCACACTTAACTCATGGTTTGTCACAACAGAAATTAGCAAATGCTGTAATTATCCCCAAAGCAGACAAATGTGAGAAAGTCCCCAGGGTGCACGACACAGTCCTTTCATTCTCCACACAAATGCTCAACGCTGGAGGGAATGTACCTTGAGGGAAGATGCTGCCACAGCACCTAGATGTGGACTAAGAACATGCAAAATACCTGCCGTATTTTCCTCTTCCTTCCTCTAAGGTGCAACGGACAAACTAACATTAATTCAAATCTTTCATCTTGGGAGAGTTGACATTTACATTGCTTTGGTATAAGAGGTTACAAATGCACGACCAGATGCATTAATATTACTGTTTTCATAAAGATGATAATTCACAAAAATAACCGTATTTCAAGCTTCATGAACTACTACGTTGCTTCTTCACTATAAAAATATCTAAACTCCTAATTTTCTCCTTTAATACAGTGACAGAAAGCAGGACTGAGGTAACTCGGTGAACGAAGCGACAGTACCTCCTCGCAGCTTCTCAAAGACGAGGTAGTAACTTGCATCATCTTCAAAAAACTCTATTAGCTCCAAAATGTTCCTTGAAAAAAAAAAAAAAAAAAAAGGAGGGGGAGTAGGAGAAACAATACACAGTGAGTAGAAAAATGGAGAGTTTCAGCATGGATAATTAGAAAGCACCAGAAATAACCAGAAATAAAAATGCTAATTAAAGAAGTTGCTTTGGTTGCCCATGGCATTATAAATAAATATTTCCAACTGGTACTGAGATTTAAGTAGTAGGAACATGTCCAATAACAAATCCCCTGCAGACAGGGCTGCAAAAGGGTTCTGCTACTGTTCAATTGATAGGGAGATAACTGATAATACATTGTATTCAGTAATTTGCAAGTGTATTTGTGCTGAAGGCAAGAACAAAAAGGATATTTAAATTGTTATTCTCTTTTCTCCTTGGAAGTTACAAGACAAAATGTCTTGTGAACAGACAGACATCTGTCAACAGAACCTTCAGACCAGGGCATTAGTTTCCATTTTTAGACTAACCCTGTTCAGACAGTCTGCAGGGTTTGCAGCACAACGAGGAGCACATAGGGCATCACAATAATGTCAGACAAAAGTCAGACCCTTCTATTCTTACAATAGACACAAAAGCTAAATTCTGCATGTGGCCCCAAGAGCTGGAGATTTTAATTCTGATTTTATGATTTTAATTCAGTTACATTCTAGATGACCGATACACTTAATCATGGGCAAAACAAAGTTCTCTGCTTCTCTACTATACAACTTAAGTTGGGTAGATAAGCTTAGTTTAAAATTGTCCTTAAGTACGGTACTAAAAATTTATAACAAATGCTCAGTGAGATGCACAGCTGAACAAGATAGAGCTGCAGGTTACTCCCTCTTCAGCCCCAAGCAGCAGCTTTCAAATTGCTTCATCCTGTGGCTGTGTGAATTCAGCACATCCATCCAGCGAGCCCTAAATTAGTTCTTGGCTGATGCAAGAGCTCCAGTGCAAAAGCAGGAAGCCTTGCACAAAGAGGAGGGCAGATCACAGAGGAAGGAAAGGAGGAGCAAGACTGTCCCTTGCAGCAGTAACTGGCAATGTGGTCAGTTTTTGCTGATGGTGAAACCACGGGGGAGAAACTCAAAATGTTAACTCCTTACTTGGTTGAAATCTGTGTGTAACTGGAGAAATTGAAACTACACTGACCTGGCAAATATTTCAGTCATGTCACTTAACTTAGAAGCATTTCCTTAAATTTCACAAATACAAGTAGAAAATCTTGATCTGAACAGGCTGCAAATCTAAATTTCAACTGGTATCAAGACTACTGCAAAGGTGCTAATCTAGTCAGAAAGAAGCTTCAAAACACAAGATAGTAAAACAAACATGAGAATCTACACTTACTTGTTACCCTGGCACTGGTAGAGGGTTTCTACTTCACGAAATACCCGACTCCGACTGTGCCCAGCATTTTTTTCAATGATCTGTGGAAAGAAAGTTCATATTGAAAATTTATTGCAGGAACCAACTACATGGGTATGGCTTTGGATAAATGCAAACTAGAGCCTGAATCTCAGGTATGTCTGGTATAAAGAAAAACTCCGTCTTTGTTGGCTTAAATTCTCATCTGCCAATTATTTGTGTGTCAGTAGAGCAAGGAGAGAAGAGAGAAAAGGAAGAGAAGAAAGGAACCAAGTCAATATGTTACCTCAGTTGACATAAGAACCACCTCTTTGGCACTTCAACTGTGGGATGCAGAAAAGGAAATCCTTTCGAGTTCTTACAAAAAATAAATTTGAGTCATAACAAACACCTAATAGTCAAGATGGAAGAGATTAGTCCCTGTAAACATTTAAGAAAATAGCACCAAATTCACTAAAAAAAAAAAAAAAAATGAGAGAGTGATTCACAGTGCAAAGCTCATGGAAACACTATTCTAGCACAAGTCCTATTAAAAATGACATCTCAGTGCCCTTCTACATTGCCACCAGTCATCTTCCTTCGTGCACTCCTTAGACTCAAAGAGGGCAAGGACAACAGACACGCACAGAGTTTGCCCTTCAATGGCATCTCTGCAAATACTACCATCTATATTCAGTATTGATTTCTTATTTTTACACCCAGATGCTTCCCATAAATAGCAAGCAACCATCTAAATGCTAAAGAGGACTTGGTGCTTGAACACACCTAACCCAAAGCAGCTATTTGTTCATTCTGTATCTTCAAATTCAAAAGTTTTACACAGAATTTACAAAATT
The DNA here is from genome assembly GCA_032353885.1 of Nothura maculosa. Classification (NCBI taxonomy): domain Eukaryota; kingdom Metazoa; phylum Chordata; class Aves; order Tinamiformes; family Tinamidae; genus Nothura; species Nothura maculosa. The sequence continues at coordinate 5,177,160 of JAUBOD010000755.1, read as the reverse complement.
TCAACACTCAAAGGATCAAGTTACTTAAGGGGCTTAAAACTTTGTCCCTGTATTTTTTGCAACAGAATCAAGCACAAAGCTTCCCAGTACTACTACTTCTGCTTGCAGCTAATTGGGAACTCAGAATAACCATGAATCTGTAAAAAGACCCTACCACTCAATATAATGCTATTGGAGAAGATTAACCTCCACTAGAAAATAGCAGAGAGCTTTCCATGAACGGCTGGCAGGAACTGGGGCTCTCTGAGCAGCTTTCTCAAAAGCTTGTATTGTATTGTAGGCTATTGTAGATAATGACTCTTCCTCTTATTTCCTAAGGGAAGATAAAAGGAAGATAGAAACTGCTCTGACTGCATTCCAGTGGGGACAGGAGAGGAAAGCAGGCCCTGATATCTACCCACCACACTGTCATTTGCCTTTTATGAATTCCATCTGTGGCAGATATCCCAGCCCATTCTGGAGGCACAATACTGAGGGTGACAGATCCATCGATGCTTATAATGCAGGCTTATTTCAAGCAGCATGAATTTTCTAAAAGCTTTTGCTATTACCCCCTCCATTATAGCTCCTCAGATCTTCATTGAGCTATGAGAGAAGGCACGTTACAGACAGAAAGGACATTGCTGTTATTTCACACTTACTTTTACTGCATATTCCTTCCCAGTTTGGAGGCTCACGGCACCCTGAACTTTGGCATAGGCTCCCTCACCAAGGAGCTCAGCAGTCAGCTTGTACAAGTCTGCCAAAGAAACCCAGTACAAAGGACACATTAGCCACAATATTTCACCATATAACATCCAGACAAGCTATTGATCAGATAAGCAACCCTCATATGACAGCAACTGAAAAAATTCCCTTGGTAATGAAGATGGGAAAGAGTTTTATGCACTATTAGAGTGAAAGCATCAGCTTTAATTATGTCTCATTTTTCACCTTTTCCCCTCCTCAAGTTCAAAGCAAATTTAAAGCAGATTTCATCCCAGCAGCAAAAATACAATTTGTTCATACAGCTATTTTATAGCTCAGTGATTGTTAGAATCTCATCACCTTCCATGTCTTCAGTTAAAACCCAGGGCTCATTCTCACATGGAAAACACTTCATTCCTCCTTGATCAGCAAACACCTACCACACAAGATCTACTTGCAGACAGTGTTGTAAGTGTAATTGAGATGTTAAGGTTTAACCTTAGCCACTACCTTGATTCACAATCTACCCCACAATGCTACTTCCCTACTAGTAAGTTTTACGGTGGAACTAAATTCATTATTAAAGAAAAAGACGAACAAGGCTAAAACCCCAGAGGATGAAAAATACAAAACTATTAAATTATGACATTGGTTAAAAAATAACTGGGAAAACTGAGAACAGCAGAAAGAACAGAACAATATAGTTAAGAGACTGAAAATTGCCACCAACCTTCAAACTTGCCAGGTACATGATCTGTGGCTCTGGTTCTTTTTTTCTTTTTCTTTTTCCCATTTTCTGCTATGGGGACAGGTTGACTGCTGACCATCTCTGTGTGGTAGAACATAAAGGAGTCTTTTAATGCACAAATCAATCACTTAGGAGAAAATGAACAGAGATTAATGAGTTTGGGCTGTTGAACTATCCCAAAGACTTTCTTCCATTCTTCAATAAAGGTGCCATCTCTCTCCATGCCAATTCTCTCCCCAGAATCAAGAGAAGGCCTAAGAAGGCAATTTGAGTGCTAATAAAAAGAAAGGGGGAGGAGGTTTGATAAACAAAAATGTAAAAACGGAAGAAAAAAAAACGTGCTTATCAGGACTCTTCCCCACAGAGCACACTAAGCCAAAGCACAGGAGTAGCCCTGCCAAGCGTCACCATGAGCAGCAACACTAAACACGTGCAGAAATCAGGATTTTCAGCCTTCACAAGGCTGCTACGTGTAAAGCTAAGCAGCTGTTCCAGAAATATTTTCAAGTCACTCTGCATAGGAAAATGTGCTCCCAAAGCAAAAGGAAATGGGGGAATTCCTCAACACAGCAGGACAAAATAAATAAGAGTTTTAACAGGTCAGAGGAGCAATCTAGGTCAGTTTATATCTCTTACACCCTAGTCTAACATTCCTCCCAGAACCATGATGCCCCTCCTGAACTGCAGCTCAGTGGATAAATTATGCTTCACACTAAGTACTGCTTGAGGCCTTTACATATTTTCTCTGCATTATGTATCTACAGACGTTAAAGGACTTGAGTTAGAGGTAACGACTCAGCAAGCTAAGTTGATAGAAAATAAAAACCAGGCACTTATGCTTAGGAAAAGTCTAACCAAAAGCAGCACATCCTGCCAAGCTGGCTCTAACAGTTAAAAATTTTGGTTCAAAGTCTTTAAGGTTGTAGCAAAGCACTAGAAAAACATTTCACCGCAGGGAAATTTCCAAATAAATTTTCATTTGAAGAACTGGTACTATAGAAAAAAAAGTAAACTCATTGGAATAGTGAAGTTACGAGCATACTGGCAATGAAAAAGAGCAAGCCTTTAAGAAAGGTCTCTAGCAATCCTATTTTAACAAAGAGGATTTTAAAGTTGCTTGGGAAGTTTGCTGTTTCTTAAATTTAATTTTTTGTGCCTTTCACCGTTTCAAAAGTGTTCTTAAAACAAGCAGCTCTGAGACAGAAAATATTACACAGCAACCTACCAACACATAAGACACAAAGGTGAGGAAAAAGTATTTTTCTTGTCAATATCTGTCAGTAACAGCTACTCAGTGTCACTTGGAACTCACAAGCTGTCTTAAAATTGGAGACAAGAGCTATTTTGAAGATTTCACTTTAACAGCAGCTAAAACATTCAAAAATGCATCTCTCAAAGCTAAAACCATCTAGTCAAGATTGTAGTAAATCATAATTATTTGAAAATGCAAGGAGAATGACTTAAGATATCATCATGATGGAAGACACATGACTCTTATAAAACACATAGGCATATATAAAGGCCTATATTTCACTAACTTCTGAAACAATACCTTTTTTTTTTTAACCCTAAACTTACACCCATACTGTTTTGAGTTTTGAAATAAATGGAAGGCTGGTCTTTGAGAGCAAGTCCTAAAATGCCGTGAGTTCAATCTGCTCTAGAAGTTATTCAGCCCTGGGCAGCAAAGCAACAGCCATGGAGCTATTTAGAGCTAGGACAGGTTCTAGGGCATTTTAAGTGTTACAGATTCAGGGCTCGTAACAGGATAAAACTTGCACAAAAAGATGGGAGATGAATCCTGCACCCCAGCACAGATGACATCTCCTCCTGCACTCTACCAGTTGGCATGATATTTACAATGCAGTGTTTCATAGTTCGTTACGTTATTTCAATTCCCTTTAGTCTGAGTCAATTCCTAAATTACAGAGAACTGCCTCCTTGAAACCAGGAAGTTCACTATTCATGTATACAGAAACCAAATTACTGAAAAGCTAATCTTTCCTACCTCTAGTCTAGATCAAATTTGCTACTGGCATGAAATATTTGCTAGATTAACTTTTTATTATCCTTCTGGTCTGCCATTTCATGCTGTGTTGTTCACTTCTCTAACAACAACAAGAAAAAGCTTTTCCTTTAAAAGTATCACAATTTCATTCTCATTATTCACTTTGTTATAATGAATCAGTACCAAGTATAACTAACAATGGGACTTAGAAGAAAATGCCTTTACTCCAGCTAAATACTTGGCAGGTTCTTCCTCCTTGATGGGAGGAAGAACTTTCAAAAACATGGGTGGCTTTTATGACCACACAAACCAAGACAGCTTCTTGTGACACTCTAAGACAGTGACCCTCACCACCTGTGCCATGCTGAGGTGTCTGCCATGCTGCAGGAACCCCTTGGCTGGCACAGGCACTGTGGGCACTTTGGAAACTTACGCTGCCAAGTGGGAAGCTTAGAGACAGGACAAACCACTCCAGAGGACACACAGGACACACCAGGTCCAAGAGAAACACTGACCTCTGTCATTTAAAAGTCATTATACAACGCAGATGAACAACTCAAACTCCTGCTTCCACCAAACCTGCTTGTCTCTCCACAGTCTGGCTGGAGTGCAGAGGTGGGAGTACAACATTGCTGTTTTGTGAGCATTACATGCAGCAGATGATAGTGAAACCTTCTGCTCTTTAGCAGTTTTTAAGTCTCCCTCAACCATAAGAGTCAGATTGTTCTTCCAAGGGATGGTTTTTCTAGCAGTCTGACCAAAGCTGAAGAAAAACATCAGTTCAAAGTGCTTGTCTGTCCTTTTCTTATAGTGAGGACTTTTGCCCATGGGATAACATAATCCAGCAAAGTCCATAGTGGAAGACCAAAAAAAGTCAAGTTTCTGTTTTAGCTACAGTCTTCTTGGAGTTCCTGCATTTTATCATTATTTTAATTCAATGCTGAAGGAGTATAGAATGGGCACACTATTCAGAGCCTTGTGTGGGCAGGTGATAGTTGCAGACAGAAGCCTTTTCTTACTGCTATTGGGGCCTCTGCATCTATTTTCGGAAGGATGAAGAGCAGCACTTAAAGACAACTCACAAATACTGAAAAATGAACAAGAATCATTACCACAAGTTTCACTACATCTCAGTCTTCAAGAAATAAAACTCATTTTATCTTGCTTCCTAACTCTTTGCACACAAACATGTCAAAGCAAACTCCTTGCATTTGAATGTTCTCTCCAAAAGCAAAACAAGAAGATATTTTAATAAAAAACACAAGCACACATAATATAACTGGGAAGCACCTAGAGAACACAGTTCAGACGCCTTTTCTATCAAGAAGCAGATACCTGTTCGTGTGTTTGAGTTCAGTGGAAGAAAGCAGCCTGAGCAGAGATTTTGAGGAACTGCATCTTCTTCAGAACCACATCTTAACTGAGCAGGGCTCTTCACTACCTGAAAAGTAGCAAAAAAAATCATATTTACATTCAGAAATCATATGAATGTTGTTATATACATTAAGGCAGTGCTCAGAGTCTCAAAAGGCTGGAAGAACGTGCAGTGCTGGGCTGCATGTGAACACACAGGAAGAGCATGCCCCTGCACTAAAGATTTTGTAACCCAGAAATGCAGAAAACAGAAGATAAGTTTCCCAGAGCTCTATTCACTTTCACAGAAGAGCAGCACCCTTCCTCCCCCCCTTACATTCTTGCAAAAACAGAAGAGGAATTTCTGGTATTTCTTCATTCCAATTACTGCAACACTATTATATCATAAATGAGTTAAGAGTTACTCTTCATGGACAAGAAGAATCCTATCCCTACCTTGGATCAGTTGGCTACCACGACGCCAAACAACTACAACTACAGATTAAAAAAACCCTTATCTTGCAGCTGGTCTTGATGACAGCTGAGCAAGCTCACACAGAGCAGCAGCATGAATAAGCACTTTTCACACATGGAAGTTTTCTGCTGGGAACAGGTACTACCTGAATTCACTCCTGGCAAGCAGCAATTAACAGAGATCAGATGGAACCAGCTGATACAAGAAGAAAAGGAGAATCATGACCCTCAAATAAAACCTTCATGGACTCAGAGAACAGCAGCACCTCTCAGTTTGACAGGGGAAGCCAACACTCAGCTGATGTGTCAGCATGAGACATTCTGGACCACCAAGGTGGTACCTGAACAAATGCAGCTACAGAAACATTAGTGTCCCACTGCTAAAGCAAAGGGTTTTTTTTTATTTAGACTGAGTAAAACACTGAGATCTTTGATGAGGCTTCCTTGAGGTTTGAAAACACTATTTTTGGCTAACCGAACAATAAATGATCTTAAGATCATCTAGCTTCTCTCTCCCTTGATTTAGACTTAGTTTCAAAGCCAGGGTTTACATGTCCAACCAACATGTCCAACCAACAATGACACCAGTGAGTAAGTCCCTAAGTTCCACAAGGATGACATACCCATGGCACTCGGACTTCAAATGGAAATGTGTATCCTCAAAACTCGAGTTAAGCCACTTCAGAAGTTTCAGACATGTAGAACTTTAGACAAAAAGTCCCAAAGGGAAACAGGCTTCAGTCTCAAGCTTCCTCCCAGCTTAAGTGCTCATCAGGTGCTCACATCATCCTTGGACCCTCCCTTTTTCAGGCAGCACTTTGAATTATGCAGATGAAACTGGAATCAGTCAGCAGGTGCTAGTCCTGCCAAGACCTGTTACAGGAAGCCCATAAAAAGTAACTTTTGTAAAAGTGACTGCACCATGACTAATTGTGGTTACAACATTGTAGATCAAGAAAAGCAACAGTCTGAAGAGGAAAAATGCTCCAATTCCTTCGGGTAGCCCAAAATCCAGAGGTTGATAATTTTAGCATTCATATTATGTAGGACATGAAAATTTGAAATAAAATTAAGTGAGCATTCTTACAGGTCATTCATTTTTTAAAAAGTAGTTTGTCATAATTCATTCTTGTTTGTAAAAGCTGATTTCTTATCCTCTCTACTAGAGGAAATACTAGAAAGTTTCTACTATTATTTGTCAACCTGCATGAAGCACGGAGAAGGAGGACCTTGAATATTCGGACATCTTCCCAGTAAGATGAAAGACCATCAACATTTTAAATGAAAATCCAGAAGACCATAGGAAGCCTGGGTGATCTGACTTTGTGAAAGAGCAAGTTTGAGAAAAACTCTCATTTTTGCCTTCTTTTCAAAGGCATTACTAGAACATCCACTCATAGTAGCGGATACTTCCTTCTAAAATTTGTCACTCTGCGCAATGCAAAAGTTACAGCAACCACTTCCTTCCATCTGAGCTTCTCTTTGGATTCCCTTCTGTCATACTTCAGAAGATCAGAGTTATCGTGTCGTTTGCTGCACATGTAAGGTGCAGACTCTTAACACTCTGCACTCTCAGGCAGCCACTTCCCTTGCAAATCAAGCACGAGGGCTTGGAGGGTCCCAAGTTGGACCCTCCAGCAATGGGTGGATCTCACTTTGCAGTGTAACAGAGTTGCTTCCAATAGATTCCCATCCCAATGTATCACATCACTCTGATTACTACTTGGGAAGCAAGTAGTATGAATACAGTGGAGAGCATTGAGCATTCCCTCCACTTACCCCTCCTGTTGAGAGAAAATAGGTATGTTTGCATGAATGCTTTAGGCAGCAGTTCTGCTGAGATCAATGTTTACAGAAACATGTGCATTTCTTCACATGCATCAGTTGACACTCAGAATAACAACCACAGAAATGATACCTCTTCACCAGAAAGATACAAAAGCAAACAAGTGAGCTGCCGCTGCTATGAGTTAACAGCAAGAATAACAAGCAAGACTGGAGGTGGCTTGAAAATACCCTGTAATTTTTTTCAATTTCTTGGTCTAGGATTAAGTGGTAATGCCCCTGAAGCAGCCACAGGACATAATAGGATGCTATATTCCACCAGGCTAGCAAACAAACAAAAAGGCAAGCCCTGCCTGGAATGATAAGGCACACACCCTGGGCAGAGCACTGAGAACCATCCTCCTTCCTTCCTCGCAAATATTACAGTACAGCTAAGCAAGATAAATTTAATACTACTGACCAAGCAATTCACACTCAACAGCTTCTGTTACGCTGCAGTAGGAAATCAATTACAAAATTATTTTAAACTCCAGATTTTACCTATTTCAAAAGAAAAAAAAATCTCCATGTAATATTACTTTGACTCAACTACTTGGAGTTTCCCTAACCCCTAGATTGATTTTAAATTGAGAAGACATCCAGGGCAAGTAAGTTCCGAGGGCCACTTACAGGACCATAGGCTGCTTACCCTCTTGCACACCTGATGGCACCAAGGGCTCCCAGGAGACTCTCCCTGCATCACCTATGAGCTTCTCCAGCCCCAGCTGCCTCTCCCGCTACTTTTCAAGCATAAGCCAGAGAGAAAAGCTTGTTAGGATAGACCATTTTAACACAGCTATGGGATAAGCATCTGCTGTGACTCTCCACAAATGACCAGATTATGACACTAAAAAGAGACTACACAAGGTGATTCCATATTAGTAGCCAACCTTGTTTCAAGAGGTGAATCCAAACAAGAAGCTTTAAAAGTCTGAAGCATGACTTATTTTTATTCCTTTTTTCCCCTTCTCAACTCTAATTGTAATAAACTCACCTGCTGAATTTGCAGTTTTCTGTTGTATAATCTATGCCTTCTTATCCAGAAAGTATTGAAACATAAGTGCGGATTCCCAACAGTGCTAAGCAGATTTCTGAGAGCACCAAGAAGCTCCCACACCACATTTATAGGAAGATTAGAGTCCTAACTGGCCATACTCAACTTCAAGAAACCTTTTACCATCCAAAGCTACGTTACCTGCAAGCTTAGCAATCCCTCAGGTCTGCAGTGGAAGATCTTCAGCTCCACAAGTGCAATTTATCCTTGTGTCCCTCCAGCACCTAGAAGACAGAAAGAATTGTGTTCTGAGAGAGGCCAAACTATAGTTTTCCAAAGTATAGTTTTTCAAAGTTACCAGAAAAATACACCAGTCCTTTCGAACTAGTTGCACAGCATAAGTTTGCAAAGGAAGAAAAACCAAAAAGATGACTTTTATGACCACATTTTATAAAATTATGAATGGAAGAGGAAAAAGCAGGTTCCCTGGGGGTTATTTTTACTCCAGTCCTTCCCAGGGAAGCGCCAAGGGCAGCAGGGTGGGTCCCGGGCCAGGGCACGGAGGGCAGCGGAGCCGGCCCATGTCCAACAGCCCGAACCGCTTGGGAAGGGACCCGGGCAGCCCCGAACACACCGCAGGACCTGGCGGGCTTTCCTGCAGGGCTCGTAATCTCCCTGAGTTTATTTTATGGGAAATAAGGGCTGCGAGCAGAGCTGGAACACGGCAAGCCGGCTTGCGAGCGCTCAAGCCGCACATTCCTTCACTTTCCTGAGCCCAGCCTTCTGCTGGGCAAACCTCAGTGAGACCCATCAAGCATGATAGCGCATCCATAGGCGCTCCATTAAATATATATGCGCATTACACACAGAGCACAGCGCTTTCCTGGGAACAGCCACCTCCGCAGGGGCAGAAACTCCCATCTCCTGGTGCGACCCGTCCCGACCCTTCCCGAGGCCGCTCTGCGCCGTTCCCCCGTCCCCGCCGGCCCCGGGGGGGCTCTGAAGCCCCCCCGGGGC
>JAUBOD010000755.1:5151495-5167942 GCA_032353885.1 Nothura maculosa | reverse complement strand
GGCCGGGGGGGGGGGGGGGGGGGGCGCTCGGTGGGGATCGGGGGACGTGGGGGGGGCGCTGCCACTCTGGCTCCGTGCAGTGGGGGAATGCGCATGCGCGCAGCGCTCTTAAGCAGTGCCCGAGAGAGGGCGCGCACGCGGCGCGCATGCGCGCTAGGCGCAGCCCCCCCCTCCCCCGGAGCCCACCGAGCGGGGCGAGCGCGCAGGCGCGGGGGAGGGCGGGGGGTGTTGGGTGGGGGCTGCGCGCAGGCGCAGTGCGGGCGCGCGCTGTGAGGGGGGTGACATGTTGCTGTCACCATCCCGCTGAGGGACCAGGGAAGGGACTCGCAGAGACTTGGAGGGGCTGCCCCCGGGCTGGGCTGAAACCCTCTCCGAGTCACAGAGTCATTATGGTTGGAAAAGACCTTCCATGTCATCAAGTCCAACTCTTAAGCCATCACCACTATGCGTGGTAAATCATGTTCTTCATGGGACACCTGCCCATGTCCCCAAGGGGCAGGAGGGCGCAGGGATCCTGGGGGAACTACATCCCTATGGGCTGAGCCATGGGGTGTGGTGGCTGTCAAGGCCATGAGCAAGGCGGGTGCCATCTTGCATTGCTGCAGTGCCCCCTCCATGTCCTTCAGCCTGCTCCTTGTTTGACCATGGCAGGCACAGGGGCTTGGCTGTGGCGTCTTGGCTAAGGCCGAGTGTGTTGTTGTGCAGCGAGGCAGCCAAGACACCCATCAGTGAGACCCTCATGTTAGAGCCGTGACAACCCTGACCTCAGCTAGGGACACCCGCCATGGTGCCACAGACTCCAAACCCGGAGGCATCCTCAGAAACGGGCAGTTCCTTCCTAGGGTCTGAAAAACTACTGTTTGGGAGACTAATCCTCAGCCCATCCTTGCCACCAACAGCAAGAAGGGTGCTTTTCATCTTTGCACAGCTGTTTCCTCCTGCCTTCTGGTCTCTCCTCCTTGACACATCCTTCAGGAGAGCATTCCTGAAGGAAGCTGCCTGACAGCCCTGCTCCAGCTGCAGTGTGGGCACCAGGTGGATTAGCACCACTTGTGTGGCAGAGTCAAACTATGCTAAGAGCTGCTTGTGGAGCAAGGCAGTAATTAATCCAACAAAATTCAGGATGAAGCAGTATATCCTCAGAAAACACCTAGCGAGATCAAAAAAACTAATTAAAAAAAAAGTATCACATCTGTCTGCATGAAGTATTCACCCTTGCAGTGTGCTAGGGCACAAGGGGGATGACAGAGCAGACTTTCTAGAAACCCCTGTATTGAGATTTTCTTTTGTCTTAGCTTTCCCACCAAATTGAAACCATGCAGTCTGTGCCCTGCCAGCAGCGTAATATTGGAAGTCCATTTCCTTGTCTCCTTTCTCTCTTTGCTCTGCTCCCTGCAAGCATTTCTGTACAAACCATTGATTTTACACAGGTTTCCAGTCTAGCCTGAGGATCCACCTAGGTGCTTGCACATCTCAGCAGTGTGCCAGGCAGCAAAGGGAGAGCCTTCTGTCTCTGCCTTCAGAGCATTGTAGCTGAAGTGGATGCTCTTTGTCTCGTCTCCTGCTATTCAGTCAGCTGCATACACCTTCAAGCAGATCACACTAATAACACCAGAAAAAAAGTAAAGACAAACCAAGAGGATTAATGTAAATCTGTTTTCATTCTCGGCGTCAACCTGGATGTCCATACGTAATTGCCACTGTTTCGCTCAGTTTTGTTGTCTGCTCTGTGTCTTGCCACTGCACCACCCCAAGCTGCTCCGTGGGAGCCTCTGCTGAATGTGCTGGTGTACAAGTGTCCCCAGTTATTGCTTTGAACCTTAATCAACCATCTCTTGTGAGATGTGCAAGAGAAAGGAGGTGATATTTACATCGTGCCAAGCATCAGTGCAGTTGCAGGGAAAGGAGGTGACCTCTGCTCTCTGGTACCTGCATCAGAGTTCAGCTCAGCCATGCTAGAATTTCACTCAGTGCTGTTTCTCCTGCAGACCGCAAACACAACAGCTTATCTGTATTCCAGCCTCACCTCCTTAAGCCTCCTTTAGTTATGATAAGCCCATATCTTTCTCTGTTAGCATGTATTTTCTTATTTTTCCATTCTTTCAGCTAATTTACCTGGCAGCCTTATTACCCACACCTATATCCTGACCTCCTCCGAGCTGCTGTCCCTTTTTGTCTGCTGGTGGAAAATAAGTCTTTTTTATCTCTGTTATCACTGTAGCTACGGAGGAGGAACAGCACTGCAGCAGAGGGGCAGAGACAAAGCTGCTACCCAGATGTTTTGGGGCCTTTTAAAAATGAGCGCTATTGAATGGGGATTCTATTTTTTTACAACTTCATCTCTTCTTCAGATCTGTTTTTTTATATTGTCTGTAAAAAATATTTGACTGTTCAGACAATCAGGTTGTCTTCACAGGAGAGACCCAAAGCTCCAGCTCTGCACAAACAGCCTCAGAAACCCACACATACACAGGGGGAAAAAAAAAAAACCAAGCCAAAACCCTCAAACAAATCACACTAATAGCAAGGCTCTTGCTTTGAGGCTAGCAGAGGAGCTGCTGCTTTCTGCTTTACAGAGGGAAGCTGCAATCTGCTTCTCAGGTGTTAGAACAGTTCAGGCAGAGACAGGTACTGCGGTAGATATTTCCCACCATGAGGCTGAGCAGCGAATTCATTTGTAGAGAAGTATCCCAGGAACAAAGGAGCTTTTTTCTCACCAACTCAGATTGACATTTCAAAAGGTCATACTTAGTTTGGTTGACATTTCAATCCACCATTCTTAGTAGGAAACTAAATAAAAGATGTAAACTTGGTAAATTTAGAGTGAGTGTAAAGTAGTGCAGATAAAAATCAAGTCCAACAAAACTCCTGCAAGATACTACTCCCTACCTTATTTGTAGTGTATCTTGTCCATAAGGATTTGAAACATCAATAGAGATACTAGCATTCCTGCTAGCATGTGTGTGTGTGTATGCATTTGGCTAGAGATACTGGATAGCTAATGGGAATCTTGGAAGCAGAACCTGAATAAGCCTGGAAAAACTTGAATTCCAGGCAGTCTAATTAGCAGGACTTTAGCAGAGATATAGGAGGCTTAGCCCATTTTATTCTGCATTTTGCATTGGCAAAAGCATTTTGCTTTTGTATAGAGCTGGGAGCTCACTCATAATCTGTTAATATATTTCAGCTAAGAGATGGCAACTTCCATGTAGCAAGAGCCTGTAGAGTGATGGGTGACTGGAGGGCAAAGAGGTGCAGCCTGATTTGCTCCCAGAGCCTCAGAAACCACTAAGGTGGCGTGTGGGGAAAACAGCCTCCTTTTGTTGCACTGGCCCAAGATTTTTGACTGTACTGCCACATATTGGGCTGTAAACCTGCTGTCAAGAGCAGCATTTTTCACACAAAGCTGTATGAATCAGCCCTGCTAGTTTTTGCTGCTGTTACAGCTGCTCAAAAGGAATACCAAATGCAGCTGGATTAGCAAATGCACTTTTAACTTGTGAGCACCCAAAAGATGGTATTTTTTTCGGTCTGAACGTGCAACAACAAACCTGAACACCAAAAACTCTGCAAATGTCTCAGGACAGACAGGCAGAGAAAATGCTCCCCAGAGAGTTCCTCACAGGGATTGAAGAAAGCAGCCCAAAAGGCAGAACTGTGCCTGACACAGCTGAAACACGCAGGCCCTCGGGTGGGATGGGAAGCACTGAACATCAGGGTCCTCTAGAAATGTGGTCCCATAAAAATGTCCCAGAATGAAGGAGCACTGTGTTCTTCCCTCCAAGCTGGGATGGAGGAGCGTTTTGTCCTCCAAGCAGCATTTCCTAGGGACACAGTCAGTCTTTGGAGGTGCACAGTGCTCTAGTTTGTGATGAGATGGAGACTGTGTGGATATTTCTCCACAGCTAAGTCATCAAATGAATCTGCATGTGATGGCCCATACAGGTTAGGAATCCCACTTACTTCCCTCTCTCCTCAGTTTTCTGTCTTTGCTTGCTGACCACCCATTTTCACATTTTTATATATTTTTTTTTTATCTCTAATGGATTCAAGTGTTTTGCCTGAACATCTGACCTGTGCAGCTCTCCTAGAAGAGCAGAGCAGGGACTGGGAGAGACATTCAGACACACACAATGCAGTTCAAACCCTCAGCGCCTAGAGCTGCATCAGCTGAGAGGAGATTAGCTCAAGCATTTGTAGCCTATTTTCAAATTGAATTTATGTGGTTGTTAATGTGTTGATTCTTGATACACCCGCTGTTGAAGTGCTCTTACACAACACTATTATTTCTCTGTGAAAGCAGGCATCTATTCTCAAAGCAAGGTCTATGTACTTAAATTCTTTATCTTTCTATCCTTTTTGTTACCTGCAAGATAACCCCAGCTGCACAACACACTTAACCAGAGACCAAGGCTTAAGTTTCAATCTAGCTTTTTGTAAAGCAGGAAAAACAGGATTTGTGTTTTCATTTGAAAAGAGCAGGCATGGCATTTCTACGAAATGGTTATGCTAATATATCAGGACTAAGTCCTGTGAAAAGGAAAGAAGCAAGAAGCTTCTGAAGTGGTATAATTGGGCTTTTAAACACAGTAAATTAAGTAGTTTTTCCATATGAGTTTTCCTTTTCATCTTTAGTGGGTTTTCAAGTACATACCTGTTTGTTACCCATGCAACATACAGCAGAGAAAATAAGGAGCTATCTGCACTGGCTCATAGATAAATAAAAAGCTAGTTTATAAAGCTAGTTTTGATTTAGCAGTGTTAAAATTAGATCACAGTACTTTAGCCTGTGTTTTATTACTAAAGTGATTTTAAGCCTTGCCTAGAATTGCCCCTCTATTATCTGCTCACAGCCAAGCACCTAAATCTATATTTAAGCACCTGAGTCTAGTCTGGCTTTCAAGACACAGAGCATGTACCGTTCCCTCTGCTGCTCAGGAGGGCTGTAAAGGCTCCGTTGCTCTAGAAATTACCCTTCTCATTTAGGCACATACTTTTCCAATTACACTTGCCATGTTCAAGATTCTTTATCATTCTTCTGTTGTAAAAACTCCTTCCCAAAAAAAAAGAGAAAGAAAGAAAAATCCTTGCTGTGTCTTGCAGGAAACCCTGCACCACTCGTGGGTAGTACCCTAAGCAGTACTCATGTCTTCACACAGTGCCTGCCTGTTAATGCAGGAGCTACATAACATCCTGGCTGCTGGAGGTAACTTCATCTAAGCTGCTGGAAACCACCAGCAAAGTGTTTGGCTCTACTGTACAAGGTGATCATTGGAAACCCTTCCTGCAGGCCCATAGATTTCCCTCTCTAGCCCCAGAAGTTGTTCTCCCCACCTCTATGTGGCTACCTAAGCCAACACCCTGATAGGTTAGTCTGGGGCTTAAACATTGTGTAGGTCTCTGCTCTGTCTTCCAGGGCACATTAAGCTTGAAGAACCCTGGCACTATTAGAAAAGTGCATGAGTAAGAGCCAGGAGCCACTGCTGCTTCTGGCCTCTAGCCCAGGCTGACTCTAGGGGGTTATCCAAAGGCAGATGGGCTTCCATATGCTCCCCAAGAGCCTTGTGAACATCTGGCAAAATGTTCACCTCTCTCCATCATTACAATGTGGCCCGAAGCACTTTGCAGCTGCCCATCACCCTGTACCCCAGAGCATCAGGGTATGGTGCCTCATTGGAGCCTCATGGATTGTCCTCCACTGAGATGTTAAGCTGAGCTGCAAGAAATTCACAGGCAGACCATGCTCTGATTTTATTTCCCCAGCCAATGCTACAGGGGGACATTCTCTTAAGTAAAATGCTTCATTTGCTGTTGATAAATTTTGTGTCCTTGCAGACGTTCAGTAGTCCCCCACACACTGCTGGCATTTGAGCTCTGACTCACAGGCTCTTTTCAGCAGGGAGTTGGATGCCTCCCTCTTGCTTCGAGGTTTTTTGACACCCATGAGTCATTCGTCCTTCCCTGACCTGCATGAGGAAATCTAAACCATCAGGCTGCGCTAGCAAAATCAGCAGCCTCCTGCATGGAAATGCCAGGCTCGGGAGACACTCCTGCCTCTGCTGTGAACATTGCTCTTAGAATCAGCATGTTCCCCCACACCCACAAAAAAAGACTCTCCAGGAGCAGAGATTCCTTCGTATCTAGGGTAATTAACCCATTTCATCCCTTCCTAACACTCAGTGACTTCATGTTCACCTCTCATCACAGACAGCATTTATCCCTTGGTAACCACAGCTCTACCTTAGCTTCTTTCTTCCCTCCCACATATCTTAAAAACTCTCAGGTATCTGGCCAGATCACATCATGGTTATTGTGACCAGGAGTTATAGGACAAGCCACCTTCCAGCTTTTTGCCCTAGCAATGGCAGGGGGACAGCACGCAGGCCAACAGCACCTGTATGACCCCTTCCTTTGCCCCACATCATTGGTGCAGCAGCCACCACTTCTCTTTCTGTGGGCCCCTTGCAGGGTAGATCAGCCTTGGCCTCTGCCCAGAACATCTCATGTCCAACACGAGAATCCAGTGACTTTGCAAAGAGACAGCTGAGTCCTGGGACTCTGCAGGCAGCCAAGCCAATGAGCCATTCAAGGAGCTGCGGTTAACAAGAACTGCACAAATATATAACCTATTTCAGGGGACCACCTGCTCTCTAAATGTGCAGGGATGTTTGTTGAGGCTCTAGGGATGCTGCGTCCTCATGGGTGTGCTTCTGCCTCCCGAAATAAGTTGTTTCACTTAGATACACTTTGTGCTTTCTGCTTAATAAACCTCTGTGCTGTACTCAGGCATAAAACAGCCCGGGCTGGGAGGCACCGAGATAGATGAGCAACAGGGGAATAGCTCAATGTCTTGGAGAGAGACAGAAAGACCTTTCTGTGGATGGATGGTCCTACAGGGAGCCATTGATGCTTCATTAGCAACCCTATAGAAGTGGTAGTAATTCAGCCAGGAGGCTCAGATATGCACAGCTCCCTTGCTCCTCACCAGTGAGGTGGGGACCAAAGACCTCAAGTGAATGGTTGAATGTGGTGAAGACCTTGAGGGAAGCAAGCCCCTGGACAGAGCAGCTAATGCCAGGGAGAAGGCAGAGGTCCAAGATCTGTCTTCCATGTTGCCTAAGCATCACAGCATCACATTGACAAGATTCTGGGGAAAGGAGGGTGAAATTACTCAGGCCTTGCATGCAGCCAACCTCTGGTGGGACAGTGCTTGCAAACATGATTTTTCTCCTTATTCAGACACAAATCTTGAACAATGGAGGTGGTTTACATCTTCTCATTCATATAACAGAAATTGCTGCACAGCATTTAATGGCAAACAAGGGATCCAGCCAGTGGGGAGCCTGTGAACCTGCTTGGCTTTGATGATCTCCTACATGGGCTCTCTGGTCTGTAATAAGTAGAGCTCATCCGCAGAACGCAGCGCAGACATTCATTCCATCCACCACTTCCAGAATTAATGAAGATGCAGCTGTCATAGCACATTCAGTGAGCTTTGTTTCCTTGGGGAAACCAAGTTGAAAAGAAAAGAAAAAAAGTTACACAGTTTTAAATGCTTTAAAATTGCTGTCTGAGACAAGCCTACGACATGGTCTTTCAGGAACAATCAGAGCTTTCAGCTCCACAGGAATCTGTGGGAGCTCCATGGTTTAGGGAAAGTAAACAGGAAACACTTATTCACTGCTTCTCCCAAAAGTGGGAGGGTTGAAATCCTCAGGCATATAGTTAAAAATAAACAAAATAAACTTCCCCTTTTTTTAATAGATGATGCAAAACTGCCTGGTGGAACTCATTGCCAGAGGATAATGTGGAGGGCAAAAGTGTAAGCAGGTGTCTGTTTATGAGCGTTATTCACAACAGGTCTTGTTAAACACCAGAAGTTCTGATGCAATGTCTTCTTTAGGAAATAAAAAGAATCATGGAAATTTTGGCAGGGACTATTGTGGCCTCTTGTCCCTACTGTTCCTCCTTGGGTACCAACTGCAGCTCCCTCTTGGTGAATATTCTTTTCCTGGCTCCAGCTGATCATCTTGAGTCACAGCCGTGGCTGTTGTCCTGTCTTGCCATCTGCCCCTACTGAGAGGAGGTTGACGGTTGTCTTTGTACCTCGCCCTCAAGTATCTGCACAGCTGCTACCAGATGTCCCCTTAGGCCCTGCTGTTGAGACAGTTTCCCCACAAGTCCAAAACTTGCTGATTACAAGAAGCAGGGAGGGCTGCTAGGTTTGGAGTCTGACCAACCAGGCCTCATTCCTCAAGAATGCCGCAGGTTCCTTGTGGAGCCGTAGAGACCTCCTGCCTCTGCACCGTGCAGCAGTTCGTGCCTGTGGTTCTCCTTTATGTGAGGATGCTCCAACAAAAATCCCAGAAAACTAACACACTCAGAAATGTAGTGAGCATCACTGCAAATATACCTTCATATGGAATGGCAGTGAAAAGCTGGGAAGAGGGAACACTGACCAGCTGCGTTAGCCTTTGTCAAGCTCCTTTCAGAGATGCAAACTGAAGAGAAACACAGTCAGTGGAAAGCAATGGGCATGGCTGTCTGTAGCTGTATGTTCAGGAAAGTCAGCACTTGTGTCCTTGATAAGGACTTTCGGGAGTCCTTTTTCAGTTGGCCCTGGTTGTGTTTGCATCACATCCCAGGGCTCTGCTGGTGGAGGCTGGGCTTGAAGCCAGTTTCCAGCAGCTGTTTATAGTCTTCTTTATCATAATCACTTTTTGCAAAACTGGGAATTGCTGATCCCTCCATGTGGCACATGAGTGCTGCTGCTCCCGGGGAGAATCCCCTGTTCAAGTTGTCACAAATGCCCTTTCGTGATGTCTCGCTTCCTGCAGATGGATCGGGGAAGAATGAAGGACACCAGACTCATTCATGTTTCTTTAATTAGAAACAGACCAAAAGATTTGGACTTTCACACATTATTTTTCACAGAAATCATTGGAATGGTGTATTGGTTGGTTTTGTCTCCATTTTGTTCCCTTTTATTTCCATGTAAAAATATAAATCTGGTACATGAGATTAAAAAAAATAGATTTTCACATCAAAAGAAGTGCTTTGGGCACTAAAAACCCATTTGTGCACTTTGCTACCAGCATAATGTTTACATTTTCTAGCCATATCCCCTCCCTTCCTGAAAAGTGGACAAACCCCTGTTTATAAATATTGGATGTGTGTAATAAAGAAAATCCTTGTATAAAAGTCCAGGAAGCAGAAATGTAACAATATTGTGGCTCAGATAATTTGATTTTAACTCCAAATAATAATAAAAAAGATCTCACCTCTTATCAAAGGAGGTTGTCACAAGAAACACAGCAATAGCTAATAGGCATTGCAAACATAAAGGGGAGAAATTTTGGCGTGTGATACTAATCCCTTTCAAGGGAACGATGACATAGACCAGGTAGAGTTGGTGTGGTTTCTTCCCAGGCTAAAGAGATCCCAGGGAACAAGGTGTAAGTAGAGCAGATCTTGCCTTTTTGGAAGGACAAGGTAGATCAGGTGTCCCTTAATGTCCCTCCCAGCCTAAGTGATTATGATGCATAGTTGGATAATGAGAAGATAACAGTTTCTACAGCCAAGATCTGCTGGTTTTGAGCCAAAAGAAACATAGCAGGAAATACTATTTGTTTTTTTGGCAACAGTTTTGTTCCTTCACTTATTATCCTGATTTCTGATGCTGATGACACTGGAAAACAGCCTAGTTCACCTCCATCTGTCATGGCACCATCTAGTCATTAGTCCAAGAAATGTTAGGCGAATTTTGGAATATCATAAAGTCCCCTTTGCAAAATGTGAACATTTGGAGGGGTGGGGAAGCAATGGTCCCTTTGATAAAGCAAGAATTGGTCAGAACAGAGGAGACAGTTGTAGCTTGTGGTTAAAAATGGTGCATTGACTATTAGCTCATGATGGTAATTGGGCTCAAGTGTCACCAGCTTTGCAGAGCTAACCTCAGGTGGGACAAATCCAGTCTATGTGGGAATAGTAACAACCATTGCTTAGCAGCGAAGTTCATATTTGCTCACAGATGATCTTGGCTACGAGAATGAGAGTACCCTGTGAGCAGGTCTCTTACTCAGGGACCAATATGGCTGAGGACAAAAAGAGGAAGGGTAATTGAATGGATACCACCAGACCTAAGGTCTTAGAGAACAGGGAGTGTAAAAGTCAATCAAACTTGGCTTGTTCTCCAGGAGTCAGTGGCTTTCTAAGATAGTAGCCGAATAACAGACACTGAGATCTATTAAAAACAAAGTCTGGAAATGTTGAAGAAGCTCAGGATTCAGCCCTGGCCTGAAGAGGCTCTTCTGCAGGATTCATAATCCGGTGGATGGAAATGACCAGAGCGAGTCTTTCAGAATGAATGTCCCACCACAGGGAGGGTGTCTTGTCCCACTGGATTGCCAATGAGTCCATTGTGTTTTTCTGCCAAAATCACTTCAGTGGCAAATTCGTTCTGTCATTTCTTTCTGCATTGAAGGGCGAGAGAAAAGAATGAAACAGTTAATTCAAAAGCTGGATTTGAGCAAAGTATCATACAAGACAGTTTAGTAGAAATCCAGAATCACTAAAGAATTGATCATGGAAACTCAAGGATAGTTACATCCTTTCCTATAATAATCCTTCCAGAACCCCTCTGCTTACCCTAGCTGCTTTTTCCTAGGATCCTCCTTGATCTCCATAGCACAAAGTCATTTTGGCTGTTCCTACCTTTGAAAGCAAGTTCAAGGAAAGAGAATTTGAAAGACCCATGTCCTGCTCCTGACTCAGCCTTGGAGCAGCCAGACAAGATGGTTCAGCTCTCAAGGCCTCTCTTCAGCTGCCCAAGGAGACGGGAGGCTCAGAGCTCCTCCTTGGAGCAGCAGAGGTTGCTCTGTGAGGCAACAACAACCCAACCAAAGGACCTGAGGATGTGGTACAGGATCCCATGGCCACGCTGCAATGGAAATGAATGCTAATAATGGAAGTTCATGGGAAACCTCCTGCTAACTGGTATCTCCAGCCTATGGTGCTATTACACTTGATGTCCCTCTGAAGGCAACTATGATCGCCCACTGGTACCCCTAAGATACAAGAAACAGGGCCCTCCAGCCTAATCAGCATCTCCATCACCTTCACAGACCCACGCTCACATCTAGAGTCCCCTCCTCTCAGTCACAACTCCTGTTATTTCTCCAAATGCTTCATTTACAAACCCTAGCCCTGAGGTAGGTGCGGACACAGGGAGAAAAAGGGACAACATCAAGTTCTGCTTAAGTTAATAAACTGTTTTTTTTAGCCAGGACTGAGTGTCACAGTGCCAGCTGCATTCGAACGGTGCCCAGCTCCAAGAGAGTGGCAGGTAGTATTTGTTCTCAGCTTGAGAAGCTCCACTAATAAATAGCTTCCAAAGTGGATACATTGCTGTGTGAGGAAAGCCTTTGATTGTCTCTGGCTCATCAGGTTCACAGCTTGTTAATGTGCACATGCACACAGACAACCCCGAGGAATGTCTGAACATCTTAAAATGTATTCCCAGAACAGATCTGATGCCTGTTGGGCCCCTGCTCTTTGGAAAAGGAGGGATGTGACTCCGAAGAAATGCAGGACTAGATAAGAGGGATGACCCCTGAGCAAACACATGGAAGGCTTTTTTAGCACTATAATGAAGAGGACTAGGAAGTGCAATCTCTGCTCTTCACTGTTGAGAGCTTTGTTTTTGAATCCTGTCAAGGTGAGAGTGGCAAAGACAGGGCTTCTGCAGATGACAAATAAAATCACTCCAGTACAGAATGCTGCCATCAAATGAAAAAGCAATGCACTGCCACAAAGCCATTCTGCAAACGGGAAGTGCCTGTGAACATCTCAGGAGGAAAAAGGAGACGAGAAGAACGTGAATGCCCCCTCGCATCCAGCCCGCCCCACCACTGCAGCAAGGATGCACAAAAGCAGCCTGCAGTGGAGTGGGTTGGGGGCTCAGTGGGTTCCCAGGCCACCCGCAAGCTCGTCAGGCCAGTCCTGAATGCCATGATGTTCCTCACGCTCTGGAAGTGGCCCCAGCTCTGCCTCCGTGTGTAACCAGCTGGGCCCCTGCCAGCAGCACTGCCAGTGCTCGGACCTGCATTCCCCATCCTCAGGGAAATGAGTGAACAGCTGCCCTCGGTGCCCTCAATCCTTGATTTGGTCTTTGCTAAGAGAGTGAATCAATGCTTGCTCTTATTTCTGCCCAAACAGTCTTATGAGGCTATCAAGAGACTGACACTCTCAAGGCCAGTTCATTTTATCTCACCCAAAAGATGGATCATCCTTCCGTAAACCTTGAGGTCTCCAAGGACTGCCATCTTAGTCACCCTAAAAGGAAGGCAGATGCAGCCCACTGTCTGTCCTTGCTTATGTGTCAGCTGAAGATCCATCAGGACTTAAAAACACTAAGAATCATAGACAAAACTATGGTGCAGCCCAATGAGAAGAGGAATGATCAGAGCAAATCTCCTGGACTAGAGAGAGTAATTTCCCAAGGGAAAGTGGGCTGAGGTCAAGTGGAAAGTGCTGCAGAGGTTTGATCCTGTTGCTTGAGCTCACAGCTCCTGCTGAAGCACAACCAAAACAACACAAATGCCACCCTGCAGATCCCCACACATTCTCCAGAATACAAGCAGGGTTATCCTCAAGCCCTGCCAGCCTCCTGCTTCCAACAAGAATTCTGCAGAGAGACCTAGAGTAACACAGCCCTGCTATCACTCGTGCATCAGCAGGGACAGTCTTGGAAAGATTTTCACAAGCTCCAGCAGTTTGTCCCTCCCTCCAAGACCCAGAATTGCATCCAGGACCCAGCCCTTCTCTGGCTGCACAAGGCCACTCACATTCACACGTACAGCAAGTCATTGCCCAGGGGAAGGAGATCATCCAGATGCTTGAGTCTGCTGTCAGGTTCAGATGCCAGGCAATGGACACATCAACAGTATAAATGCTGCTCCCTTCCTTGTAGTTTAGCCCTGGTTGCATCACACTGGAAAACCTGTTCATCTGAGACTCCTTCAGAGCCATAAATCATACCACAGTGCATGTGAGTCACTGGCACTGAAACCTATTTAGCAATGGCAGCCTCTGCTTTGGCTATTAGCTGTTAATTATTTACATTAGCAAGCATCAGTCAAAGGAGATGACACCATTATGGGCTGTAAATCAACGTTAAAGAAGTTTGTCATGAAGAGTGGTGGTGGTGAAGAGGAAAAGAGGACACTGCAACTGAGCTGCCATTTTCTAGGGCTGAGGCCATCGGGATAATGTAGGTCATAATTAAACTACATGAAGCAACTAATACAGATGCTGTTGTCTTCAGGTCCCCCAGGTTAAATTTTCATCCCCCTTCCTAAATCAGAATTAGAGCAGACAGGCAGAAAATTGGCTGAGACAAATGAAAGCAGAAAAGGAATTAAAGTGCTTAGCACCAAAGTCCCTATTTTTTTCTCTGTAGGCTTAGATGCTGTTTGTCTTCCCTAGCTCTGTGCTATTACACATGCTCTTTTCTGCAATCCATCCTCCTATCACATCATATTAATGACTGGGTTCCAATTAATTGTTTTCCCTATTGCTCCATGACCTCCCTAGGTCAGACCACACTCAGCCTTGCCTGTCACACACTCGCTTCCCTTACAAAACCAGCTACGTGTGTTTTCTGGTTTATTTGCCTGGCCTGTCTGGTCTCTGCTCTCCCCCTGTTCTGCTATAGCTAAAGACTCCCGCTGTCTGTTTTGCTAATTGCTTCCCAAGGGAGGATGGAGGAACTTGGAGCTCCAGGGAGGCCTCTCCCATTCAGCCTCTATAGGTGCTGGGTGAAGTTGTGCGCCTTGTCAGCGCTTGCCTTTCTTCAGTCTCATTAAACTTTACATTAGGATCTCAAGCTGCAACATTAGTCCTCTCATGGGAAAATTCAGGTGTGTGGAGAGGAGGTTTTTGGGTTGAAATCTTATACTTGAAGGCACAGCTTGATGACACAGCTTGCTGAAGACATTTTGGTCTGCAAATTTCTTAAGAGTCACCAAGATACTATAGACGGGGACCACTATGTTACAGTGGTCATCAGTCAGAATGCCAAGGAGTGACTCATGGCAGCTGTGACAAAGGCAGAGTTTAAGGAGGGCTTTGGAAGATTCATGGATTGTGAAGCTCTCCCTCAGAGGATTAAGGCAGGTAGTCACATGAAAGAAAACATGGTCCAGCTTTTGAGGTAGGATTGGTGAAAGAGTCCACGGCAAAGTCCAAACCCAAGTAAATTCACCTGTGTTGTATTCAACCCATGCTCATCTCAGCCTCTCCACCTCCCCGTCCCAGGGACATCCTTACCAAAGGCTCCAGCTCCCGATGGTCAACCAGGCTGAATTCCCTGATGAAGTAGTAAAAGTGCTTGTAGCAGGTGTTGACGTGAGCCTCAGCACCCATGTTGATGATGCTGTCAAAGTGGTGGATGTAGACATGGACAAAGACACGGAAGAGGCGGGTGAGGATCTTAGTGCAAACTTGCTGGAACTGCTTGGGGAAGGGAACACCTGCAAAGCAGAAGCAATTTGGAAGCTGTTTGAGCATTTGCAAAACAAAAGCACCTAGAGTTTAAATGACCCTGCTATGATTAACAAGCAAGTAGAGGTGGTGAAGAAGGATTCCCTTGGCTAATGTTAAGAGTGACAAACACCAGGGAAGTGTACCATCCAGATACTTCCTTATCACTTAGCAGTCATTTTTATCCAGGCATGATTTGAGGATCTGTGGAGTTTCCTTGGGAGGGAACAGATCCCATGCAATGAGGGAGCCAGATCCATCCACATCGGTGCAGCCCCAAGTCACCTGGCAAAGGATCCTTGTGCTCTGTCTCCTCGCCTTTCCTCTGCAAGCCTATGCAGACACAGCAAAATTCAAGATATCGGAGAAGGACAGAGGCAGTTTATCATAGGGAATCTTTCATTCCAGCTGAACCTACCTACTCATCTCCTTGCCATGGACCATAGCCTTGCATGGCCAGTCCACACTGGCCATGCAAGGACATGGACCAGTCCACTTCACACAGCCACATGTATTTACCTATTTTCAAGGTGTTACCTTGGGAAAAAAAAAAAAAAACAAGTATCCTTCCACTCCCTCCAGCAGAGCATAAATCCTGGTATCACAATATCCTGGGATGTTGTGAATCCAAAGCTTGGTTTGTACTGTTCTTTCTCCTAAGACCTTAACACTGAAACATCAGTTCTAATACACCAAAATAAATGGGTAGGGTTTTTACTTTTTTTCAAGGTCCCTGTTTTAAATTAATATCTCATTAAAATAAAGTGGGAGGAAAACTTAAGATTAGGGCTTAATAATAGTTGGGTTATAATTTTATTGCACCTGTACGATGGTAGCTAGATACAGACAGGGATCAGAGCACAGGAAGGACCAACTGCTTTATCGAAGGCTTCATTTGAACTTTTTGCACTGAGTGAGAATCTGTTGAGCAAATAAAATCCCTAAGCACCAAACCAGGGGGAGAGAAGTACTGTTGGGGTGACTTTTACAATCCAGCTTTTAAAGAATCAGCCAAGAAATAGTGATTTTAATAAGGACAATCCATCAGAGCAAGTGATGGATTGTCCCCGCTTGCCTGGGGACTGGCTTGTTCGGTCAAAACAAGCAGAGGAAGAAATCAGACCTGACGAGCCAATAAGAGTTTATCTCCAAATAGCAAAAGCTGATGGTGAAGGAAAACAACAAACCTCCACCCTGTTCTGAGATGAGAGAGAAATAGAATCAAAGAATAAACAGCAGATCAAAGGATCTGCAACACCCAGGGCTGATAGCATCTGTGGTCCAGGTAGTGCTGTTAGAACCACATGCAGAACTAACAGGCAGTGAAGAGTGGCTTTCCACTACTTTTGGTCCTGAGATTAGCCAGGAACCCTCTTGGCCTGTAAGTCCAAGTCTTCTTGGACACCCCGGCACTAAGGGACTATGAGGGGCAGGCACATCAAGCTACAACATATGTTTTCCCAAAGCATTGTGCCCTTAGCACAAGTCTTGTGGCCAACAGCAACTGTGTGGCTGTGTCTGGGAAGTTGCTGAGCTGCCATGTACCCAGTCACACCTGCAAAGGTCTCATGGAGAGTGCCAGGACCTAAATTAGAGTGTCCCACCACTGTGCTTGCACATGAATCCAGCAGTGACATCCGCTCCTGGGACATGAAGCTGAGCTGCTCTTCCTCACGTCCATCACAAGGTGTCAGTGTGTGGCTGTCCCTTCCAGACACATCCACGCTGCAGTGTCACCAATGGACAGCTCAACCCCATGTCACACCACCACCACCCGCTATGGTCCTTTGGCCAAGGGAGCAGTGGAATCCACATCCAATCCTTTCTCTCCACAGAATCATAGAATCATAGAATGTGTAAGGTTGGAAGGGACCTTAGAGGTCATCTAGTCCAACCCCCCTGCACA
>JAUBOD010000755.1:5109455-5151395 GCA_032353885.1 Nothura maculosa | reverse complement strand
AATGTCGGGGAAGTTAAAGTCTCCCATGAGAACCAGGGCCTTTGACCGTGAGGCAACTTCCAGCTGCCTGTAGAAGGGAGCAGTGGAATCCACATCCAATCCTTTCTCTCCACAGAGCCACCCTCAGCAGCACAGAGCCATCAGGTCCTCCTTCCACTCCCGATGCTGCTGCCAGGTGTTGGCTTCCTCACATCCCAGGACCCTGGACACAGGCTGCAGCCGATGGGCTGGACCTTGCAGCTGGCACAGGGGATCACGGAGCAGAAGTCAGGGCATAGCTGGATCTGCACCACCTATGAGGGCCCACAGCCACCAGACACATGTCAAAAGAGACATGCAAAGGCTCTGGACACGAGCTGGCCACCCTGCATGGAAGACCTGTCCTTCTGATACAGCTGAAGAACATGCAGCATGGCACAGGGCAGCTAACACCTTCCTATGTCCCTTCCCTGAAAAGCAGTGACTCAAGCTTGGAGCCGAGTGCTCTCTTCATTGGATGAGTTTCAGGAAAGGGGCTCTCTCTTCTACCATGCATGTTTGGAGCTCAATCCAGAACCTGATGTCTATTTAAAGAGCGGGGAGACATTTCACACCTGAGAGCTGGGGATCTGCTCAGCCGAGGAGCTGTGTGAGTTGATTAAAGCCCTTCCCGGCGGGAAGGAAGCGGGCGGATGTCTGATAAGCAAACGGCTCTTGGGCCCTGTGCTGCCTGCAGCTCCGAGCTCCCCCTGCCAGGGGCTCCACCAGCAGCACTCGGGTCTTGCTGCAGCTCCCCAGCAGGCAGCCCACACCAGCCCCAGCCTGCGCTGGCCACACCGTGGGCACCTGGGGAAATTCCCCAGGCCCTCACTCAAAATGGGACCTGAAGGGCTCTCCAATAAAGAGCTGTCAGCAAAAAGGTGTCTTTGCTAACCCTGTGAGCAGCATGAATATGTGACAAGAATGCCGTTTGTCCTGGACCATTGCTGCTAGCACAGGGGATGTCCAACAGGTAACTCATGGGGCATCCTCTGCAGCCCGCACACCAACACAGTGGAGCACGAGGGGAGAGCAGGTCACGCTTGCTTGACACTCACTGTGCCTCCTCATGCACGTCTGGGTGTTAAATTACAGGTAGCACATGCCAAGCAAACACAGGAGACCCATGGAAAGGATCTCAGGCCTGTCCAAGCACCAGCCCTTTCCTTGCAGGTGCTTAGCTTTAGAAATAGCAGTCAGTTTTCAATACAGTCACCTCAGAGCCGTGCTAGCAGCTAGGAGGGGTCACCCTGACATCCAGCAGGGAAGGAGCAGGGCCTGTTCATCAACCCCCCTTGGAGGCAGCCTCTTCTCACAGCTGGACTTCCCCGGCTCAAACGGTCCTGTGTGGCACCAGGAGTGTCTGCACCATGATGGGACATGGCAGGGATGCAAAGGGGTGCAAAGGGATAAGGCAGGTGGGATCAAACGTGGGACAGAGCAGTGTTGGGAGCAGGGGACACACATAAACTACAACAATGTGAGCTTGCATGTTGGGAAGAACATTTCTACACATGATGAGCTCTTCTCATCCACTCGCCACTACCAGCCACTGCATCCAGATGCTGATAACTGACGGGGTGATCAGCAGCTGGCAGCACCTCCTGCCCCACAGCAGACATGCAGGCACGTGTGAGGAGCAGCAGAGCAAGGCAGCGCCCCACGCTGCTGATCAAGGGGGATTATCAGCTGGATGTGAGGCCAGGCTGAGAGGTGTAGATGGGCCAGGCGCAATCCCACTGCCTGCAGCACAGCCGGGCCGCTGGTGTCACTTGCAGCTGCAAAATCAATTAGCACCTTCACTTTATCTTGGATATTTTGCTTGAAACCCCCAAGGTGTCATTAACGCTCACAGAAGTCTGCTTTCCACACTGATTGCTTCAAAACATAAGGAAACCATGTGGGACTATGTGTAAGAGGAGATGAAGATGAGAGGTAACAAAGTGCACGTGCCTGTGGTGAAGGAAGGGAATGGTCTTGGATCATTCCTGCCATCTCTGCGATCCCTCGACCTCATGGATCAGCCAGTTTAATTTTTTTCATGATAAATCAGTACTGTGAAACTCTTTTGCTCCTTGGCGATGGCATTTTTTTTTCATCTACAAAAGCAGTAATTCAATGAACTACGCAATGATTTATTATTGTTGTTATTATTTGTGAATTCCATTTGGGCCACTATATTGTGAATCATCTTTTCCTAAAAATAAGTCTTTAAAGTCCCATTTAGGACAAATGACATTGCAGCAGCTGCAAACTGGTGTGGTGTTAATTTTGACAGAGGAAAATAATATTTTTTAAAAAGACAAATTGTGTAAAAAATAGCCAGCTGAGAAAACTCCAATAATTGGCTGAATGCTGAACATTTTTCTCCTGTTGTTGTGGAGAGAAAGCACTGAATAGTTTTGCAACAAGTTTTCTCTTTTAATATATAATTGTCTAGGGACTAGGCTTAAATGGCAATGCTTGAGTTTTGGAAAGCTCGCCAAGAGCTGCTCCCAAACTCCCTGAGCCTGAGCAACCCTCCGAGCCCTGGCAGAGCACACGAGTGTTTCCTGCACTGGATCTGCTCCATGTGCTCTGTCCCCACCGGTACAAGCAGAGCAATGAGGGGTTCACCTACTGCAGCTGGGGGGCACTTGTCCCCAGCCCTCCTGCCAGCCCAGGCTCTTTTCCCAGGAAAACTTCCCCCACTCATCCCAGCAGGCACCGCAGGCCATGGAGCTGCCAGGGAGCAGCTGATTCTTTCCAGGCGCTGATTTGCTCATATGCCCATTCACTGAAGAAATCTACAGAAACTGTTTTACCAGCTGGTAAAAATCTCCCCATGGATCATTTATTCTTATCCCTGCATGGGAACAATGATTTTTCCCCCATTTAAATGTTTTTTGTTTCAATATAGGTATATTGGTTGGAAGAAGGGCAAAAAAGAGCACCAGCACTTGCAGACTGATACGGATCATCTGGGAAAGCTGTTTCTGTAGAGGATTTGCAGCAGTTGGCTTGGCCTGGCCTGCTCCAGGCAGGAGCTATTTCATTTCAGCTGGCAAACTGAGAGGTTTCTGCTCCAAAAAGAAGGATTATACAGCAAAGGCTTTGAGTGGGACAGATTGTGGGTTTCCCCAGGGATGGGGGTGACAGGTATCTGTGCCCTCACAGATACATGGGGGCAGGTATTTCACAGGGAGAAAAGGAGAAAAGCGTGTGCTCCGTAGCAGTGCTGGAGATGCCATTAGTCCTGGCGGGGCCTCCGGCTCCGGAGCCGTCTGCTATCGCTGCTGTCTCCAGCTGGGATGCGGGAGGAAGGCTCTGTTTTCCATCCCCTCCTTGCACAGCAAAAGTGTTTTCCTTTCATGGCCTTGCAGCTTGCAACCTTTCACTTTCCCTTGCTGGTCTCCTGCTCTCACATGGTTAAAAAGAGGGTGGTAGAAATCGGAAAATGTGTCATTAAGGAAAAAAAATACTTTAAAAAATCCTTTAAAGAGCTCTCATCCACCCCGTGCCTCCTCAGTGTGCTGTATCCCGGCCTCCTGGGTCCTCTCCAAGAGCCTGGTGCTTTGGGGACGAGGTCTGTTTGCTCTGGCTCCTCTCCTGCCCCCCCACATCTTTCCCTTAGAGCTCCCTTAGCCTCATCTCATGTTTTGGCACAAAAAAAGAGGGAGCAGCCCCCATCAGGAGCAGGGAGATGTGACATTTTCCTTCAGCCAAACACCTCCATCTTCTGAAATGCCAGAGCTGCCGAGCAAATAACCCAAGTACATGGCAAGCCAGTTGAAATCAGTTAATTGGGGGCACGCTGGCGACAAAATGTGACAATTAAGTGGGGACTTGCTGACCACCAAATGTGACCGTCTCTCTCCTTCCACAACAGACTTCCATGCTCTTTAACACCAGCTCAGGCAGAGCTCCTTTTCCCACGTGTGTATATGTCGCATGTACATGTGACACCAGCAGCAGGACTGAAGCCACTTGGTGACATGACACAGTCCCAGTGCAGAGAGGCTTGAGAGATGGGCCAGGGACAGGTTTGCTAGAGCAAGACCAGGTTTGTCTGCAGGCCACCTGCACCAGGCCTGAGTCATCCAGAAGTGCCTCCATCTCCGGCACAAAACCTGCCGCATTGGAATGTTTTACACCCCAAAAGGAGAAGTTCCAGAGATGAAGGGAGAACCACCAGGACGTAGCTGTCAGTAATATTTCAAAGCAGGCAGCGTGGAGGCAACGTGGTGGAACAGGCACGGATCAACCAAGGACACCAGCAGGTCCGGGCGCTCCCTCCACCATGGCACAGCCTGTTACTTCCAGCATCCCAGGAGATGGAGACTGCATTGCCCTGTGGCAGAGCTGGGAGATCCCTTTGCTTTGGGAAGCCAAAATGAGGACCAGTATGAGCCTGCATTTGCTGTGCTCCCATTCCACAGGAGAGGTGTCCCCTGAGCCACCTCCTGCTGCAGGTTTGCACGTGCAGGAGCCACCTCGGGTGGCCCCGCTGCGTTCCCCCTTGGGCAATGCTGCGATTCTACTCCTGACTCCACAGAGCAGCTTCCAGGTGGGATCACATCCAAAATCCCACCGCAAAGGCATTGCACTGGACCAACGCACCCTCCTCTCTGGCTTGAGAGAAAAGCACAAAAAGCTCTGTCTGCAGCCCTGCCTCCATCAGCACAGGGAACTTCTCCTTGGGAACAAGCAGCCTCCGGAACAGGAAGATCCTTTCTCTAACCCTGCGACTTGGTTCCCTTGGCAGCAGTGACCCCTCCAGCTGGGAGCGCAGAGCCTGGAGATCCCCTCCAGCTGCAGCCAGAATCAACAGGGACTTTGTTGCCTCCCGCCAGAGCGGAGACTCCCAGAGCTGAGCATCCCTCCCTGGTGCTCCCAGCAAGCTCCCAAGGAGCCCTTCCCGCCTCATCCATCCCCTGGCGTGTGCTGAGACCCCCTGGAATGGAACATGGGATGCCTGGAACACCCGGATCTCACCATCGAGGGGCCACTGTCTCCGAGTGAATCCTGGGGCCAGCTGCACCCAGGGTCCATCACGTTGGCCCTGAGGGATTTGGGGAACTACAAGCAGTGTTGGCCAGTCCTGCAGGGCTGTCAGGGTAATGAAAATCCCAAGCCTAAACCGCACCGATTTCATATAGATCTGTCAGCTCTGCTGCCTGGGAAAACAGCAATGGGGAGGCAGACTTGCCAAGCCCGTGAATTTCCACCGTAAGCTCCTTAAAGCTTCTTTTACATTCAAGTGGCTTTGCATTTCATCTGAAAAGAAACCACTTCTGTGCACGACCCAAAGCTTTGGCAGCCAGTTTCCATGCAAATGACCTAGTGAAAGGACAGATCCTGTAGAAGGGGGAAAGTTTATTTATAGAACCCTTTTGCTTCATGAAGATGCCAGAAAAAAACACCAGATCAGCCCCTCAGGAAACAGAAGTTCCCCTGTACCCACCAGCCAACACACTCAGCTCCTATCCTTGAACTCACCTTGGCAAAGTACAAAAAAAAGGAGCAGATAAGTAGCAGAACTAATAATAAGCAGCATGAATAGCTGCTACACTCTGCAAAGAGTCAGTTTGCAGGCTGCTTTTGCCTTTGCAGTTGATACAGTTTCTTAAGGCAGAGGTTTTTTAATGGTTATATCACACCTGGATGTTGGGTTGGCAACTGGAAAGGTCAGATACTTTGGTCAGGCACATCTGCTGTGGAGATGTCCCAAATAAGCAGCAAAATGTGATGGAAAATCAGGACTTGGCTGAATTAGCGGAGATGGAGAGGAGCTGAGAAGTGAAGCTGCAAGGATGAAAAAATGTTAAGCCTTGGGAACATGAACCTACCTGGAAAACTAGCAAGAAATGCAGGTGGTGAGGCAGAAGAGTGCTGTGGAGAGGAGTGATAACTCTATCCAAACAGCCTTGCAGCTCAGCTCTCTTTGAAAAAGGGCAGGGGAGTAGGTGACCTACCAGCCCTGAGCTCTCAGAATCAGAAAAGATTTGGAAAAACTCAAAGCACAGAGAAAGAGAACATTGTTTTCCATTTCCCTAGTGAACAGGATGAGAAATCCCTCAGGCTCAAATTGCAGCAAAGGAGGTGAGCAAGACAGAGCCTGAAGGAAACCTGTAATGGGAAAGGCCACAATCCTTGGGACTGCAAAATTCCAGAGTACCAGCGCTACGGAGAAGCCATTAACCAGCTCTGAGGTCCACCACCAGCCTGGGAACTTGCAGCAGTTACAACCACAGCCTTCCCGTGAGGAACACGGGCACACTCACCTATCCTGGTGGGGAAGATGTCCTCATTGTTAATGAGCATCTCAATCCAGTCCATCAGCATACACATGTACTGGGGGGCCGACAGCTTGGTGGGCTTCTTGTATTTGTTGTCATCCTGCCACCTGTATTCGTACTTGAGGCCGCCCGACATGATCGGGCAGCTCTTCTCCGTGCAGTACTCTGACATGGTCCCGTAGATGAGGTTGATGCGGTTGAAGAAGTCCACCACGTGCACTGCAATCCAGTCATTGATGCTCTCCCCGGGAGGCAGCTGCACGACGGCTTTCAGGTCCAGCCCAGACTTAAGAGAGGCCTGAGCTTTCTTGTACAGCTCGAAGCGCTGAGTGCCAGGTTCAAATTTCTTCCGGGGACGAAATGTTTTGTCCTTGTTGAAGACTTGCTTGAGGCACAAAGCCATCATGGGGTAGGCTGGCCAGGGTTGTGGTAGAGTCTCAGCACAAAGTGAACTCCAAGGCTGGGATCTTCACGGGTGGAGATTGCTAGTAGGAGAAAGAAGCAAATTTTGGTCATATATGGAGCCAATGACACTTGGGTCTCACTCTCACCCGGATTAATTAGCACCCAGATTTGGCAGACCCTGTGGCTGAGGCAACATGCGAGGACCACGAGGATCGGGGTGAATCCCAGGCTCCTCCACAGGTTCACACATCCGATGAACTGTGTCCTCCCATTCCCTGCACTCGTCACTGGTGTCACCAACACGAGATCAAGGCAGCCTTGTGCCAAACACTTCCCTGAGGCCTGGGGAAGAGAGAGTCCCCGAGCAGCCTGTCCCTGAAAGAAGGAGATGGAAAAGGGGTAAAAAAGGAAGAAAAAGACCCACGGAAAGAGGAAGTGACTTAGCAAAGGCATGAGCAGAAGGGAATGGTATCAAGTGAAGCCTGGATACATATTCACCATAAAAAAAAGAAATCCAAAACTTGCTGTATAAAATCTGCTTTATAAACCCAATCCAGAGCTATGGGCACATTCTATTTTACCCAGCAAAGATGAGCTAGATATTCGGCCTTTTCCTCCACCTGTCCCAAGCAGTTGGCTCCAACTAAGTCAAAACTTTTGATCCCCACCTAGAAAAAGAAGCATGAGCTCTCCAAGAGGCCAGGAGGGAGCAGGAGAGGATCCTGATCATTGGGTTCATGCCGTAACTCCCACCTGTCCTGTTGGAAGGAGGTCTCCAGGACTGCGGTCACAAGAGGGAACAGAACCCCAGGGACTGGGCAGCACAGACTGAGCTTGGCACAATGACACTGTAAAGAGCAGACCTTATCTGGGGACTTCCTACCCAGATGTCACTTATTCAAGGCACATCCTGTTGATAACACTTCTAGGAAAAGCCAAGGAATATTCTAATATATATAAATTTCTCATATATATGTATTTGTATATACATATCCGCTGCAATGGAGATCCTAATCCAGTAGCATAGGAACTGCTTCATTCCCCTTAGGAATTAGGCAACCTCCAGCCAATTTCTTGTGCCCAACCAAGCCACAGTAACAGTGGTGCACATGGGTTTTGTCCAGTGCACGTTCAAAGGATGAGTATCAGTGCAGATCTCCCCTCTGGGGGCTTAGGTAGCTGGTTTCTCACCTGCTTGCTGCAGACCAGAGCAACTCTTGGGCTCCTGCCTCCCTACAGCCACAGCATGAGGTCTGGGCGATATTGTGAGCCCTGGATGGTTTCCTGCTTGTTTTGCCCCAAATCCCACACTCTCTCCCAGAGCAGGGCTCTAGCCTGGGTGATAAGGTTGGGTGCAACCACTGCGGGGGCCCCTTCCAGCCTCCTGCTTAAGTGAGGCCCAAAACTTCCCACAGAAGAAGGCCAAAAACTTCCCACAGGACTTTCCACAGAGGCCAAGAGCTTTCCCCGAGGGAATTCAGCAAGGTGGGCAGTGCCAATAGATATTTCTGCCGACCCCTCTGCACCATTCACTCTTCTCCATGAGCTATTTCTCCTCTCACAGGAGTGATGACAAGCCAGTGTGGCAGAAAATATCACCTAAAACACATCACGTACATGTGTGATTGGCAGCGATAATCCAACAAATACACAGGGAATAAATATTCCGTGCCTCACACTGCGAATCCTCTGTGAATACTGAGCTGCTCTTTGTGCTCCCTGGGAAATAGATGCTGCATCTCATCTCCCAAAGCCTTCGTTCAGCCCCATCACTCATCCCACAAATGCCTCCCTCTGCATCCACTCCTGTTTTGCCACAAGCTGCTCTCAGTTGTCAGGCAGGTGGGGATGTATTTCCTGCTTCAGTGCCGCTCTGTTACTAAAATACCTTTCTTAAGAAAGCAGCAAACCTGCTCAACATCTGTCAGGTGCTTTCCTACTGTGCATCTGTTAAAGATGCCCAGGAATAGAGGAGCAAATCGCAGTGCTGCTCCAATGCTGCCCCTGCCTGGTGCTGGATGTGCAGGGTGACCAGGGCGCTGCAGCCTCCTTGATCCCAGGGCAGGCACTAGGAAAACAAGAGCAATTGCTCTTGGGTCCTTACCCAACCAAAAACATATTTTGGAATTTATAACTGAAAAAAAAAAAAAAAAAGAAGCAGCATTGAGAGGCACTGAGGTCATGGAACCAGCTCCTTTCACCTCCTTGCTCCAGAGCTTTCACTGCACAAAGAGGCTAATGTGGAGGAAGAGAAGTGAAAAGCATCACAAGGGATCGCGTGGTGGCCACAACGTCACTTTTAAACATCAGATGTGACCTGTGCAACCAGAGCACAGGTTTTGGGACTCACCAGCTTGGAGCAAATGGTCCTCACCATCCCAGCTCCCCTGGCTTGGACTCAGGGTGGGACCCTCCTTTTGGGGCAGAAAACCACGGGAAGGGTGTTCAGGGGTAATTTCAAGAGCAGGTGCTTCACAGCCGACCAACACTGACTTCTGGCAAGTCTTGTGGCCTGGACAGTGGCAGCAATTTGAAGGGAAATGAAGAGTCCATTGGGACGCATCCGAACTGTTGCAGAAGAGCCCAGTGGTGTGGGAGCTCCAGACCAGGTGTCTCCTGCATCCACCTGGATGCAGCCACCGTGAAACAGCAGTGAGCAAATCAGCCCTGCAATGGGCTGGTGCTATCCCATCACTGGCTGAGAATTTGGGACAGCTGCATGGAAAGCATAGGAAAATGGGAGCCCTTCCAAGCTTTTGCTGAGGCGCAGAGTTGAGCAGCGCCGGGCTGAGCGCATTCCTGGAGATCAGGCCCTTGTGCACAGGGAGCTGGGGGCGGGAGCGGCGCATGGGCAGCGGATCCGCAGGCGGATGAGGGGAGAGCTGCGCTCAGACGGCGGCTTCCTCCGACGGGACCGTGCGCATCCCGCCGCCCAGGCCTGGCGCAGCGCCCGGGCTCTGCCCTGCATTCCCACGTGGGATATCCCAGCTTCTCCAAGGGAGCCTGGGCTCCCTTGTGGAGCAGCAGTCTGCAGTGGGCAGGGCAGGAAAACGGACATTCCCAACGGCCGGATGCCACCGAGCCCAGCACGGTGGTTGTGAGGAAGGGGAAGAAGCAGCAGGACGGAAAGAGGTCGGTTCCTGTGGCCAAGGGCTCAATCGGGCTCCGCTTCCCACGGGAGCCGCGCGCTCCGAGCGCGCACCCGCTGCCACGGCCATGGGTTTGTCCCGAGCTGGTGTAAAGTCCAGCCTAGCAGAAGGAAAAGCCCCCGTGCCGGGCTGGAACCTGCCGGCTTCTCCACGGCCCTGTTTGTGCTGGCAGCAGCAGAAGTGAAACTTGGCGGATTTAACCCAAGTTGGAGCAGAGCAGAGCGAAACGCGGCGAGGGGGAGGCCGGGCCGCCAGCGGGGATCCAGCAGGCAGAGACTTGTGAACAGCTCATCTCCTAGATGAGTTCCCAGCAACTCCAGAAAGAAGGAAAAAGACTGTGGTGTGGGAGAGGAGATGCAACCTCAAGGGCAAAATAAGCCTCTAATTTCAGATTTGAGGGGTTTTTTTAGGTCTTTTTTTTTTTTTTTAATCTTATTCTATTATCTATTCTTTGAGAACAACAGAGCAACACTGCAAGACAAAGGCTTTGGTTTGAATTAAGGACAATGCTGAGAGCTCTATTTGGAAATTGGTGAAACAAAAGGGTGAAAAAAAAAGCGCAAAACGAGGGCAATTTCCTCTCCCACCAGAAACAATTCAGCAGGTTGGAAGCAAGGTCAGCAACTAGAAACCTGCCTTTTTGGTGCCAGACAAACTTAAGAAAAAAAGAGCAGCTGGAAGGTCAGCCAGAGGGAGCACGGATGCTCGGGATGGTGAAGAAGGGCTCCCTCTTGCTCCTCCGTGCCCTGGGAGCTCACACTGGATTCCCCCTCATACTTCCCCTTCGGATCTAAGGTTCAGCCGCCCGGATGTTTGCTTCCAGTTTCAGGCTGCCAGGGGATTCCCTGCTCCACACTGAGGGCAGAATTCCCCTGGTCCCATCCCTTCGCATTGCCCAGACGCTGCCCTGAATCCACACAACAGCCTCCACATGGACATTGCGACCAGGACCCTGCTGCCCTGGGGCTCCGCTCCTCCTTTACCGCTCCAGATCCCCAGTGAACAGCTCCGTCCCTAAACCTCTTGTTGAACACCCAAGGAATCCTGCTGCAAAGTTGGCTTGGTTACCTAATCTTCAGCCCATCCTGGGGAATCCGTGTGGGAGGGACCTAGGAGAACATCAGAAGTGTCCTGGGAAGGGGCAGTTGAGCAGCGGAGGCCTCGGCCAGCGCCGCCTCTTTGTGTCCTGCTGGAGCCAGGCCCCAGCTGGGCTCTCCATGAGGAGCAGGGTTATTGGCCGCTGGTCCCAAATATAACCCAAACGATGGAAAATTCCAGGACAGGAGCCAAAGCGAGATGCTGGCCGGGGGCTCCGGAGGCAGCCGCGGCCCTCGGATCCCTGCATCCCGCTCACTGCAGCAGCCGGCTCCTCCGCTCCCACCCGCACTGCCCCAGCCCTCCTGGAGCTCCGAAATCCCTATCTGAGGCAAAGCCGAACAATTTCCAGGAATGTCGCTGCTCACACCTCCACTTACCCCTGTCCCACCCCATTGTCCTTCTCCTACCTCCTTTCCACGAGCAAACCAGGAGCTCCCCTAGGACTCCGTGTCTCCGTGTCACCCTGCGTCCCCCTCCACCAAAGTGCAGGATTGGTCTCATTGCCTGGCCAAAGGCACCAAAAAGTTCTACTTGTGTCGCCCAAGAAGCCTCCGAGCAGAAGCTGATCCATGCAGTGCCTTTAGGGGGTGATGTCCCGTGGAATGAGGGGATTTGAGGGTACCTTGTTCTTGGGGATCGGGTCTCGCTGCTGCTGCAGCCAGTTTGGAGCCCTGCTCAGGTGCCCCAGCTCGCTGTGACCCAGGTCCCCCCACCCTGGGCTCCCTGCCCTCCCGTGGGCACCAGCAAAGCCACTTCCAGCAGCCTCCGTGTCCATCCCGTCATGAGGGCAGCAGCTTTTACTGCTGCTTCCCACCTGCAGCCCCTACTGATCAGACCTTTCCCTCCAGCCCGGGCTCTTTGGGCTGTGTGTCCCGTTTGCCAGGGCACGGCCATCCCTCTCTGCACTCCCTATCCCATAGACGGTGCTCCTGCACCTCCCAGCTCCCAGCAATAGGATCCTGTCACATTTACGCACTCACCAGCTGACCAGACACAACGGGAAGCGCCTTCTGGCAGGCGTCCATCCCACTGGAGCGAAGGATCGCTTCTCCCCAGTTTATCCCTGGGATATTTCACGTACCCTGCCTCCAGCCCAACCTGCGGGTGTGTGCTGGGACCCGCCGTGGTTCGAGCTGCCTCTGGAGCCGGGAAGGCAGCACTGCCCCGTGCTCCGGGCTGTCCCGAGCGCCACGCACACGGAGAAGGATTCGCCTTCCCCACGGGGGCTGCCCCGCGCAGCCCCATGCTCAAAGCACCGTCTCGCAGCGCCCCAGGCACCGTCCCCAACCACGGAGCCTTTGCCGCCCGAGCACTCACCTCATCCCGCGGCCGAGCCGGCTGCTGGCGCCGCTGCTTTCTGCCCTTCCCGAAGAAACTCCCCAAGAAAGGGGAACCCGCGGGGCAGTCAGGGCCCCTCCGGCCGCCCCATGGCCGCGCGCGCCGGCAGAGGGGCTCACACCGGCCCCGGCCGCTCTCTCATTGCAGAAACTCGGAGCCAGAGGGCTGGTTTTTCCCCCCGCCGCTGATGTCACATCCTGACCGAGCCGCTGTCCCCGCGCGCCGCCCTCGGCGCCCGCCTCGGGCCTGCCCGGCTGCCTCGGGCCTGCCCGCCACGCACGCACCATTCCCACACACACCATTCCCGCACACACCATTCCTGCACGCTGAGGTCCTCCCCGCGTCGCGATCCCGCCCGCAGGCTCCACACAGCACCAGGACTCCGCGGCGGGAAGGGGGTGGAATAGATCCAGCAGGGTTTTGTCTCCTCTCCAGGGTTTTGTCTGCTCTCCCGCCGTCTTTTCCCTCCCCCTCGCGCACCTTCAAACACAGGCGAGGAGCCCCAGGGTTTAGTCCCAGCGCAAGCTGGATGCTCTCCAGGAAAAGAGGAGGGAAAGAAGGAAATTCACTGCATGGAGAACAACTTAACAGGCGGTTGTTGGTCCAGGAGGTGGGGTGAGCTATGAAGCGTGCTGCGATATTTAAACACCACTCAGCAAGAGAAAGCCTGAGCCAGCAAGTTCGGCGCGGAGAGAGAAAATAATAATAATAGAAAGGGCAGACAGCGTGGGATTGCTTGGCAGGAGAACAGTGCTCAGGAGTGCAGC
Organism: Nothura maculosa; assembly: GCA_032353885.1. Taxonomy (NCBI): domain Eukaryota; kingdom Metazoa; phylum Chordata; class Aves; order Tinamiformes; family Tinamidae; genus Nothura; species Nothura maculosa. The sequence continues at coordinate 5,138,342 of JAUBOD010000755.1, read as the reverse complement.
ACGGAGCCACGTGGGGCTGGAAGTCCCAGCGCCCATGAGCGTGAAGCTCACAGCTATTTTAATGGGGGGAAGGTAAGAGCGCACCCCTCCTCAGCACAGGGGTCTCCAAGTGGCTTTTCCAAAGGAGAATCCATCTCCCTAGGGATGCTCCTAACGCTGGGTCCCTTTTGAGGCCAAACGTTGCTGGAAGTGCTTGAAAGAGCAGTCAGGACCAGGACAGTTACATTTAAGGAATTATTGCTGGGCTTTGCTTAGACTTGTATTAAATATAGGCTGGGCTAACTCATGCAGCGGAGAGGTGAGGGCTATGGACCAAGGCTCAGGACCAGGAGAGGACATTCCAACCTCTTCTTCCCTGCCTGGTTCAGGCAGAAGGTGGACAGAGCCCGGAGCGGAGGCACCAGGAGCATCAAGGGGACAGGCGCCCACACCAGCGCCCCGGGAGCTTCCCAGCTCAGCAAGGGAGAGCGTGAGAAAGGAAACCACAGAGCTCGGGAGCCGCAGCAGCGTCCTCACAGCGAGCAGGCCGGGAGAGCTCGCCCGTGCCAGCGCATCCCTGCTTCCAGAAGTGCTGTCCCCAAGTCTAGTCTGGTGTCAGTGTCCCCTCGCATACAGACTGGCAGAGCTGCTGCCACCTGCCAGCACAGGCGCCCCATCTTCCTTCCTTTTTTTTTCTTTTTCCCTTTATTTATTTATTTTTTGGAGCAACAGCAAAGGGGATTCTCGCCTCTGTGGGATTCCCCTGTAAATGCTGCTATGTGGCGACAGGAAAATCCAGGAGCTGAGCCTGGCTGTGTTAAACCGAAGGTTTAGGATGACGGCTTGGCTTCCCTGAGCCCTGCTACCTGCAGCTGCTGCAGCTACCACAGCTTGAAAGCAGCCTTGGGGGTGGCAGCTGGCAGGCACTGGCCATGGATTTTGCATTCAGATCCCATGGGGATCATGCATCAGCAGGAAGGTGGGATCACATCCTCTGTAACGTGCCTTTATGGTCAGGGATGACACCCTAGACACCTGTTTTTCACAACAGGGTTTTCTGAGTTTTCTTGATTAATTCTCCCCGGACCTTGGGCTGCTCTTATCGCCCCAAGCTCAGCCCCTGAACAACTGTCATCACCACAGCTGGATCTTGGTTTCCTTTTCTCAACCAGTTGCCCAAATTCAGGCTGTCCTGCAATGCTCTGTGGTAAAACCCCCAAACCAGCCTCCCTGCCTCCCAGGCCAGGCTCTGCTGCGACAGGATTTGCTGGTGCCACATGGAACCACAACATCTGTAAGCCAAAACGCAGGAGCATCCTCATGGCTGCAGCCTACACTTGGGGAATTTGGGATCAATTCCCTCTCTGTTCCCAGATTTATCTGCCTCCATTGCTCATCCCTACGATCTCCTTTACTGCAACAGTGAAGGAGACGCCATCTCTCATCCCATCCTTGCAATGAGATCTGCAGAGCCATAAGCACAGGCAGCTCTACATGCTCTGGGAGGACCAAGTGCTCTTAAGTGCACCCACTTAAGTGCTTTCTGCAGAGAGGGAGGTTTGGATGAGCAGGGCTAAAGCTACAAGATGCTGCGGGATGTCAGCTGGATGCACCGGGACCTGGATCCCGCTATTACAGGACAGAGACAGCAGCCTCTTCAGCCCCGTAATCAGGCTGTTCCTGCCTGCACAAGCCCGGCCTCTGCCTGGTGCAGAGCCAAGTGGTTTCGTGCAAGGCAACGGCTGAGGAAGGCTGCACCTTCCTCTGCATCACGAGAGGCCACAGCAGCTTCATCTTTCAGGAGCTGGCGAGTGCAAGAGGAGCAGCATGAGATCTCGGATCAGCAGAACTAAAGGGAAAGCCTTTCCCAGGGAGCAGGGCAGAACTGGCACGAGAAGACCCGGGATAAAGCAAAGAGCGATGGCTCAGGGCAGTTCTACCCTGTCCTGGTGCTACAGCAGCCGAGGGAGGTGCAGACTTTGCACCATGAGCAGCAGCAACGCTCTGCTCGGGACAGCAGCATTCACCCAGTTATTCTTCCTCCATCACTGCCAAGTACATCCGTATGCCTTGCCCATTCCCAACAGCCTAGAAGGAACGATGCACGAGGCGGGAGCTCTGCGCCAAAGGAGGCAGCAATGCCCACCAGCACCTCAGCTCAGCACTTAAACCTAGGGAGCAGAGGGAAGAGAGCCCAGGTCCTTCTTTAGACCTTCAGTCTTTGCAGGTGGATGTGCTGGCCAGCCTGGCTAACCACTGTGCAAACATCTGCCCGTGCTCCCGACGGAGGGGACGCAGGATGGGGACATGCAGCAAGGAGCTAAGCTGCATGGGGTAGGAGAAGTGATGGGTTTGCAGTTGATGGTCTTGAAGGTCTTTTCCAACCACAACGATTCTAGAGTGCTCCAGTGCCTCATGCTCCCCGCTCACGTGTCAGGAACAAGGCTGGGTCCTTGTGAGCAACCCTGCTGTCCTCAGCACCGCAGGACCTCGGGCCCTCGAGTCCATGCTCGTCCTCGGGCGACGCAGGAAACCACAGAACATCCTCAGCCCTCGTGACCGGTGGTGGATGGAGACGTCTGCTCAGCAGATGGAACTTGCAAAGCCCCGGCCAAGCCAGGAGGAAACCTTCAGAGGAAACCCGAGCAAAAACACAAACATGTCCAAAACATAAGTTATCTGAGGAGGCTGGATGTAGAGCAAAGCAGCATTGTAAAAAGGGCTAGGGACCCAGGAGGGAACTCACGGCCAGAATTTATATTCAGGCAGATGAAGCCAAAATACTTACAGGCGAAATGAGGTCCTCCCACCCTTGGAAAGGAATTTGGAGCCACAGGAATTGTCTGGCGGAGAAAAACTTGCTGTGGGGAGGTAGGGGATGCGTCAGCATGAGGAGGGCACTGGTCTACCCTGAGGAAGGAAGCGGGGGTCCAGTCCAGCTCTGGAAAGCAGGTGCTGGGTTTATTGGAGAGGAAGGAAGCAGGGCAGGAGGGCCCGGCAGCGCCGGCTTCCCATAGGAGCCCTGTGGAAAGGGGCCCTGTGGAGGCCACTGGCACCAGCTGCGTCACCCGGATGGGCTCCCTCCGGATGGGCTCCAGTGCAGGCTGGAGCACCAGGGCTCCCAGGGACCAGGATGGGTTGTGAAGCAGGACCTTGGGATCTGCCTGTCCTCGCAGCAGCGCCTGCAAACACCCCGGGTCAGGGCATGGGCGCCCTGCCCAGCCACCCCGATGGGCACCGGGATGTGCGGAGCACCAGGATGTGCGGAGCACCAGGATGTGCGGAGCACCAGGATGCCTGCGGCGCAGGGCAGGCCCTAGGCACGGACACGGCTCTGCTGCCACCGCGCGGCCGCGGGACACGGCTCCCTGGGGAAAGGGGCGCTCAAAAACCAGCCCTGCAGCCCCAGCCCCGTCCTTACCGGTGTCACTGTGTGACAGCAGCTCTGCATACTCACATCAGTGCATTTACCTCCTAGGAGTTACTGCTCAGCAACTGTGAAACTGGCTGGTGGCTCCATGAGAGTTATTGACACCATCTCATGAGGAGTTTATTACAGATTGTAGCTCTCCTGAAATGCTAAGAGCTAAACAAGAGTTTATTTGGCTGTGTCCCTTGGGATAGCGTTTGCAGGCCTGGCTGACCAGGTGCCTATGTGAGAAACACTATTCTGTGAAGTGTGCAGCAATGTCTCTACAGCACTGCAAAATGCTCAAAAATAAAATCATGGTTATAATATCCTATTCCACAACATAAACACTTCTAAGTGATGTAGCAACTGGATAAAATTAATAATCCAATTAAGAAGTATAACATTCCTAGAGCAAATCTAAATCACTGAGTTCTTTAGTCCTGAGAAAAACCCAAGACAGAGTGTATATGCTATAAGGAACCTCAAAAATAAAGCAACAAAGTGGAGTCTGTTATCACCACTCCTGTTCTCCTTCCGTGATGGACAAGGGTTTGCGTGAATTCCACACAAATTAAAAAGCACTGGAGCATGCAATTATAATGGTGGAAGACATTTAAAATGCATTTACTGGGAAGAAACACTGATTGTTATCTCTCTCCAGATGTCAATACACTCCGTTAAATAGTACACTCCTTTAAAGAGTTTCCCCTTTTGTCATTTTATTCCAGGTTTCAAAATAAAGCATGCAGCAGTTATGGGAAGGGAAAACTCATCCTGATGAATTTACACTGAAGTACAATGTTCCATTTTGGCAATTAGTTATAGTGTCTGAATGGCCAAAGTTGTCATCTTGCATCAGTGCCAGACGAGCTTGACTGCCACTCCCGGGCTGTCTCCTGATCCTTCCTGCTGTCAGACCAACTTGGTAGAACAAACGAGATGGGAGCTGCCCCAGCCAGGAAGCCCTCCCCCTTCCCTCTGGCTTCCTTCACCACAGAGGAGGTTTCATCACTCGTCAGAATCCTGACTAGGTCTCAATCCTCTTCCAAGGCCACTCTGCTCCAGCTCTGCTATAACTGACATGTACTTGAATTCACTAGGTCTGTGGTTGAAGGTCTCCACTAATTCATAGGTCTCCGAACGATCTGTCGCGTAGAAAAGCTGCACCTGATTTGCCAAGCACTGCACTTCATGGACGACCTGGAAGTTCAAACAAAGAAATCTGTTACTAACTGTGGGTTCTTTGCTGTATTGAAGTTTCCCTTTGAAAAGGGCTCCAGTGGCTGAAAGGCTGCAATCCCGTCCTGCTCTTCATCAAATGACTCAAGTCTGAGTTTTCCTTGTTTTGTGAACCTCTTCACAAAACTGTTTGCAGCCTACTGTTGCAAACCTCCTTATACACTTTGGTGTGTAGTATAGGGGCTATAAGTCAGTCTCCTGGTGAGCACACACCTGAGGTCAAAGACTCACCTGGAAAGAAGTCCTAACTTCCCCTTCTTATTAGGGAAACTTAGGTTGACCTAAGTTATGTTGCCATAATGACTGTCTGCTCTGAGCTGCAACAGGCCAAATGCATTATCGGTCATCTCCTCTGCACACAGCTGCACAACTAATTTATGTAGGTCAATCAGAGCTGGGATGCTTTAATTATCTTGTTCCACCAGCTATAATCCCAACTACTATTAGTCCCAACACTATTCTATCAGACAAAATCACATGGAAAAAGGCAAAAGCACAAGGAAACTTCACACAGAATTAAAGATCTGGAGATCTCGATGGGAGCAGCAGCCTACAGCATAAGCATTAAAAATGTTGTTTTAACTTGTTGGCAGGTAGCAACAACTTCTTCATGTAAATTTCTTCCATTAATGAGAAAAAGAGCCATTTTAAATTTTTAATAGTAGAAAAAACAATAAATCATAATAGCCAGTGTAAGAAAAAATTACGTAAAAACTGTACACAAGTCAAAGATTGTTGATTTCTTTCTCTCACTCCTTAGTTTATTAAATGGATTTGGGTAAAGAAATCTAGCGAAGAAAATCTTTGAGGAGGAATCTTTAATTTGAATTGCTTTTTGGAAACTTTACACTTCAATTTTTGACTTTTTTGTTCTTAATTTGAAACTATAGGAGAAGTTGCAGCATAAAATGAAAGACGAAAACAACCAACTATCTCTTACCAAGAACTTGGAGTCCATTTCAGCCGTCATTAGGACTATTCCTTTTTCCTTCTGCAGCTCCGGATAATGGTACAAGACCAAGTGGCTAGGAGCATTTTCACCTTGGGTCTGAAGGAGAAAAAGAAACCCATTTGTGTCCTACAGAGAAATTTTGCTTTCTTGCATATTTTAAGACTTTGTTACAAAACTTTTGAGTACTCTTTGCTATGCACACAGCCGTTTTCCAGAGGCCAAGGGTCAGCTTTAACCAAGAGTCCATTATTGTAAGTACTTAAAGAGTGGTTGGTGGAGTTGGAATCCTGGAATAGGCTGGAGAACACCAATTTGCATTTGGATAATTTGCAGTTTCCAGAAAGGCATCTGATCTCACAGCATCTTCTGCTTTTCTAGGTAGTTTGTGCAAGGATCAGAAGTCTGACCCTAGCTTTACATCATTCTCCTTTAAAGACAACTTAGTACCCATAAAGTTATTAAGTACCCATAATTAATGGCACACTGATCATTCTTTTCAAGTTAAGCCACATGATCTATTCATTTAGCAAATATATAATTCTGATATTATCTATTTCCAGAGCAGAAGCTAGTTTAAAACTTTTCATTTTAACCACTCACCTGAAAGTTTATAAGTGAAGTGAAGTGCAATTCTGTTCCTGACCACTGCCCCACAAAGAATTCATAGCCTTCCTTTCTTGGCAAAGCATACAGAAACTGAAAATAAAGACAGCATTACTTTATCAGTATTAGTTCATTAGTAAACCATTACCATTGGGGCATATTTTTTAATCGAAAAACAAAAAGGAAAGCACTGCAGAGAATATTCAGATTCTATCAGCTCATTTTTACAAAATTAACAGCAAAAACTGTCAAATATAAGATGAGGAGCACTCGAAGCTTTCAAGTTTGCCAGTTACTTCCCCCACTGTTTCAGAAGAGGCCACAAGCATTTTCTCTAGGGAGATTTAGTTTATTTGGCTCCAATGTGGCTCGGGACTTGCTCATGCACCACCTTCCCATGCCAAGAGAATGGACGATAGCTGAGCAGACACCAAAGCAACCAAGACACCAAACTGAATGCCAGTGCACTGGACAGCAATGCACTTAAAACTACAAATAATTTCCCAAGTACTAAACACTTCAAGATGCCAGGCATAACTGAGCCTGTCAAGTGAAATATGCAGGATCAAGCCATCAACCTGGCAAAGTTTCCCATTCAGAAGTACAAAAGGATCCCTCTTCAACACAACTAAGTCTAGCTACACTTTGCTTTTATAAAGCAGTGAAGCATTTATTTTCTGTCTTAGTGCAGTGCAACTTGCACTAAGCTCTTGCTTCCATGCACACATTACTGTAAAGACACCTTATTTTCATCAGAAAACAGTACTAATCCAGCAGCATGTGGTAGGGAAGTGCAGAGAGATGCTCTTCATCTTGTTAGCTGCTCTGTTCTGCTCCTTTGCAGTTTATTTTCTTCCAAGCAGCAGGAATGCTTATCCACACAGGAATCTTCTAACTGCAGCCTACACAATACCTCCAACCTACGTGAGAAATAATGCTCCTACAGCTTGGGAATGCATTCATTTCTGAAATAATGCATTAAGCCATACAATAATACTCTCCATTTTCCGCTTTCTTGGGCTGTCATACCCCTAAGACACCCCACGGAGTATTTACTTGGTGTTTGTAATAAAGGGTTCAGCTGCACCCAAACCTCCCCTTCCTCACACGTCACGACTGCTGAATCACAACGCTCCCTAATCCAACCTGCCCTACAGGATTTTGCAGTGTGTGACACGTAACCTTTTCCTCACAGCTCCCAGTTCCTTAGAGACAGGGCTGCATTATTTACCCTGCAGGCTGCCTGCCTGCCTTGACTTCCAGCCAAAGGTCTCCCACTAGTTGATCGATATCTGCTAACCTCAGGTGAGTCTGGTGAGGAATGCAGAGCAATGCTCACTTATAATCAAGCAGAGGAGGTTTATGGGCTACAAGTTTCAGTCTGTCCTCTGGACAGAACCCCAAACCTACCAATTTCTTGGCTTTTTCCTTTTTAGATACTTCTGCCTTTCTTCACTAGCACTAAAATATGCAAAAGGAAATAGATAGTTACTACTCATTGTAACTATCAAACAGAAGCCCACACTTTCTCAGTGCACTTACAACACTCTGCTCGTGAGCAGTTTTAGGAGGACAGGAGGTGCCAGACTAAGTTCCTTTGTAGACATCCAGTGTGACAGGACTGTGATTTGGGTGCAGTCCAGGGTTTATTTTAACTCTGTGCTTATTCCAACGCTCAGGGTCTCATATCAGGGGCACTGGTGACACTTCAGCTAGAGCAAAGCAACAGCTCCCCTGGGCTGCCCTTCAGCAACCTGGTCCGAAGCCTGGCACGGACACTGGCTCTGTGTGCAGGACACATTCAGTCAGGAAACAAACCAAAAGCAAAGCAAACTGGCTGGAATCAAGCTAGATTTGATCCCTGGCTGATCACAGCAAGGATGCTTTAAGCAGTAGGGAAAAATACTCAAGAGCATCAATGAGTTTGACCTTCCAGGTTTGGCTCTTCACAACACTGCATGCAAGAGACATTAATTCTAGAAACCAGAGGTGTGCAGCGAAATCCACTCCCTGTTCTCTGGTTTCTGAATCCTAGGCATTTTATACCAAAATTGAACCACCTGATACCTACAAATAGCACTGCTTTTATCTGAGCACTAAGATAATATTTGAACACCTGGCTTGTATTAATCAAACCAACGCATAAGTCAGAATGGTTCAAGGTCAAAAGTTTATGAATTAGGTTTTAGACATGAGAAATTTAAGGCAGTTACACGCACACACTTTGTAAGTTTCCATCATACTTACAGAGGGACATTTCTGGGCTCGCTTCCATAGCAAATCAAATTTCTCTGCCTTTGAGGAAAAGAAAGGAATTAACTTTCCATAACACTGCAGTGCACGCACAGTTATCATGCAGAATCATCTTGTTAACCACAGGAGGGTACAGCTTGTATCTATCTACAGCTCTCACTGTGGAAACAGTTAACAATGAGTACATGGAAAAATATATTTAGCTTTTCGTTACCCAGACGTCACTGTTACCCATTTTAACAACACTGGCCTTAAGAGGCAGCAGCAAACTCCAGGAATCCAAAGCTTTAACTCCTTGGAGGGTGGGAAGCCACATTTTAGGCTTATATCTGGTTTGTATCTTGTGCAAAGCAGCACATGGGGTCTACAGCTGAGCAAGTTGCTCAGCTATACATATGCCTGGCCCCAGTTTATGCATTTTACACCAGAAAATCATCTGGTTTTCAGTATTACATGCAGGTCCAGTACTCATCTGAACTCCGTATTTGCTGGTTGGTTTATAGTAAAACCACAAAGCTAACTTGGTAACGCTGATGAAAACTGGCAGTCTCATTCATATGACCTCTGTGCTCCCCCAAATCTCTTGCCTGCTCTTCCCTTCCCAGCACCATATATTAATTCCTGGCAGAAGGTGTTCAGGGAAGAAAACAGATGCTCTTCATCAACACAGAATTCCTCCATGTGTGCACAGAGCACCAGAGAACTGGGCTAGCCCAATTTTCCAGCCAATAAAAAAAAAAAATTCTGGCAGAAAAGAGAGAATTTCTTCCCTAGATTACACCATGAACTAATTCCCCTCTTACTAAAGATCTGGTTTGCATTAAAATCTTACAAGTCTCCAAAGCTTTTATGAAAAATAATGCAGCAAAAAACAGTGCCAGGCCCACTAATGTAGGACCTAAACCACCTTAACTGGAGTCTAATGTACAAATAGCAACTGAATTATGTATGTTATTTTGAAAAGGTTGTCGATCAGGAAAAAAAAAAGTCCTAAGGAGTTAGCAGCCATTTATAATAAATAAAAATGAAAAATAACAAAAAAAATCAGAAAATTTACAACTTTAAGTTATCAAGAAATGTGATCTTATCATAGAAAGCATCACACGTTCTCAGTGAAAGATAATGATATCAATAATTTTAAATAAATTAACTCCTGAACTGTTAACCTAAGTGTTCTAACACTGCTATAATAAAGGTCTAGGCTACCAACCTTTGCGGCAGAGCAAAGGTTAAAAATAAAGGTCAAAAAGGTCAAAGAAAAGCAACTGTGAAAAGAAACAATATGGAAAAACGAATGTTTCCTCCAAAGACAGCAGAGCTCTGCAAAGAGTCTTGGATGTTCAAAAAAATGCCTGAAATTCAAGGCAGGTGAGCAGAGAGAAGTAGTAGATTTATTTAGACCAAGTGATGCAAGTGTGGAGAAAAAAAAAAAATGTGTTGGGGGATAAGGTTTATGAAAACAAACATCTTTATATGCACGAGTCTATCATTCAACCGGGAAAATAAAGTTAGTTCCTGGAACCTCATTTTCTTTCAGTGATTGCTTTAAATGCAACAGAATCACAGCCAAAGAGTTTCTGCACACTGACCTCTAGAGTGCACAAGTAAAACAGAATTACTTACAGGAATAACAGCATAAACTGTGTCTTTTGCAGAAAAATACTGATTCCAAATCTGTTGGAAAGAAAGGAATCAAAATTAAAACTCAGAAATTAAAAACTCGCATCCAAAAATAACATTACACGCTTTAAAAAGAATTCCACTTGTGCACTAGTCTTTGTAAGCACTTCAGCAGTTCATTTTTCATCTATTTTTGCTCAGGCCTGACTGAGTTTCCTGCTAACACACTAGACTCTCCCTAGTACTCGCACCACGTGCCAGATTTCAACCAGCTAACAGGAACATGCAGTCAGCTCAAGATTTATTAGCTGTGAGAAGCACTCTGGCGTTCTTTACATCATGCTAATGACCTCTGGAGTGGTTGTTGACTTGTTTTTTTCTAGATATCTACAAAGAACACTGAGAACTTTTTCAACAGAAGAGCATTTGTATAATGAGCATGTTCACATAATCTTTTTCCTCCCATAGGAGTTGTTGGTATCTACATAGAGGTTCCACAAAGCCCTTAATAAATGGACAAGTACAAATAAAAACCCAGGGTCCAAGACCTTTTTCAAACCTATATGACTAATGAGAATTATCAGTAAAAATACAATAGAAACAGAGGAGTTGGAAGGAAACTTCAGAGTTATCCAATTCTTGTCAGTTTTAAGTTATAGCTTCATGCTATAAGTGGACTGACACCATCCTCTGCAGAGCAGAAAACTGGTTCTGTAACATTATCAACTGTTTTATTTAACAACAATATCAGCAGAAACATTATCTGGCTTCTGCTCCAAAAGTCCAGAGAGGAGGCTCCTGTGGACATGCTGGTCCCAGGAAGATCCCTGCCAGGATTTCTTTACCTGCCTGCAAAGCTTCAATTTGGCAGGCATATGATCATTTTTTTGTCACTGCTTTTGATCATGACATCCAAATCACTAAGTACAGATGCAGAACAAGCTTCATTCCATTTAAATCCATTACCTGTTTTATTTCCTCTGCTGATTTTTCTTTCACCATCTCAACATGAAGAATCGAATCAAGTGTCTGCAAGACAGGGCATAAGAAATCGGGCATAAGGACGCGCCTTCTGGTTCATGTGAGAACACAAAATAAATGGGTGCGATTACAGGCAGCAAAAAAAAACCATGGGAACATTTCACATTAATTCACACTACATCTGAAAACTCCTAACTGTCAAATCAATTGGTAAATCACAAATACAAGCCCCACTGAAGAGTGGATTCATGCACTGAAGGATACAGGAAATTCTGTCAGGATACATAATCACTTTGCTCCAACAGTGCAGTTTTCTAACAGCAGCTGCAAGATGAACTGCAGCCTTTCTCCTTCAGCCATTTCAGACTTAGGCTGTGCTGGCAGCTTTAGCAGAAAGTTGGATGAAAAACAAAAATCTTACTGAGAATAAAACCACTCTCCCTCTGCTGGCTGAACTTTGGAAAGCGGTCTATATGAAGTAAAATTAGCTCAACCTTTCTTAATTTATTACTATGGGCACTCAGTACAGATACCCCAAGCAGTTGAAGTTCCAGAATTTCAAAGAGAAAGGACCAGGTAAGAAAAGCTTGGAGTGTCATAAGTTTTCAGGCTTGAATGTGACTCCAACACTATGTAAAACATTACAATGAAGGACAGAATAACAAATATTAATTCTTCTGTTTCAAGAAACTCTTGGTTAAACCACTGATGGTAGCAATCCAAGTTAAGATGCATGCTTGTTTTGACAGTATGTTCTTTCCTAAAACTCAGGTTTATTTGCCTTACCTTATCTTTTGTGAATTGTCCCTTCGATGTCTTTGTACCCAAGGTGTCTGCCTAGAATTAAACATTCATAGTGCTTTTAACATTCATAGTACTTTAATACCCAATTTTAACCATCTATCCAGCCATGCATTGCATATGCCTCAATAATATTTTTGAAATATGAGTTCATCTTTGAAATAAAGATACTTGAAATTTGTTTTGTTAAAATAAATTACTGATAGCAAATAAGAACAGTAAGTTCATGAGAATTATGGATTATAAGGTCATTGAGCATTCTGAACCTAGTGCTATTATGCATTTCTTCATTTACTACAGGATAAAGGCAAGACCAAATCACTGCATCTAGCCAAATAATGCAGAATACGTTAAACTATTATATAGGTTAAAACCATTTCATGCTGAAGCATAGAATGCCCAACCTAAAAATGTGTAAAATAATATGCTGAATACAAAATGATGCTTTTAGGCACCAGAAAGTGAAATATGGGTGACACAACCTAAGTGACAAAACAGTAACTTCACTATAACTTCAATACGTGTGAATTGCATAGAATATCAGCCTTGCCTTTTCCTCCATACACCTGACAAATTCCGCTTGCTTGGAATACCCCACCGGCTGCTTTTTCACTTCATTTCTCTTCTCCAGGCGGGATTCAAACACGTCTGGGCTGGCTCTGAATGGGGAAAGAGGCTGTTAACAACACAGACTAATTAACATCAGTTGCCCTTCACCACCTCCCGCAGTTGGACTCGCATCTCTACTCCTTTACACCCAGCACAGATACGGATGTGGCTCCTACGGAATGAAACCCATGGGAGCGTTCGGTTTGAGCGGGCGTTAGTTTATGGATAAAGGCATGAGGCGACGACATGTCACGACCTTCCTTTCCCCCCCTCCAGTGCCATCCCCTCGACCCGGGCCCAGCGCCCCCCAACCACCTCTCCGCCCGCCCCGCGCACCTGCGCAGCTCCTGGATCTTGTGGCGGTACTTGCCGTAGAAGGGGTTCCCCTCCAGCGCCGCCTCGCCCGGTTCTGATCCCGTCCCTGGTCCCGGTGCCGCCAGCCCGCGGCTCGGCGGCGCCAGCAGCCCCAGCGGCCGCAGCGCCGCGCGGCTCCGCAGCGCCGGGCCCCGCCACAGGCCCCACGCCTGCTGCAGCGCGGCCGCCATGGCGCGCGCCGCCCGGCCCCTTCCTGCCGCGGCTCCTCCCCGCCCTAGGCCGCGCTCCCCCTTCCCTCGCAGCCCCCCGCATGAAAACGCAAGCCGCTCACTAAAAACGATTTTATTTCGATAAATTAAAGTCGCGTTACATGATAAAGTGTGAGGAGTGCAGTTGCTAAAAAAATAAAATCAATCCAGCGTTTGTTACACCAGTGCCCGCGGCCGCGCTGTTTCCCACGCGGACACAGTTTCGGTTGGAGTTTTGCGCAGGGAGGTTAAAACTAAGCACGGGGCACTGTCCATACAAGGGAGACATTGAAAAAAAGAGAAAAGAAAGCCCAGATTGATAAATAGCACGAAGGAAAGGAAATGAGGACAAGTGAAGGACAAACCAAACCAAGAACTGCAGCTAATAGCCGGCCCTGGGTGGGCGCTTCTCCCTATTCCCACAACAATGTGGCTCCTGGGGGTCTCCCCTCGCAGCCGCCCCCTTTGTGCCAGCACTTCTCCACCACAAGGAGGGGGCAGCAGCAAGAAACAGCCCCCAGGGCAGACATGGCACTGGCTGGAAGGCTGCAAGCCTCTGGGGCCACCTTCCATGTCACCTGCCAACATCACAACTTATCCCACCACTCCTTTCACTGCCCCCAATTTCTGCCAGGTCAGACTTTGCACCTTCTCCTCACTCAGGAGCTCACAGGTTCTCCCCCACCAGAAGGGCCACAGGCCACTATTAAGTGTTGCATTAAGAGGGGGCTCAGAAACCCTTGGGCTCAAGAGCCCATCTGCAGGTGAGGGAGGCACGTGGAGGAGAGCAGGAGGCCTCTCCTGCTTCCCCTCCCATGACACAACTCTCAGGCTCCCAGTTCAGAGCTCCAAGGCGAGCGCCAGCACCTTCCTATGCAGAGAGCAGATCTACAAAGGTGTTTAGTCCATCTGCAACTCTGGTACATCTGCAGTGCTAGATAAAAAGAAATGGCAAAAGAAAAGCTTTCTTTGGAAAGAAAGTATGGGAGAAGATGCCAGGAAACACAGCAGAGCAGCTTACACAGGCAAAGGAGCTGCTTGGGGAGTGACATTTTACAGCTGCAACTAAGTGCCACCAGAAAGTCTAGGTGAAACAAAAGCTACTGCTGTACTTAACACAATCTGATTTTGTTAAATTCATAGCATGAATCCATCCTACCTCTGCAGTGACAAGGGCAGCTGGCACTTAAACACGACTCACTTGCCATGCAAAATAAAGCAGGACAGCAGCGTCCTTGTGCCCCACGTCAAACCAGCCTGGTTCCCTGACCACAAGGGAGCAAAGCAGCGTCGGGAGCAGCGCACTAGTCTCAACATGAGCTCAGCTGGTAACTCCACTACTGCTGTTGAAGAGCCTTGCCAAAGTAAAGCAGACTGCAACAGAACAGGACACGTTGTTAGATTCACATGGCAATACAAGAATTCTTTAAATTTTAAGATATGTTAAATTTCATACAAATCAAACTTTCAAAAATACTTTGCAAACTCTGAAATATGGCTATGATACAGTATGTACAAATAATATAATGGTTATATTTTATTGCTAGTTTTATTATTTGGTTAAAGAATCACACAGAAGTGTATAAAAGTATGTGGAAAAAATGGCAAGAAGCACATGTTTGCTTCTTGTCCTTTTAAAGCCAAGGTTGCTCATCTGTCCTTTTTGTTGTTGTTAAAATACTGTGTTTTAAAATGTCACAAAGCATCTGCTTACTGGGTAATGTCTGCATTATCCCAAGAGGATAGAAGAGCAACAGTGAGAGAAGCCTAGGAAATGGGGAAAAAAAGGTTCATTTTGTAAAATCTTTCACTGGTTTATACTTTCAGTATATGATTATTCAATAAAGCTACAAACATCCAGTCTGAAGTTACATAAAATTCAACACCTATGAACTGACTGCCATACATACTGATAATTCAGTGAGCTGAACACTTTCTACTCGCTAATTAAGCGAGATTCCCAATACAATCAGTGATATTTGTGGAAAAAGTCAGACAATTTGTCCCTGATGTGGCCCTGTGAGAGAATCTCTTCTGCAAATGTCATTTTCTGTGTTTCAGAAGGAATCCCTGGGTTACAAAATGCTCTGCATTCAGATCCACTAGCAATAACACACTCAAGCTCCTCTGCAGATACAGTTAACAGGCCATGAATGTAATGATACTAATGAAACCTCACTAACAAAGCACTTATCAGTAGCAAATGCTTATGCAACTGCACACTATCCTGCCCTTTCTATCCTCCGTCCACAAGAACACCCTGGTGTAGATATCAAGCAATCATGTTCACATTGGCACGGGAAAGCACAAAGTTCTCTGCAGAGCTTCCCCAGCTGCTCACAAAAGGACAAGGAGCTTTACTCAGAGTGACACAAAAAGCAACACGTGGAAGAAAGCAGCAGAAAGCAGCAGCATCCCAGCAGAAAGATCTCCAGGGACCAGTGCGCAAACCAAGAGCAATCCTGATCCTACCCCTGCACAGCAGAGACAAGAACGATATGGGGGACATTCAGCAACCAATCTGCAAATTTTTCTCTCAAACATTTGTTGAAGTTTTCCAATAGTTGTTTTTTTCATGGATATCTGCATCTCAAAAAGCAACAACCCCAAAAAGGCAATCTGAATGCAATACAGCAGAGATAAAAGCTAAAAGAAAAGCTGAAGGGAAAACCCAAGTGCTGGGTAGGTAATTGCTCCCATACTCATGATATAAAAACTTTCACCCCTTCTCTCTAAAAATAATTTCTACTATAGGTGGGCATTATTTACCAGCCCCACCTTCCTCCACCTGAGTCCAAACTCATTCATGGACAGACTGAAAATTAAAACTTTAGCTGAAGCTCTCAACAACCCAGCTTAGGATCAGTCTATTTAATAAACATGTTTACTAGCAACACGTCCCAAAAGAAACTTCTCCTTAAATATGCATAATTTACTCTATTTCAAATATTTACAAGCAGAAAAAGCCCATCTTTACAAGACAGATTTCTTTCTGCTCTACATAAAGTGCAGCTCTCTAATTTAAGGCAAATTTCAGTGAAATATAAAACCATGGGTTTATTTTTGTATGTACATATTTTAAATTAAAAAAAGAGATCCTTTGGAAAGGAAAAGTGACAGGAAAATGTTTCTAGTAAGTTTGGGATGTTTCTGGATTTTGTCACAATCCCAAAATTATATCTACTTTAAATTAGGAAATCTCTTTTTTAACAAACACAACTGAAGGAGTGGCAATGTGTACTGTAATTTAGCTCAAAAAAAAAAGGGAAAGTGCAACAATGTTTTCATATCCTTTAGCTTCTTTTAGCTACAGTAGCATCCATCAGTATTACATTTCTAAATATATACTCTATACACCTAAAGCTAATCTCAGTTCTTGTAATGAGTATTTCTCATCTCCATCTGTATCAAATTCCTTAAAGCTCTGCAAATCTTGGACTGTAAAACCAAGTAGGTTTTGAAGATCTTCATAGGATAGTTTTCCGTCAGCATCATCAGTTGCCTTTTCAAACAAATTCTGAAGATCTGCAAAGAGAATAATGACTTAAAAGTAATTTTGAATCACTCAAGAATGTTGATATCCTGTATGCTACTCTTTCAGTTATACTGCTTTATATGTTAAGTTATATGAAGCATCCCCAAGTACATAGCTTTTTTTCTATGTTGTCTCAAGCTGCAAGTAAAAGTTTAAGAGAAAAAGCACAAAGATTTTTGTATTAAATTACAGCAATTTTGGAAAAACAATCCCTGTTTCAAGCCTACAACTAAGAGCCCACTCTATAACCACTAACTGCATAAAGATGCAGTTGTCTTCCACAAAAGCAAGCTCTGAGTGATTGTTGCTATACCAACAGAGCAGATCATGTAAAGGGGAAAGTGTCTATTCATTTCCTGGTGCAAAGCATTGCCCTTTTAGCAGCTGAAAAGGCTGAACAGCAAGATCCAGAAGCCATTCATTCCAGGCAGTTCTCTCTCTAAAAAGAAGCTACCGCACACCCAACACCTACTTCATTTTCCTTCAGCACTAATTCAATTCTTAATTGTGTCTCCAATCAGTGCTTTTACACTTGGCACAACAGCTCAGAACTAGGAACACTTAAAATTCACCTTAGTGCACACTCATGTTTACATTCTAATTTATTTTACAGGCTAGGGTCCATTTCTTCCCCTCCTCCTTCACAAGACTATCCTCAAAAAATATCTGTACTGAGACATTACCATAACTCCCCATGCATTTACCTCCTCCTAAGCTTTTACCCAAACTACTATGGAAAGAAAAGGTCAGCCTAGAAAGGACAAACCTTGTATGCTTGATACTCCTGGTAAGGACAGATGTCTCAGCTGTGGGTTCTCTGTGTTGTCATCAGCTGATCTCAAAATCAGCTTTGGAAGGTCTGTAGGCTTTGCTGTAGCACTCGTACTACTTCCAACTGCTGCAAAACAGTTTCTATTAGTCTTACTAGTTCCACAGAATTAGAGTAACAGAGACAAAAAGCCACTAACATTAAGAAATTTTGCATTACAGACACAACACTATATGGGGTAAGAATGATGCAAAATGTTTAGGAATACTCTAGTATGTTACCCAGTCTTTAACATGTGAATCCTACTATGCACACAAAGCCATCTTCAAAGTACTTCATTCTCAGTTTTAGAGGCACTACATTCCTACCACTTTAAATGAATTAATCTTCAGCAAACTCTGAGTATCACAATGAACTTCAGCTTCAGGGATTACGATTACATTTGGTTCTTACCATTCCTTGATGCCTCAACTGATCTGTCATTTTCCGGCTTGCTTGAGAGAGCACTGATCATCTGAAGCTCCTCTTTTAGTTTTAATACCTGAGAATCTCTATTTCTTGTTTCCTGTATATGCAGAGAATATTTTTCTTAAGAATCCTTCATATAAATCAGAATTAATTAAATTTAGGAACATTTGTACTTTTTGATGTCTTTCTAATTTCCAGGTTGATCAAGTATTAAATAACTAACAGGATCAAAAAGAAAAAAAAACAACCACAACAAACAACTCACAGGCATAATACAGAAAGAACAAATTCACATGTCTGTAAGAAAACAGAATAAGAACCTCAACCTGAAAAGGTTCAGCAAATTCTAAAGATTTACTGTATTTTGCATATACATGAGATAGTGAAATTTTATTAGGATTCTGAAAAATCTTTAAAAGTCCATCAACATTAAAGTAAATGGAATGAGCTTTAAAAACATTAACTGAATTACATAGTTGTTACACATGTTTGCCTGCAAGATGAAATACACTGATAAAGGAGCTACCACATTCCCAAAGTAAACCTACCATATTCTCTATCCAGACTGATCTTTTGCTGATTCTCTGAGTGGGTTCCAAATTATAGTTTGAGCCAAGAACTCCCAAAGCTCTCTGAACCTGGCTTAGTTACACAGTCATGTTAATCTAACTCTAGAACTGATAGTGCAACCAGTTCACTCACCTGCCATCTTTCTAGAACACCAGAGCCAACGTCACTGCTACCACCACTTCTTATTCCCAGCTCAAGACTTTGCCATTCAATTAGTGTATTAAACTTGCTTACAGCAAGTCACTATATCATTACTGAGAGAAGGTCTTCATTGGCTCCTAAGCGCCACCTGTACAAAGTTTCTCTAAGTCAAAGTCTAGCCACTAGCTCCTGGCTGCAAGTCTAGAGGACAAAGAAGGGCTGGGCACATTTGGGCAGCACTGCTTCATTCAATTCCTTACCCTCACCCTTTCATGCTTTCCCTTGTCCTGCATGACATTAAGGATAAGCATAACCTTCCCCAAAAAGTGATTTTTTTAATATGAATCAACTCCTAAACACCATTTTCGGCATGACTCCACAGCAGCTGGGCAAGCCCAAGAGTGCAGCAAATGGGAATTCAAGACAAATTGGCTGCCAAAAGTCTCCCATTTCATCAGGCCATGGTCTTAAGGCTCCTTCAGCTGTTTGGAAGGATATTACAGTGTTCTGCTATGTTATCTTGCACAAACAAGTATGGGATCAATATTCCATAGGCTCACAACAACAAGCCTTTAATCATTCAACTTGTCTTCCGTTATAAATCACTTCCTGCTCACAAAAGAGCAGACAAATTGCCCTTTGTACTTTAAAAACTGGCTTGTCTGTTTACAATTTGCTCCCCAATTAATTCCCATTTAAAACAAATTATAAAGACAATGGCAGGGTCAACTAATCCAGGAGATTCTCCCCTTATTTTACCTTCAATTCTTGATCTGAATGAGTTCCATTGAATTGATCTTCATTTTCCACATTTAGAGAGGTAGTTGCATCATTCTCCTGCAGGAAAAAAAAGGAGAGCAGAGTTTATTCACTTGCTTGCTGTGAAGTTTTTTCCTTCAATATGGGCAGGCATGATGTAGAAACAAAACAGAGCAAAAGCAAACTAGAAAAAAAAAAACAGTGAAAGACAGCACAGCACAGCACAGCAACACCAACATATTTCCTGTTAGACATACAAAATGCAAGTTCAGAGACTAAGCCCATACAGAAAGCACTGGAAGGATAAAAGGATATTTAAATCCTTTTTGGGCGTTTAAGTACTGATTGCTGCACAATCCAGAGGCCCATCTATCTTCTCGCTGGGTTTAACAGACTCTATGTCAAAATGCCTTTCCTCAGCATAGTTCAACAGATGTGTGAATCCTCTCCTACTAAGCAGTTGCCTAAGTCTTAAACTTTGCAGTGTTTTGCACATTTTTCTGTTAACTTCTGCAGGGACAAAATGACTTTCTGAGAGTTTCCTAATGTTGCTACTTGTTTTTAAACCAATCAAGCAGCTTCCAGCCTTTTAAAATCAAAGACTAACACTCTTAAGTTTCACTTTGAGATTTTTTTTTCCAAGTTAGGCTTTGAAAAGCTACATATTTACCATATGGGAAATATTCAGATTACTTGCTTGAGTAGATACCCACAGACAGCAAATACTTACCACACTGCTAAACAAGTTGCCTCTTTTGTCCAGCTTATTCACAGCAGCCAGAGAGCTTTCCAACAGCGTAACCCTCTGGCTTAGATTACCAATGCTAGAATCCACATTTAGAAGCTTTATATCATTCAACTTTTGGTACGTCACTGCAGTGTTATTTAGCTCCTCCAAAGCTGCATGCAGCGACTGGCTTTCCTGAAATATAAAACCAGGACACGTGAGTTTACTCAACTGCTGCAACATTCTTGCTGTTAACAAGATAATGACTGACCCAGTTAAATCAGGCAGATTTCAGCTTTCAGAGCCTGAAACTGAAATTTTCCTCTGGGCTGACCTCTTTGCTGCTACTGCGCTCAATTCAACTGTGCCAACAGACAACACACAAAGCCCATTCATCCAGTTTTCCAGGTCAAGCTTTGTTAGTAACTGGACAAATTACTGTTTCCTAAAGAAGCACATGCAGTGCTTATGGTAAGAGATTCACTTTTGAAGAAAAAAAATGATTATGTTAAATATATTATCAATGCACCATACTTCATTCCAAGGCATTCCAGCTAACCACTCTCGGTCGTTTTCTTTTCCTGAAGTCCTGCTTTCTGTGCCTTCTTACACTGAGGGTGACTCAGCACATGCCACTCCCAGATTTACTTAGATCAGCAAATACCTACCATAAACCCTATTGGACATGAAGCTGTTTATAACATTGCCATTTACATGAGTAAAAGACATCTATGACCTGTTTGATTGGCACTGCCGTCCTCCTACTCCTCACCCAGTTAAAGCACACAAAAGCAGTTCCACACTGGGATGCTGTCAGACATACAGAGAAACAAACTACAATAAAATTCTCACACTTAGTTTTGAAGAATGTTACTGGTACTTGGTCTTGACAAAACTAGTTTTTTGGACAATTTATCAAAACACTAAGCTCTGACATTAGCAGTACTCATACAAATATTCCTTACGCAAGGAGGAAAAATACCTGTTTGCAGTTTTCTGTCTGATTCATCTGAGTGCTTGATGTACCAATGGAAGGAAGCGAAGGCATCTGCTTTAATTCCTTCTAATGAAAGAAGCAGAAAGTTATGTACCAAATACCTGTAACAAAACACTAAGCTTTTACGATCAGGCAGATCAGACCTAAGGGTGTGTTGCTACAACTACTGAGCTCACATTCATAATACATGTAATATTTTAACTAAAGAGAATACAGTAAAGAGTGATTTTGCTCCTTCAAATACCTACTATTTAAAGCATTTTAAATAAACAACCCCCAAATTAGCTTTTCCCCTTTAAGGAAGTTCTATGATACATATCTTTTTTACTAATGCATATGGGCATATCTACACTTTGCAGCATTCACCACAGACATACCAACTCAATCAAGCTTTATAACAATCTCTGATAAAAATAAATCTTTTATCTGCAAATATTCTTAAATAACCCCATAGATAGCTTAACTGAAAAAAACCTTGTTTCTTGGCTCTATTCCCACTAAGTAATTCTACCCTAAGTGGCAGAAGTCAGAAGCAGCTTCTGCTAATGACTGTCACTAATTTCTTCCTTGCTCAGACCCTTAATTCTACCAGAAGGTCCCCAGACTATCCCTAAACATCATCACTATCCCCACATCCCTATCCACATTCAGGCAGTGTGGATAGTTACCATAAGCAGCACTCTGCACCACAAAGAGCTCTGCATCTGCATAGGGGGAAGCAACAGATTTGCATCCTGAAAATTGCAAGGAATCATTGATTTTTGGCTCCAAGACAAATACATACTTGGTACCCTATAGGAGATGCCACACTGGGATTATGGGATTAGTAGAGATCAACATACCAGCCCAGCTCCTACCCAGGCTTCTGAAGTATTCCTGGCACATGGCAGAACCTCACACAATTTTAAAATTTGTTTCTAATTGGGCAGATAAGCCTTAAAGATGGAGGCTTAAAGAAGCACATTTTCTTACCACATCATTCTGGAGCGCTTCTATGGATTTCTTGTACTCTTCAATGGCTGTCTGCATATTTTCAACATCGTGAGAAACGCTGGTTAATGTGCTACCTATGTTTGCCACAGTCTGGAAGGAAGAAGTAGACAAAACCTCAGTGCTCCTCCACCTCAAAGCTTCAATCACTTAAAAACAATACTTTAATTAATAAAGTAACAAGTTCAGATAAATTAATGCACTGAGATACAGAGCACATCCCTGTGCTTCTCATTCCCCTCCCCTTTTTTTTTTTTTTTTAAGCTGGATTCTCATTAGAGCAAACAACCTATGTAAAATCCAGTCTTGCTGTGACCCTCTCACGCCCACAGAGTTCCAGGACACTCTCAGAGATTCTCTACCTGCCCACAACATATTAAATGGCACCTACACAGGTTCCTCCAGCCTGAGCACTAGTTCAACACAGCATCTCTGTGCTCTCAGAAAGCCTTTAGCAGCTGTCACCATTGTGAGACTCCATGTCTGTGCCACGCCAATGCTCTCAGCAGTACTTCAGGACTTTCATACCAGCAGGCAGCTCCATATTTTCAGGAATTTTCTCTGCAGGGAAGGCCTGTGAATGCCCAGTTTCAACAGTAGCAGCCTTTTCTTCAAAAGAGGTAGGGGATTGCAAAGACAGCTGGATGCAGTTGAGCAAGACGTTTTCCCTGGGATTGTCAATAGCCAGGCTACCACCTACACCCTTGGACATTCCTCTGTTCCTGACATTCCTATTCACATTTGGAATTACTAAGCTGCAGGCAAACTTGCTGGGAGGATGAGAAATTTTGAAAGAAATCAATTAAAAAGATGACCTCTAAGGTAAAGATGTGACAACATTGTACAATCAGAAACACACACATCTCCAAGAAGGGAGAACCAAGAGCTTTGAGTTGTCTATCTGCCATAAGTTATCACAGGATTATACAAAATATATGAAAAGCAAAATTAAGAAAGAAGCAAATATTTCACACAGGAACCCAAGGTTGCAAACAGCCCAGCTGCAGCTTGGTGCTACAGGATGCACTTACAAACAGGCACACGAGCATTACTTGCCTTCTGGAGTTTCTCTACAGTCACAGGAAGAATAATCAAATCGGAAGCAGACTTGATACTGGTTTTGAGATGATTTACTGTTGAGGTCAATAGTGATACCTAAAACCAAAGAGGAATATTTAGAATTAGTCAAGAATTCTGATTCCGACCTTCCCAACAAAACTGGTTTAACTGGTAGCATAGAAACAAAAGATACAAGAAAAAATATGCATGCACTGAACACCTTTGTCTCTGTAAGTAATCAGTTCCATCTCTTACAACTGGAGCATGATTATTTTTGCCTTCCTCAAAACTGAATAAAAAAACAAAAGGGGAAAAGGAAGAGCTTCTGCAATAGGGAGCATCATTGTGTAAGCTGTTACCCAACAAAAAATTAAAGGGTGCAACATCTTTAAAACAAACACATCATCCATTTGGCAATGACACCTGCTCAACAAACACACACCATGCGGCTTCTCTGTCCGGGTAAAGGGCAGACAAAGTGCACGGATCATTCAAAATCTTTTGCAACAGAAGTGGAAAAGGAAGAAACTCCGTATGATGGATGAGCTCAACATGTGTCAGCTGTTCTACACAGATGGCAGGTTATCAACTCCAATCAAGAGGCTACCAATTAAATTATAAGCAGCTACAAGTTGGTCTTTACTTGCTAAAGCTATCCCTGAGATCAGTTTGCAGCCATCAGTAATTGAAATAAATGGAGAGGTATTTCTTCTTACATTTGACAGCCCTGAGAAAGAACAGAAAACTCACTTCCTTTGGGAAAGCAGCAGTTGTTTCCCAAGCTGAGGAATTGCTTTACAATAGGCCAACCTGGGCTAGTTGGCTTGTAGAATCTCTACTTCCACAGCTGTGAATATTGGCGAACTCAATTCCCAACAGTGTATCCCAAAAACTCACAGAAAATAGTAACAAAGTTTTGTCCCTCAGAAAAGCTGGCTCAGACTGTAAGCAGGACTTGAAGAAACTGAGAGCCTGCAAGAACCATGTGCCAAGTGACTTTAACATCCAGGTGCAGACAATAGCATTTTGAAAGTCCTACTAAGCACATAAATCTCTGTGGAGAGCACACGTGCAAAGGAAAACAATAGCTTGCAATCAAGTTTTCAAATATATTTGTGTGCTCCATTAAACACCTAATCATCCCTGTATTAAAAATACCTAAAATACTCTTGTAGCTAAATACTCTTTAGATTTCAAGACAAAGCAGCATCAGCAGGCAGGGCTTATTTGGCTTTGTGTTTTGCCTTTTTTAGGTTAGTTTTGTCACCTTTTTCAGTGCGACCCTCTGCCACTGGACAGTCCTTCCTCTCTTTAAACTGGGCCAGTCTAAAGAGTCTGGCTCTACCTCCCTCATGCCTTCCCTTCAGATACTAACGTGCACTGATAAAATCTCCTTCCTCAATCCTCCGCCAAGTCCTGCCTTCTCTAGGCAAAACAATCCCAGTGTTTTCTCAAATGAAAAAGCTCTCATATGCTCTGATCCCTTAACCAGCTTCCCAGCTTTGGCTGGGCTCACTCCAGGAGCCCCCCATCTCTCCAGCACCAGCCCCACCATCACCAAGGCCAAGCAGAAGGGGAGAAACCTCTCCCTCAATCTGCTGGCAACATCCTTCCTTCCAGCTTAGATTCTGAATATACATTAGCACAATTCAGATACACAAATCATGGGCATTTCCTTTCCAGCATTGTGAAATTTCATAGTCTGATTCTTGCAACTTCTTTCCATACTCATGAAAGGCGTTTGCAGATACTCTCCTCAGAGCTGAGATTTCAAACATCTCATCAGGAAGTACTGTAAAGCTGAGAGGTTCCTTTAAACTCTGCCTTAAGCCTTCTCCGGAGTTGCTTAATTTCTCCTCTTTGTAATCAGGGCCCAGTGCAACCAGATGTTCTACTTTGTTGTTGTTGTTTTGTTAATAATAGTGAGACTAAAATCCCATTTTAATTTCAAAAGTAAAGCTTAGCACATGTTTGCAGAAGTCCTTAGAGAACAGCTCAGCACTACACTTGATGAAAACAGTACTCAAGTTTGTTAGCAGGTTTACATTTTATATAAACAGGTAAATTTGAAGTGAGTACTTGGACTTTTTCAAAATCAGATAATGATTCCTCTCACCTGTTTATTGATCTCTGTAATATTTATCCAAATTTTGTTTAGTCCTAGCTCTCCAGTTTCAATTTGTTCTAGTTGCTTTTGCTTCTGCAACAAGTCTTCATTCAGCTTAGGAATTTCCTGGAATGATGTCTTCTGATTAGATTCCACTAAAAAAAAAGAAGAAAAAAAAAAGTCCAACTAAGTAATTCTGAAAAGGCAATGAACTCCAACTTCACAAGCAGCAGCATCTACATATCTACAACAATCAAAGACAACACAGTCCATAACAGTTTGCTGCCTGTTCTGAAGACGTTTGTTTGGAGCAGCATCTGTTTTTTGGTCTAAGAAGCATTAATATTTGTAGAGACTGCACAAATTTGACACTTTGCAAGTTACGTATGATAGTACTGTCATTCTGGTAACCCTCAGATAGACATGGAACAGTAACAGAATTATAAATAAGAACTGCCAACAGTGCCAGTGCAGTCTGTGAAGTGAACTTTTATGCCCTTCTCAAGCCTACAAAGGGGCTGTTGACCATAAAGGGAATTCCAAACAGATTAAGGCTGATTACAGTTCTCCCATGAAACAAACACAACTAAATTACTTCCAGTAAATACCACAGCAGCTTACATACTGAAGCCTGTTAGTAAAAGAAATCAGTATACAAAGTTCTTGGCAATAAAGTCAGTTCACACTACTTTAGGTAGGAAACCAGGCTCAAGACACTTTAGGCAAGCCCCAAAAATGCAGCTCTTCCAGGTCAGCAGTGACAAAGCTGTTCAGCTGCAGGTGCTATTAGGCAATGCCAAAGCCCAGGGCCTGGGAGGAAACGAGTCAGCAAAGGTCTGATGGAGATGACAGGTTCTCCAAACCTGCAACTTCAACACAACCCCGGAGAGCTGGAGTGCTCCAGAACATCCCACTGCTTCCCAGAGCACCGAGAGCAGCAGGACCTGCACCATGCACAGCTGGCAGCTCCATGCACACACATCCGTGTGCGATCCATAGGTCAAAGGGGAATGACTTTAGGGGTGCTTTAGGCTTGTCAATTCCCATAAATACATTAATAGGAACATGTACCTTCAAAACACACATTTCACTTTTAATTAAGAAAATTCTGCAAGACATTTCTAGGTATTGAAAGCTCAAAAGCCAAATAACATTTCTGGCAAGTGCAACTTTGAAGAGATGAATAACAAGTTCCATTTTAGCCCAAAGACTGAGGGGTGACTTTGCATTCATTTTCCTTTTGCACAAGCAGCTCATACTGAATCTGGTGGCTTCTCCACAGATTCCAGAGCCTTGCATGCAAAACATCTTCTATGAGGCCAATCTTACTGTGCTCACTCAGAGGTTCCTACTGTACTTAGAAGTTGCATTATCCAACACTTCCTGAGCAACACTTAGGAAAGAAATATTGCCAAGGTAAATTGTTCTTGTGAAGAAACACTTCAGATGAAGATTGACAAGATGACGTTTATCGAAACCTTCCATAGGACAGACTGATCTGGGCACCTTAATCTCTCCCTCCACCCAACTGCTTCCCTGAAGTAGGAGGTTACACTTTGGAACCAGGTTAGTCTTGATGTACAGGTTGGTTGTTTTTCTCTCGTTTAATGCCATGTCTCAAAGTGATTCCACATTCTGACACTATTAGTGACAAGCAGATACAGGACTATTCACTAGCTGAAGGATTAAGTGCACTGTTTTTCTATCACTGCTCTTAAAGAGAGGACAAACACATTTGTAACTGCTGGCCAGTAAACTCAAACTCTCTAACAAAGAGGTCTATGTAGAGCAGGAATGACGCAGCTTAACTACAGTGTGGCCAACTAACACCATCATCATGCAAAACTCTTTCTGCCAGCACGTGCTATTGTTTTAAGTTCTAAGTTTAAGCAAAGGCTGCTACTGAAGAGCAGAGCTAGTCAGGGCTGTCGGGGCACAAGGCAGCACTGTAACTGAAAGTGTTTTCCCAAACTGGATTCCAGGCAGAGCTAACTCCTCAGGAGTGGGTACTGCTGAGTGTAAGGGCACGTCGCCCTGCAGGGCTTTCCCACACTTCCAGCCAGCCAGGAGGTGCCACCTGGGCAGGCGGATCAGTCACCAGGTACTCACTGCTCTCACCAACACCATGTACCTTAGCAGGAAGCCTCGGGCACCAACAGCAAGGACACCTAAACACACTCCTTCCACATATTCTAGAACAGGCAAATCATGCCTTCTCTTCACCCACAGCCCTAGTTCTTCATATTTTTAAAATCAATTTCAAGGGCTTTGGTCCTATTTTTAAGGCTTTTTGTTTCAAGTCTAGAGCACAAAAATTCTAAGTCAACTTACAGGACAAAAGCTGCAGCCAGCAACGATGCTCCTTGGGTAGAAGTCAACGAGTTAATTTTCTTGAACAAGTTAAGTTTATTGATATGGTCAGAGAAGCCCCAGCCTCGCTACCTTCTGCTCCATTCCCTTCCACATTTATTATACATACAATTTTAAATATCACTAAAATAAGGCACACCAAAAATCTCTCTCCTCAGGTGAACAACAAGAGAACCAAGTGGACGTTACAGGCAAATTTTACTGTTTCTTTGTTATATTCAGCACCACAGGGGCAGTTACAGTCCTGATATCTAACATGCACAGAGAAACCCGAGGCCAGCAGGTAAAAAGCTTTGTGTAAACCCTGCACATCTTATGCAGGATTTATGCTAAACAAAAGTGGGTCAGTGCAAGTTAGATTGCATTAGAAAAATGTACAGAAAAAAGTAATAATAGCAGTATTTAAGTTACAGCTATGCATGCAGAAGTATTAGAAGTCTTTAAAACAGCTCAAGACAAGGCTGAACATTTCCCATTAACTTCACAGTGAAGCAGCAAGATTCTGTAGACTATTTTTACGTGAACAACTAGTACTTTTTCAGTAGGGAAATCCTCCCTTCAGAAGGGAGTATTCCCAAGGGAATGTGTGGAATTTATAGGAGCTCCTGCAAGCAACCTCAGGCCCAGTGTTGCTAGTCCTCTGAGGAAGCACAGACAGACACAGAAACACAGAGACCTGCCCGAGATCCTCCAGCCTCCTTTAGACCTGTTAATAATACTATATTATTATTTTTATAATAATAATATTATTTATCTTGGGCAGCTCTTTGAGTTAGGGGCACTCCATCTGCTCGGTATTTCCACAATATAATAACCACAAAGGTAACTTCCTAAGGCCCAAGGGAACTCCGAGGTTAGGCAATACTTACTAGTCCTAAACTTTTCCTTGAGCGCATCCAGATCTTCCTTGAGAGCCACCTGCATCCAGACCAGGCCAACGCAGGCGACCACACAAGCAGCCAGGATGACAAAAGCACAGAGCGGGTAGCAGACCCTGCAGCACCGCAGATATTCCCCCCTGGGGAGAACGGAGACACAAACAAGGGGTTGGAAACATCCAGCAGCACCTACGAAGTTCCAAATGGGAAAGCGCATTGGAGAAGCCCCCGCGCTTTGGCTGGAGAAGCCCGAGGGGTTTTGGGGGGACAGCCAAGCCCAGGGGGGCAGATGGGGCTGCCGGGCTGCTCCTGGCGAAGCTTCCCGGGAAGTTGTGCCGGGAACAGCGGCTCCATGGGCGGGAAGAGGGACGCGCTTGGGGCTCCTTGCGGGCACCGCTGACGCCGGGAACGGCGGCTCCACGGCCGGGAAGCGGGACACAGTGCGGGGCTGCCCGGTTGGGAAGCGGGACGCGCTGCGGGGCTCCCGCGGGCGCCGCTCGCGGCC